>JARK01001551.1:197837-214038 GCA_000688135.1 Ancylostoma ceylanicum
GGGGGGGGGGGGGGGGGGGAACAAAACTGTGGTGACAGAAATGCAAACGTTTTTAGATTGCACTTTTATGCAATCTGAAACATAAAATTCTTTTTCGTTGCTTTACAACAAGCGAAAGCGATAGATCCTCTTACATCTCAAAATATCCCCGATCAGATGTGGCAGAGGCTCTGAGAAGCTTGACGATTTCATTGACGGTTGTACGAACGGCTATCGCTCCAATTCATCTGGGGTCCAAGAAAAATATTGTGAACGAAAAATCAACGATTTCACACCTGCTTAGTTCCTGAGAAGGTGTTTATCTCTAAAACCGGTCAAACTGCAAATCATTGGTGATGCGGGGGAGTTTATGACCTGTCTAATGGAATCAGTGGGATTTTTATGTCATTTCTGAGTCTATTGTGAATTGAACCAGACCATTGACTAGCTCATCCAGATATCAGGATTGCGTATGGACCTTCCCGTAAGAGGATAATGAATGGGCTGCCACCCACTCACCCGTTAACTTTTTCACCACCCCATTCCGGTGCGGAGTTTCTGCGAGTCGTTCTAACATAGTAGTCGATGTCACAGTAGCTCAGCTGTGGGGTTTGCCGGGCCTGGAAGCAGCAAAAGGCCCCAAACTAGATCCGAGAGAGTATTAGCTGTTCTCCAGAGCAATCAGCAGCACTTGTTCATACCTTTTTGGCTAAATTAGAAGATATTGACAATGTCAGTGGCGATAAAGTGGTGCATAGGTATTTATTCAGCTTATTCGTGTGGGAGATCAATTAATAAGTTACATTGGATCTCATAAAATCTATCAAACCGGACTTCCCAAAAGATTTAATGACTAATGAAGTTCAGCAAAAATCTCAATGTCATTGCAGTGTAGATGCATACACTCCACAGTACAAGTTGAAAGAGACAAGAGTAGTTACCTAACCTAGGACAAAACACTGGATAAAGATGTTAGTATTTCTATCCAGTAAAGTTCATTTCAATCTTTGGCTCCTTAACCCTAGCCTATCCAATCAGCCATGCTGCAACTCACTTAGGTTCGGTTGAAGGAAACGTGATTTACTTGAAACTTTCACAGAGGAATCTAGAAAGAAGTTTGCGTGATAAAGAAGACAAGAAATACTAAAGCCTACTTGAGCAGTGTGGAATTTTAATTGCGTAAGAAATCAGGGGCGGGGGTCGAGATACGGGATACCTGGCACTGGCCTGAAATCGAACTTCTCACGCGATGTAATCGAGTTCTCGGTTTGAAACATCTCAGTTCGTTCTTTACTACATAAAATGTTGTGAATAATAATGCAGGTCATGTAGAATTGGCAATGTTCCGATGTACTGCTATTTTTCCTCCATATTTTCATGTGAAACTACTGAGTAGTTCATATTTCTCATTATTAGTGAGTGTTTCTTTCAGAAGCATGGCACAACCTCGAAGCCTTCGAAACCAATCACATTGGATATTGAGGTTGGTTTTGGAATTTCATTGATTTATTTGAATCATGACTACTCAACTGAATTATGAGTGAAAGAAATATCTATTGAATACGTGTGTTGAGCTCATAGCAAACTAGAAAGATAGACGAACAAAAATCAAAAACGTAGCAGAGCCCTTGCCGAAATTGTTAATTTTTAAGAGCTACTACGAAGCATTGAAATTTTTGGATCTAGTGTTTGGTTTAGCCACGCACCTACGTTACCTGGGACATGGTAAGGTTGAAAGTGCCAAGATTGCTTGAATTAATTTTTTGCTGGGATGGCTGAGTTTGTGAGCGCTGATAAGCAATTGACCAGGGTCAGATGTGTGCTTCTTCAGGATCAGCAGAAAATGGCGAAGGTCGGTTTGGAGATGAAGCTGCTAACTTCGGAGGTCGATGCCGAAGCAGAAAAGTGGGACGAATACGCTGAAAACGACATCGTGAAGAGAGCAAAGGTTCGAGGTTCTTTGGAATTCTTTATCATACAGTCGCACGCATGACGCACGCAAATGGTGTGCGTTGTGCTTACATCAGTCGATTTTCTATATTTTATCGTTGTGAGTGTCACTTGCTCTTTGCAAGGAAGTCGGCACTATTCCACTTGTTCTGCTCCAAGATCTGAAAATCAAATATTTCTCTGAAATTCCGTCTATAGGAGCTATTTGACATGCTGATCACGAATTACACATCGATTTTGCACGGTAACCCCATTTTCATTGGGTAACGGGTCAGGGTAATTGTGGTACCTCACAGAATCTCCTGAATTTTCGTTTACGGGGGTTATTTGACATGCTGATCACAACTATCACTTTAATTTGGTACGGTTACCCTATTTTTTGGGGATGCGGTGGAGTTAGGGTAAGTATGTCAAATAACCTCCGTAGACGAAAATTCAGGAGATATGAGGTACCACACTTGCCTTAACCCTATCGTTACCCAATGAAAATGGGGTTGCTATGCAGAGTCACTGTGAAATTCGTGATCAGCATGTCAAATAACCCCTCTAGGGGGAGTTTCAGAGAAATTTTTGGTTTTGAGATTTTGGGGCAGAACAAGTGAAATAGTGCCGATGAGAAGGTATTTGGTGCAGAGACTAACTCTGCTAGGAAACTTATGACTTCATTGGTGAATTTTTTACCTGTTTATTTCAGGCGATGTCGTCAATGGCGTACAACATGTACCTGTTTACTAGAGGCGATGGCCCGCTGAAAACCACTCACGACTTGTTCACTCAGGCTGAGTTCTTCGCTGAGCAGGCGAATAAGATGTACAAAACAGTTCGGGAGTTCAGCTATGAGGTAAGAGTAGCCTACTTTCGCCCGCAGAGTAGACGTCCGCAGAGCGGGGGGAGGGGGGAGGGTGTTCGCTTTCAAAATCCGTCATGAAATGAATGGAAGTTTTGTATTCACTCCTTCTAACTAATTGTTTTTATTGTTACTATAGAACTTTTCTTTAAATTATTGCTTTGAAATGCTGGGAACTCGGGTCCACATTGTAGCTGAGGCCTCACCTCTTTCTCCCACTCCTTTCTCGTCTGTGACCACCAATGCGGTATGCAGGTTTTGGACCATTGAAGCTAGCACAAATTTAGGTACCCGGATCAGCAGAGAAAAGTGAACTATCGGCTATTCTTGAAAAGATACCTGTCCATTGCCAACAGCTGCAAGTGCTTGTTAAGAGCCCGACGGTAGGAAAATCGGCAACATTCGGAAAGGTGAGATTTTTTAGGGTCAATCCTCAGGGCAAAGTTTTTGGTTTTGGATTAATTCTCCCCTTTAGGTCGATTCCGTAATACAGGAGACTAAGAATCTGATGAATGAGATCGCAAAACTCGTCACCTCATCATTTGTCTGTGCGACAAAGGTACCCTTTGTTTTCTTTTTTCCACTTTCTCCTTTCTTTGCTAATTTGAGCTACGTCGCGTTTGTTCAATTTCGTATTGTCAACGAATGGTAACCTCTTGGTAACCAGTTATAAATCACAAAGACATTTCAGTTCGATAAAGTGGAAAAGTGAGTTGAAAGTGTTTTTTACGCTTCAGGTGTATTGCAGACATTCTCTGGTGGTCTAGTGTTGGCTGTGTAGTTTTGAGAATGAAAAAATGATTGTGATTGTTGCTAAAAATCTAGCCAGAACACTTCCATCGATCACATTCTTCCACACTCCCGTTTGAAATCAACCACAAACCTCCTGATAGCACATGAATTGATCCCTTCCACAAATGCAAAGCAGGCCTTGACTCAATCCCAATCCTTGAAAAGGTTTTAATCTACCTTCCTGCAGTAGCACTCTTCCCTTTCACCTCATTCTCTCTCATCTGTTACAGCTCACCACGCATATTCAACTTGCATTTATGATCTTTAGCCGAATTGAGAACGTGTTGTAGCTGTGCCTGGTTTGACTTAGAAAACATTGCAGTATTCGAAGGTTTATATGCCCGTGATGTTCAGCTGCTGTTTCAGTACGAAATCGAGTTCCGTGGCGGGTCGGTGCCCAGGACGGTTGGGGATGGCGATGCGCGGGCATCACGAGAGTCAACACTTTGGAGACGCACACCTAGCATACGACGGACAGCCCCACCCCCTGGCGCTTACCAACACTAGGTAAGTTTATTTATCATGACCAACTCAATCTTACGGCCTTCTAGTCAAAGTCTCAATGGTGAGAAGATTAAAAATCTGCGGCAAGTTTACTCCATGATGCGTCAATGAGTTCACATTGTTATTTCAGAGAAGTGGTTTTATTTTCTGGTGGGGGTAACATACAGGCGAGGAGAGGGGGACATAAGTTATCGTGCAACATCTCCTCCACTCACTAGAGTAAAAGGTTGATTTTCCTTGGACCTTGATATAGGGAATCCAATGGATTCGTGTTGTGTGGTCTAGTTGGAGCACGGGCCAGTATTTGTATTGAGATTTTATTGAACGGCTAACGTTTCGGCGCAGTCGGCTTCGTCAGAGCCTCGAAAACTCAGAGTAAAGTATGAGCGGCGTACTTCTTTCACTAGGTGGTCCGTTATTCTATCGGGATTGCCGCTGTCATGGTGAGCATCACGGTTATCATCTTCTCTGGGGCAGTAGTGGTCCTATCCGGCCTACTGTAACAGGTCCTTCAGATGTGATAAGCTGTCTGGGAAGTCATATCTGTCTTCGACTCTATCTCTCTCTCTCCCTCTTATGTTCTGACAGAGGCAACCACGCCGAAACTTTTGCCATTCAATAAAACATCTTTACAAACCTTGGCCTGTGCTCAAAATAGACTACACAGTTGAGCACACTAGGTGTGCTCAACTATTCCTCAGCCGTAAACCCATACGTTTTCCTACTTTTTCCTTTGGTGGATAGAAAAAAAGGTCACAAGTATTTTTGTGTTTTTTGCAAAAAACCTCTATGGAGTTGTCAGTTGGCCTTGAAACCCATCTTCAAAAATAGAGAGGATCGTCATCACAATTTTTCCTGTGAAATCCACAACTTCCTCAAGGAGAGCTCTGCTGGTTATGTAATTCGTAAAGAGCGAGGAGCGCTCTCGTTCAATTGCGTAGCCTACAGAGCTCTCTGCGGAAAATTTCGAAGTAGGTTATTCGAAATGTGTTAATGGAAAACTGTGGCTACCCCATGTTTAAGATGGTGGCCAATTTTTACCTGATTTCCTTTATAGAAACTTTTCCATTGGATAAGAGGACAGCAGCCACTGAATAGATATGATGTGAAAATTAGAAAAAAAAAAGCTGCGAAATGGTTGTGCAGGTCCAGAAATAGGCCTGGTTCTTGATCAGCTGTGACGCTCGAACTGTGGAGCTTGGTTTTCTAATACAAGAATGTTTTGAAACAGTCTCGTTTTCTGCTCTTTCGTATGCTCTCTCGTATCTACAACGACCATGCGTGGATTTTTCGTAATCGTTTCGTAGTCATAACTAGAGATACGAGGCAATGATTCACACCACTTAAAACCGTTCTCAAAAGCTTTTTTGTGTTTGCTGTTTTGGTCGGAAGTTGCGGCATGATTAAGTACATGCACTTGGGGCATCAAAAATCTGCACTGATAGTTTTCGATATTTTTTTTTTTGCCAAATCGAAACTTTCTAAGGCGTGTTTCTGATTAGAAAAGACTCCAAGTCCAGAACTATTCGTAGTGTTGAGGAATATGCCCGCAAACGATGCATAATATTTCATGCTACTCCCCACCCGTACAGCTTGAATCTACCGCATTCAGCGGTGCTCAATAGTCGTATCTTCCTGCAAAAAAGGAAGTGAATGAAATGATTAAGTTTTTTTCAATCAAGTATGATGAAATTGTGTCTCGAATGAGTGAGAAAATAGTGTAAAAAAGATGGATTAAATAGTGATGCAAGGTCAAGCTGGAGTTACAATCACGAGTACATATTTTGTACGAGTATTTTTTTTCTTGATCGACTGAAAATATCCCAACTTTTGTTGTTTTTTTTTGTCTTCTCCTGAAGACCAAATATGACGGACTACTATAACTAATGTTCGATTTTCAGCAAGATTATCAAAGGTCTATGACGGTTAGAGGTGAGAGAACGCATGTTTCATTCTATCTTTCTGCTTACGTCATTAACAGCATGTCAAGGCGGTCGCTTGTGATACTGTAGAGTCTTAGTTGTGACGTATTCTGTCATTTTCTAGTGCTATTCTTAGTGCTGCAAGAAATTTCACATCTGTAAGGTTTTTTTCGCTTTCAGGAATTGTCCAGATGACTTGGATTGCATGGCGCAAACCTGTCGGTGCTCTTCTCCAACTCGCTCATTTCACGATTCTCAACCTCTTCATTCCGACCAGAAACAGAGTCGTCCTAAACAGAAGATTTATATGGGATTTCTTGGTTCTATGCAGTACTGCAAGGAAGCACAGGAAAGGCGCAGACTTTTGCAATGTGCTCAACTCTGAGTGCTGTGGCTCGTTAGTTGAAAGCACCGCTCACGCTTTTTGGATTATTCATTTTGAACTACGTATCAGGTACATTTAAATGATGATTGCGGTTGGGCAACTGCGCATATGAACAATTTTAGATTATTACGGCCGAGCAATACATAAAATATTTATGTTCAGAGCTGTTTCGTCATCCATACCAATTGTTCCCGATTTCGTTTTTTTTTTCTTCTGGAAACACTATAAACCTCGGAATCGATGACATTTTTCGCGCAGTCACCCCTCTCCAAACTGAGTTAAGGTCTGTAGTGATAAATTGTGGTGATAGTATATTTTGGACTTATACTTACATTTTTTAAATTTCGGTCAAGCAAAAATTAATACTGTGATCTAAAAAGGGAAGTGGAAGCTCTAACCTCAGAGATCGGAACAAAACATTAATTTTTCGAAGCGTTATCTAGGATTATGCTGATTTATGTGCGTCATTTTTGCACAGTGGCTCAGATGCGCTCAGGACAGCGCGTCAAAGACTTCCCTATAGCACTGTTCTAGCAGTCCATCTAGCTCTGGGATTCACGAGACTGACCAAACCAACTTTGTTTACTGTGGCTTCCTGTCCTTTACATTATGGAGTGTTTGGAAATGCAAGGCGCAAAATTTGGTGTGGTGGCCTTGATTCGATCGGTCATGTATTCTTGAGTTGTAACTGCAAGTACAGCAGTAATGGTGAGGTGGCTCAGTGGGTAACGCATCGGGCTATTAGACAGAAAGACGAGGGTTTGAGGTCCGTCGGTTCGGCTCGTTCTGCATTTTTGAATTTTAAACTGGGATACAAAACCTGCAGGATGCGCTATATGTACGTTGGGTCACCTAACCACTGCAGCTGAGCTTGCAGCTGCAACTCAAGAACACATAATCCGGTTAAACCAGGTTACCACATCAAATTTTGCGTCCTGCGTCTCCAAGTGCTCCACAGTGTGTAGGACAGCTAATCACATTGAACACGGTTGGTTTGGTAGCAGTTTCATGAAACCCAGCCCTAAATGAACTCCTTAAGTACTGCAATCTTCGAGGGAAATCTTTGAAGTGCACCCATGAGCGCATCAGGATCATTGCGCAAAAATGGTGTGCTACATTAACATCATCTTTGACAACGCTTCCGAAAATGGATGTTCCGTTCCGATCTCCAGGGTTAGCCTCGTGCACTTCCCTTGTAATATTCCATCTTGGTCACCGTAAAAATTCCATGCCATTGCTTTATCCAAAAAATATTACCCCCTAGCAAGATTGGATTGTTGTTAGCTCTCAAAATTGGATATGCCCATCATTTCCACCATTGATGGATGAAAATCCAATGTATGTAGACGCAAGCAAATCTGTGTTATGAGCGCTGCTTTCAAGCACGTTCTACTGGAGGTTTATTTCCCAGGATTCCTTATTGGCTACACGCTTCAATTCTATGGGAGATGACCGTGGTATGGACCTGTTCTCACGAGCCTCATAAGAAGTTCGACTGAGAGTGAGGAAGGTGACAGTGGAATGGAATGTGCGGATACACAGACGGCTATGGTGCCAAAATCTAGAAATGTGGCACGTGCGAGTGGGTCCAGATCACTCGAGTCTCCAGCAATGTTTTTTATGCCGCATTTTACTCGAAATCTCATTCTGACAGTCTTTACAAAAAAGCAGTTTAGCATGCAACTATTTGCGCTTTAGCACAGAACGCCTTATCTTTTCCTCGGTAGTGGATTAATGCATAAGCTCGGCTGCCTTGTTAGAAATGTAAGCAATCTTCCATCTTTTGTTTTGTTTTTTTTTTCTGCTCCAAGGCACAAAATGCACTAATTTCTGTTATTCAATAATGAGATGGGTCATACATATATGCTAATAGCTTTGGAACAATGACATGAGCTATACTTCCATGGTTCGTTTGAACCGAGGCGCTTCCTTTTCCGGAAGCACCAAAGAACGAGTATCTAATACTTTTCTGCACTGTTAATTTCTATCACTGCTCATTATGTTTGCTTGATCTCTCTAGATATAAGTAAAATGACTGTTGTGTTTTTTTTTTTTGAGATGCCATTTATATTATGCCAATAGTCTTCTATAGAAGTGCAACATCAACTAGTCAGTCGCTTTGTGTAGATTGTGTTACCACTTAAATTTTACTTACTTTCTTCGCAATCCTTGTTTTGGTGTTTGAAAGCGTTACAGTTTGTATAGTATTGAAATAAATTCTTGAATTTTGAGATTTCTATGTTTGTCACACACCACCATGGCTACAACATCATAATATTATTATTCGAGAATGAGCAGTTTGAAGACTATATGATAGGCTTCGTGTGCAACGGAGCCCTCAAAAATTTCATAAACCTGTTTTTCGGTGAAGACAGGTAATTTTTTGCCAGGAGCTCTCAGTACAAGTTGTAAGCATTAGCGCATAAGATTACGTTTCTACAATAATTATAATTAAGCTCTGGGCGCTGCATTCAAGAAATCTACTCCTGAGATTTTCAGGAATATCTCCTCTCAGAGTATGTTAAGCGCAGCTATCATCTGGATGCTAATCAAACGACCTTAATTAAAGGCAGGAGACCACCTCGTTCCGCATGTTGGAGATAGTAGCATATTCTGGACCTTCTCGGCATGTTAATTCCAGCAACATACATCAACAGGCACAAAAGCGACAAAAGCTTCGTTCTTGAAAGGGTCAAAGTGGCTAAAATTTGAGCCGGGGGGCGGGTCGCTCCAAGCTGTGCTGGCTGCCCGCCGCGGCTGCAACGAGTCTTGGCGTGTCCATTCGATTAGATTAACGGTTTCACACGTCAATTCGGGTCAGCTAACATTTACAGACCACGTCTTGGATAACGGGTTTGAGGATCGTTTTGAGACAATTTAGGTCTACCGCTGGAATTAGCGTGTCGAGGAGATGCAGAATCTGCTACAACCTCAACCACGTTAATGAGATGCGCCTCTAAGGTCCGGAATCGAAATCGACCACTATCCATTCATACATGCTGAGGTTCTAACTATGTACATACTGGAAACCAGCAGAAATCACAAGTGTTTTCTTAACCCTATCGCACCTGTGATGAGTACCGTTGCAAGATATATAGGGTTAAAACAGTAAGAAGTAGACATTCTGGTGTATTGCATCGGTGATCTGGAGATAGCTTCATAGAACATGCACAGGGAGAAAGCCGCAGCCCTTTCTAGCCAAACTTTTCTTTTTTCCTCTGTCTACCAAGGAGCATGACAGCTGCTACTTGGTAGACGGAGGAAAAACAGGTGATATTGTTTGGCTACTATTGTACCCATTCTTTTTTTTCGAATCTTACAACGTTAATGCTGGATCTGAGCTATTACAGATGCAACTGGGCGTATTTGTAAACATGTAAAATAGCGAGATTGGTGTGAGAGAAGACTGTTTGCCGAAGTGATCAGCCCCTCCGAGAAGCTGAAACATTCAGAAAAATTCTTTCTCCATGGAGAAAAAAACTTGAACTTCAATTGATTCTGAAAACGAAGTTACCTTCTGCTTCATCGAATGCAAGCACGAACCCGACACACTGTTCACGACTAAGCATTTCTCGCTTTGCTGTTTTCTTCAACACGACATCAAATGATGCATTTGATTTCTATAAGCGCTTGCTTTTCGAAAAATGACCGCTCTTAGCTCGCAGAAGGATCACTGAGGCAGCGACGCGAAGGTTTCAATGATCTGTTATGTGATGTTGGACAATGTTGGCCGAAAGGTGCTCGAGGTGGAGAGGGTCGTAAGCTCAAGAGCTGGTGATCTGATCACTGACACTTCTCGCACGCGAAACCCACAAATACCGTAAATTCCCACTAATTTTCTGCAGATTCGGTTTGTACTGTAGTCTATTCTCTTCCTGGATATAAGCAACTTTTACAGGAATAGATATTGCCAAATTTAGTCCCCTTAAGCAGTTTACAAAATTTTTTCTTCGTTCTCCTACCACAAAAGTGACGAATGTCACCATCTCGTGGCTAGTTATAAATAACTTTTTTGTCTTTAGTAAGAGTAAAATATTTATTTTCTATCCATATAATGCACAAACATGGCCACAACTACTAATAATTGAAATTCCCGTATTTCCTTCTTCCTTTGCTTATTTATTTGCTTCTCATTTATTTACACGCCATAGTGCGCTTAGAAAACTTTGATAAAGAAACATTTGAAAGCTGAATTGTTATACGCAAAAACTAAAAATATGTAGGGTTAGAAGCAAACTTAGCGTACAAAAGTAACTAAAAGTATAAATAGCAAAGCTGTGCTAATGAAGAATTATCATCTATTTTAATATTATAACATTATCCTCCGAAATATCCCCACTCCTACTCACTCGCACTTCCTTGTAGGACTGCTACTTCATTACATATTAGCATTAAATAATATCAGTGCTGCATTTCTTATACTCTGCCTTTTTTTGTGATGGATTCGCTCGTGAAACTTCCTCATTATAAAGTGCGTTCGTGTCGTAGGTCTTCTATGGAGGTAGAAAAAATGCATAATCGCGGAAAGACACAATTTTCAGCATAACAACAGTATTCGATTAGATGTACCTCATTCCAAGTAAGCCTTTAAAGGACAAAAATCTTGGAGACTTGTGAAGAAAATTACGCAAAATAAGTGATGTGTTCCTGGAAAAAAGCAGCAGCTTGTGGAAAGCCGCAGCTAAGGTGAACCTACACCAACCGCAACTAAGACGAGCGCTCTTTATCTGTGTTTCCGGTACTGTTTTTGAGTGTGCGGGCTAGATGAAAGATGTCCTATTGAAGGACGAGGCGTTTGAGGGTGTTAATCACTCATGTCCTTGACTTCCCAGATTCTGACGAAGGCGAAAAGTTAGCCTCATATAAAGATCAACAACCATCTTAAGCTAACAGCTCGAAGGAATCCTTCCAGATTCCAAAAGCACAATTGCTTTGCTAAGATTCAAGGACAGTTGAACATGGAAACTGTTAGACCTACAAATATTTCGAGAAGTCTCTTTCTTGTGGAAGAGATTTCCAATTTGTACGTATAGTGACTGCATCACGTGTATTGGTTAGGCTAGCCTAGACTTACACCGTCTTGAACTTCTGGAAACATGGGTGAAAAAATTGACTTTTCTATAAAAAAAATTTGCCCGTTGAAGCATGTACAGGGTGCGTCAGAATTATTGACGCACCTAATTGAGACTGTAGAAAAGGTAAGATGTGAAAATGTTTCAAATGTACATATAAAAAATGAAGCTCGTGTCTTGACGATCATACCAAATGCACTCCTCCTCGCTCCAGGGTTCTCCTTCGCGGAAGTCCGAAAGACGGCGGAGGAGTCTATAGCCTTTGCGCCGCAACTAATTTGGGTCGACTTCGCTCCAGATCTCGAGTAAATATGTAGGACTTTGGGGGTTTGATGTTTCTGTGATTGGTAGCACAGCTCTTGCCCTCCAAGATGCCCATGTGGGGGGGGGTCATCCAGCACTCTCGAATTCGGCTCACAAGGAAGCCAATTCTCTGCCAGTTTGAATACCTTCAAGTGGATTTTTGAAACTAGGCCTGCACCATTTTTGTCTCTTGCACAGGAGCCAAGCCCTGCAAAAGTACGTATGGATTCATCTTGTGATAAGAATTGAGTACAATAAGGAATTGTCTCCGTAGGACATTGTTTGGATGAGAAACAAGAAAATGAATTAATTTTCTATAGTAAGACATCCATGCATTTCCTTGACGAGAACGCGACTGGATTTGCGAACAAGGATTGAACTCCATATGATTCTTGGAGTCCAAGGCTTGTCCTACTTCCCGTAGAAGTAATAAGTTATTAGGGGCTAAGATCTTCCTAGTATGGAGCAAAAATTGAGGAACTTCAGTTGCGGCGCATCGGCAGTAATCTCTACTGGCGTCTTCTTGGCTGATCTCACAAGAGCAGTGCTCGCTCCAAACATTCCCTGTGTTCGTTAAGACGTGCTCTCCATTCCGGATAAGCACACATAGGACGTTTTTGGATGTTGCATCATTTACAGAATAATTTTGGTGCGTCAATAATTATGACGCACCCTGTACATACGTGCTCTTTGTACTCGAGCTGAGGCATCATATATTTGACAATGAGCGGGCTGAAACATGGCCGTAGATGCGATCCAGAAATTATGAAAATGCTGAAGGAAGTCAATTCCAAGATGATGTCAACTGAGCTCCGGATGTGTCAGGATTCAACCTCAACTTCTAGGAATGACGTAGCGTATGAATCTGTTTGCTAGGAAAAGTTTGATTTTGGAGGTAATTGCACAACTGAAAGTCGCACAGTTGTTGTGTGCTAGTACGAAACCTAGGATTTTGACTACCTTCAGCAAAAAAAAAATTTATCATGAAAATTTGCGAGCTCAGTAAGGCTATTGGTTACTCCACGTATTATCAATGAGTAGAAGCAGTACCTTTCAAAATTAGAATTTTCAAGCTCCACTTAGAAAGAAGTTATAAACAAAAGTTCAAAAGGTGGTATCTTTTTGGCCAGTACTGTACATACAATATGAAATGCACCCTATTTTGCCAACTCCTTGCCAGTGCCAGCTCGTCAACAGTTTGCCAGGATTTCACTTATGGATTCGTGTTATAAGTGCGCGAAAAAACTTCCGTCGAGATTACTCAAGTAGTTTGCCTACGCTTTTTCCTCCATCTTTCCTCCCTGAGGCGGAGCACTTGACTAATCCTGCACTCTCTCTACTAGTATTTCTGACTTCTTTAGCTGGAATTCTCACATAGGCAATTTCAAATGGGAAATAGTGGGGCATTGCACTGTCAGACATCAAACTGAATAGAAATTATTGAAGAAAGCTCAAGAATAAACCAGCACAGAACAAGGAAGTTGCCTTTAGCTCTCTTTTCCTATTCTTCTAATTCTTTATTGCTTTGCTGCTGTTTCCTCGCTTGTCAGTCTCCGTTCAGTTTGTCTCTGTCTGGTGTCTACACATAAGAGGAAGGTTTTTGTTCTCCAATCACCATGCTCTTTTATTATGGAAACAACAAAGTTACTTGTTTCTCGGTGCAAAATTTCCCCTGATCCATTGATTGATGTCTCATTTTATAATACTTCATCGTGCTTCGATTAGATCCTTTCTCCTGATCAGCTTTATCCACTGCATGCTTGGCTATCGCTTACAAGGAACTGATAATGCCATGGTCTTCTGAAATGAGTATAATTTCTGCACCTTCATAATTTTCTCCCGCAGTGTATTGTATGTACGTTCAAAAAATCCACCCTATTTTGCCAACTTCTCGCCAGTGCCAGCTCGTCAACAGTGCGTCAGGGATGACACCTTGAGTTAAAGGCTGCTAAAATTTTTTCTTGGTTTCTGCTGAATTCCATTGCAAAAGAAGTTGTGAACATTCTCCAGCATGCAACACAGTGAATCTACAACCCACGTTGGTCCGTGTGAATAACTTAGTTGATCTTACGTTTCATCAATGATCAACATTAGGCTTTATTAACATACATAGAATGCAAGAGCAATTCGGAGGACCCCTTGGCGATATTCATTAATGATTAATCTTCTTCGTAGGTACAGTCCCTCGAATAATCCCACAAAAGCGATCTTAAAAAAGAGCGGATCAAAAAACCAGCAAGCAATCTCTATACGCAAAATTTCACCTAGAATACTTAAATAGGGGTGTGTATCAGGGATGAGCGGATTATCCGTATCCTGGTTATCCTGGTTACGCCCCTTCTTTCCTCACGATGATACACACTGTGTATCATCGTGAGGGAAGAAGGGGCGCAACCAGACTACTGTGATTGGCGCTCTCGGCCGCCCGCCACGCCCACCTGTTTCATGCGTGCGGCGCTAAGGACATATACAGGGTGGTCCAAAAATATGGAGACAAGGTTGCGATGCGCTTTCCTCAACTTATCTCGTGTTTTGGCACATTGCATCCAATCTTTTGCTGTTCATCTGGTCAATCGTACAATTTCCCTTAGTACCATACCTAGCACTATGAATTTTAGCTAGAACTGGGCCGTCAATCAGGATTTTTTTCCATCACCAATTTTCATTTTCGTGTAGTCTAGGCGCGCATATAATGACAACGTGAAAGATTTGGCAAAAGGGTGAGTCACCAGTGGATCAAAGAGTACAAGGCTTGGATAACAGAAAAACATCAAAGTGATTGTGAAGGACCAGCTACCTTGGTTATGAGGTCCGAGATTATGTGCGAATTCACCGATATACGACTCGGTTCAAGCGTGCCTATCAAATCGGATCACCATCAATAATCGTATAATGGGGGAAATTCTCCTTAGAACTTCAACATTGGATAATTGCAGGCCTAATAAGTTCCATTCCCCTATCTAAGCACCGAAAAGAGAACCGGGAACAACCCTAACATGCATTTCACCCCGTTTTTGCACAGGAATTCACATCCGCTTCCTTATAACTGCTATTTTTAGCATTAATTCGCGCACATTTCTCGCTATGGTAATCATCGCACAGCCTCTTAGCACAAAAACTGATTTTACTCCCCAGAAAACTCTCTAATCGTCGGAGCAATGGCGTCTAGACGCGTGGGGTTATCTACGAGGAAGTCACCTCCGCGCCACAGCAAGTGACAAGTTCAGATTCTTCGCTTCTTTTCTCGCCGGAATTAAGAGAGTTCGTGAGATGTGATAGTATATTCTGTTCAATACCGAATGAAAAATACCATATTGGAAACAGAGTTGCCAACCTGCTTCCTAACGTTAGATATGAGTCTTTTGGCGTGTCTCCATATTTTTGGACCACCCTGTAGACTATGTACCATGGGATTGACGCCGTTCGAGTTCAAAAATATGGGCGTGACAGGCGGCCCTAGTGCGCCGATCGGAGCCGCCTGGTTACGCCTATTTCTCCCACACGATGATACACACTCCTTATATAGTATGACCACCGCTACGTACATAAGTAGGTTGAAGTTATTGTACAACGTTCGCTGGCTTATTTCTCTGCGGTTGTGAAATGTTTTTGGCCGAACTAGATCTTGGTTGACAGAGCTGGATTTGATCTATTTCCAAATAAGAAGCGCGCCCTGGAATCTTGCGAGGCAACAGGGAAATTCCTTCAACTTCTTGGAAACTTACAGTGAAGATTTTTGATGCCGCCGAATGCACTGATTCAGCTCGCAATTCCCGAGCAAAACAGCTACAAAAACAGTTTATGACAATGGTTTAGGTGGAATAAAGACTCGACTCGTGTTTTTAACATCGATTGCAAGATGTACAGTGGGCGTCAATAGCGGTGATTCGTCCGTGGCCTCGAAAAGAACGTGGCGCAACCGCGCCGCTCGAGCGAGAATCCTCTCCTGGACATCAAATAATGGGGTTTTCTTGATAGTCGGTTAGTTTCCTTATTGGATATCATCTGATGTGATGAACAACTATCAAGAAAACCCAGACACGCCACTACGGCGACGATTCTAGCGCGAGCGGCGCGGTCGCGCCGCGCGCTTTTCGAGGCCGCAGACGTATCACCGCCATTGACGCCCACTGTTTGTGCGAAATCTTTTTAAGCTCGGTGATGATAAGGCCACAGAACTGGGTTTTTCCAAAAGTTGCTTGGGCGAAAAAGCGAAGCTCTAGGTTTCGAAGAGCACAACTGGCCAATATCCGCAACTATTGATGATGCTGCCCGTGCCGAGGTCAATTGCTCGAAAGCAAAACCATCTCTCAAATTCGGGTTTTAGCTAAGAGATATTTTGAACCGTTCTCTATTCGGCAGAGAGAAGAGAAGAATAAAGCATGGTCCCTGGAAGAAAAATAAATGAGGAAACATTGCACAATAACTTCTGCCCCCCCCCCCCCCC
>JARK01001551.1:214203-227755 GCA_000688135.1 Ancylostoma ceylanicum
CCCCCGTATTTGTACACTCTGACGAACCAGGGCCCTACAGAGTACTGCGTTCATAACTTCCTTTGCAAACAGAGTTAAGCAGGAAAGAAGAATGGAGTCGAGGTAAGCGTCCGGAACTCCACATAGTGGGATAGGCTCTGTTGCAAAAGGCCACGCATCTCGTGTTAGAAAAACAGAAAGAAAGTGATCGAATTAAATTGTAACGTTCCCGTGAGCAAAGAAAGGTTAAAAACGTATTTTTCTACGCGAGCTGCATTGTCGGCTGCTGTAGCGACAAAATTTGTTCTCGTCGATTACAAGGAACGTTGTTCAGGTGTTGAGTTCCACGAAAAGGTGTGACTACAGATCATCAGTTCAACAACATGCTGGCAGCTATCTTCAGTCTCTATAAAGGTGGGTCCCTTTTGAACTTCTTGATCCTCTTTCGCTTTACCGCTAATATGTACACTAGCAAGTTCCCGAATATTGGCTCAAGGTACTTACATTTTTTTGTGATAGCTGCTGGATGTCTCATGTTGTTGATTCGAGGTCGTTTCAGCGTTGTTTCATCTGGCTACGTCAGTTCAGAAAATAATTTGTTAGGAACGTGCTTCTGATGTTGTTTTTTTCTGAGTAGAACAGTAGTGAAAGATTGCGTCCAACATAACGTTATCTGTATCTGACCACTCATGTTTTAACTGCGGCCGTTTCTTAGATAGTTCCACATCTAGATCTCTGCTGGTGAAGCTCACTATAAATGGTTTTTCTACTTTCTTATTTGACCCCAAAAAATTAAATATTATAGTTTTGCCCAGACACCTTGTAGCGTTTTGTTCTCTCATCTTCTCGTTCTCGTTCTGTTCGGCCCACTTCCTCGTGCAACTCAGAGATTCAACCTATAATCCAATCCATTTACTGATTTGTGGAAATCACAAATAATGAATAGATAATGAAAAATCAAGAGTAATCAGAAGAGAGCGACTAATTTTCGTCTCCACTCCTTGACGAACTAAGATGTGTTCGAAAGATGAAAAGCGACAGGCAATTAAGCGACAGATGTGATGCATTTTCTGTTATAATAATTTCTCCGATAAAATGAAGATGCATCACTCAACATATGTTCGACATTACTACCCCAAGATGTTCGACAGATGTTCAGAAGATAATGCTTCACAACTACATATTCTCCTTCGCACAAGTTCGATGTGCACGTCCTAAATTAAAAATTTCTCGCTAGAACCCTTCTGCGATTTTTCATCCCTTGAAGATTATTTCTCGCAAAAAAATGAAGTAAAAAATTCCTCATGTGCCATTGCGTGGAAAAGATGAGGAAGAAATCTGGGCTCATTAAAGTTGAAGTAAGTGCGGAAAAAATCAAGTTACCCACTCATTTTGCACTCATGGATTATCACACGAAAGCCTTTTTTGAGGAAAACAAGTAGGTCAGAATGAGCAGCGAACAAAGTAACGGTTTCATTTTTATGGAAAAAAGTGTCATAAAATATATGTTCGCCAGATAAATACTTCAAAACAAAGCTAAAATCGATGTCGACCATCAATTTTTATGTTTCCCACGAATTATCCTAATTGCATTTTGTTTCAATTACATAGTTAAATAATTCTCAAAGACTGACTAATGACAATAACTATGTATGTTGAAATTTATGTATTCCAAATGTGTGAACCTACGTTTGACGCAATCCTTTATAATCACCCACATGAGTGAGTAACCACTCCGTTTTGTTGTTCCCACCCATCCTCCTGGTATAATATGAGGGAACGAAATGTTTCCAACGCCTTCACAAATGTCAAGAAATTTCCCATCTTGGAGGACACTTAATCCCCAGACTTCTTCGTTTCTATAGCATTCTTTTGAGATCTGCTAGAAATACTCCTTCTCTCAGCTTACACTGGGATGATTTTTTAGGCGTCTAGACTAGTAATTTGGAGTAAAACCTCATATGATGTAAAAAAAATTAATGGGAAAATTTCCCTTTAATTGATGAATAGTGGCGAGAATCTCCAGAAAAGTTTGATAAGTGGAAAAAAATTCATTTTGAACCCCAGAAAGGTGGAGTGGTCCTTGAGCAGCCAGATTTCAATGCCTAAAAACAGAGACTGTAGCCTTATTGAATGGCAAATCTTTAAACCTTTAGGCCTGCTTCAGCTCGCTATAGGCTTCAGAAATTGTTTGAAAATTCAAGGTTACCGAATATTTTGAACCCTGGAGTATCCTGGAACAACTCCTCAGAAAATGAAGGTAGCGTCTCTGAACTACAGAAAAACCGTCAACCCCATTACATACTTTCTCACAGAGTCCAATTTAAGCGTTCTGTACAAACAGTTTTCTCCGCAAGTTTTCTTTCCGACTCCCTGGAATTTTCCCGGAAAGGTCCAGGCACATTTTTTGAGCTCACCCTCCGATTCTATTATACTACAACTTTCCCCGTCTTCTTAGCGCTATTCATTCGATTCCTTTGAAAAATTTTCCACAGGAGGTACTTAATACCCCAACTACTCCACATTTCCACAGACTGTCAACCAACGTTGCGAGTCTTTCTGGATATCACTGACCACAAACAAACAGCCTATCTCTAGCATTTCTAGTCTGTAGTAAATGATGAAGATTTGAGCATGTTTCCTGCTAAACAGTTGCGCTCCCACGCAAATCTTCCGCATCAGATGGAAAATAAATGGATAGATAGGCAGACATGTGAGAAAATGCGCACAGCGTCGATGTGAGTTTGAGAAATAATCAGGAGAATAACCATCCCATTAATGTGTTCTTGCCATGGTGTTCATCGTGCTGCCGCACCTATATAGAGATGGCGTTTTTCTTGTCAAGGTTAGAGTTGGCATGACAATGACTTAATCGGATTGGGAAGGCAATGGGTACTTCCTCATAAAACTGTGTTTAAGGATTTCATTTTGCTCAGCTTCTTCAGATCATTCACCAGTACACTTCTTCGTCAGTCTATTTTTTAAGATCCGATCACGTACTTGTATTGAAAAACATATGTGAAGAGCATCTGAAGTGTTTACCATCTCAGCGGGAAGTTTTGCAGCCTTCGAGTTGTTGTTAGACTAACCTATTTTCTCTCAGGTAGATAATATGCAAAGAATTATGCTTGTGGCAATGTTCTGAGCTCCTTCTCTGCAAGAATACAACGATTTTTCTTTCTTTTCGCTTATTTTCATGTTCTCATCTCCATTTCTACCCATTGCTCTAGCCCAACAATCTCGATTGGAATTCGTCCGCTCACTAAGTATCGTGCCCATGTCATTTTCGCATCACCATCACCTGCTCCAAATAAGTGCTTTGTCGGGCTAGAAGTAATCATGGCGGTTCCTCAGGCGGAAACACTTGCCACGTTGTTCTTCCACGTGATCATTGCTCGTGGTTTAGTTCCTTGTTCGGAAGTATCTTAATTAGTAGCTTAATTTCGTCCAGTATGAATAGATTATTACTCATGTAATAGTAGCGAGTGACCCGAGAGGAATTTGGCGAAGAAAACTCGGAGGAATTTCGGTTGGTTCCTCAGATTTGGTTGTTCATTCAACGCAGTTCCAAGGGGCCATCCAGAGCTCTACTGACGGGTGCACCCACTGGTTGCCGGGCTCTGTGACGCGTCTACTAGGAGGCCACTGTGGAGACCCAGTCGGAATAAAAACCCTCGCAGGTTACAGGGTGTTACTGTCCAAGTAGCGATGAGAACGGGCGAAGTAATGCGAAGAGTTGGTAACAAATAGAAAGACTTACGCAACACTGTCATAATTCTAAGATTTTGGACGTGATGTTGACTTCGACTTTATTCAGCTGTCCAGCACTAACCCATAGCCAAATCGAAGTGGCATGTGAGAGAGAAGTCAACCCGTATTCAACATAAACTGTCTTGGAAAACTTATTTTGACAGTGTAATTTTTTCGCGCTCACAGGGCAATGGAATTTCTGGAACTCTGTGGGCAGAAAAAAATGAGCTTGAATTTGTATGCATTCCCATCCTTCTTGCAGAACTCTTCGAGGCGAAAATTTTAATCCATTCGATTTCTCACATTCGAAATTGGGAATTCCCCAAAACCGCAGACATTGTCGAATCCTTGGATGTACGGACTCAGAAAAGAGCTGATTTCCCACAACATGTTATTTTATTCATTATTTTGTTATGCTAACGAATGCTTTCTTAATTTTTGCTTGTCTCTCTGCTAAGTGTTAATAAAACTTTTCTTATTCACGCCTTCATGTTGTATCAAAATTTGCGGCAGACCTTGTAATTGTCAACTTAGTTTCCTTTTTAGTTTCCTAATGGGTTGTGAATCTCATTATCGCTCCTAGTTTCCAACATGATTTTTTCCGACTTTGTGCTCATTAACGCAGCAAATGCTATGCCATGCTGAGGGACTATGTGAACTGAAGATGAGAGATGCGCAAGTGATTTTTTATTAGCAAGCGGTATGCGGTAAACATACCCAGCTAATCCCGTTACAGCTTACTTTCTATTCGGCTGCATGTTTTCCACTCGTTCTCCAAAATCTCTACACTGGACGTATGGAACTGTATTGAACACTAGGTAGTATTGCTACGATCCTTTTCGTCATCTTCCAAAACCTGGAGGTGTTGATGGTCTTCAGTTTCATAGCCGAGAATTAGTATAGTCCTTATGTGCAATCGGTGGAAAGTTTTCGAGGGCGCGGAGCCTGCGACGCGTGCGCGGTGCGTCGCGCTTTTTTGTTTTGTGTGTTTTTATTTGTTTTTGGTTTCGTATAGGGGTAGAGGGTTGCTTGTGTCAGGTAGCAGCCAAAAGCACATTCCTGAGGAACAGCTGAGCGAGGACGCCAGACCGCTGTTACAAGCGGATTATTTATTTGAAAAAGTAGGAAAAAATAAATGAAATTGATTGCATAGGCCCGAGTTTTCTGCAATGGAACTCGCAGTTTCTCTTGTGTCTAACGCATTTTCGCCTAACAATTTCTTGTGATCCATGATTAGCCCCGAACCTTTATAATTCTGTTCGAAATATATAAGCTTAGCCTCTCGTAGAACTGCAGCAATAAATACGCCGATGTGGCGTAGCCATAGAAATGGCTACAATGTCATGGAAATATGAGCAAATAACATTAGATTTGATGGTATGCTGAGGGCATCTCTCCATTTGAAAAACATTAAGAATCTCCATGGATCCCTTGGCGACGATGCCTTACCCACTCTCTTTCCAGAGATCATACCATCGCATGGAGGCGAGGAGAAAGGTACGGATACGGTCGCTTACATGACCGTGAGTGACCATAAAGTTATTTGAGTTGGAGCATTCAAGCAAATGAAGTCATGGTGGCTTCCAGGAAGCGCCGAGAGGACCAGGATCCCTGAGACGTCCATAACTTGCTTATCTCAACCCCAACAGCCTACGTATTTCGAGTTCGAACCATTGCGGCAAAAGTTTCCTGATCAATCCATTTAAAGGAAATCCTCAATAGCAAAGCTGAGGTGGCGCACTGCCTTCCAGGGTAGTGGTATTTGATCCGAGAGAGTCATGTAATTTGTCTGAAACAGCAGCTGCTTCAACACAATTATGGTAAAAATAGTTACCTTGCTCATAGGGACTGACACTGGACATGTTTCCATTCTGTAAACACTGAAACATAACGTTGTGCTGTTCGTTGGCAGCTGCTCAAACTCCATGAAATTTCAAAATGCAGTCGGTCAACATTAGAAAACAGACTCTTCTCTGTGCATAGGTGCTTTTGGCTGTAGTGGTCGGGGTCAGGGGATCCTCCTTTAGAAAAATCCTTTTTTCTCCTGAAGATTATATCTCTCGTCTTTTCACTCATATAAGACTCTACTTCTTTTCATAGCTCGTTTTTTGGCTTGGTACTTCTATTGTTTAGTTGTTCATTTCTATTGTTTATTTTTTTTCTAGTGTTTACTTGTTTATTCAAGCGCGCCTTTAGGACACACCAGATAATAAACCAAAGTAGTGTGTAAAACTAAATGAGATAATTCAAAAAGTAGAAGGAAACAGTAGTACAGCTCTTTGCAAGTTGATTTAACCCTGCATATCTGGTAGTACTGCTCACGAGCTGGTTCTTAATCCTTTAGTATTATGATTGTATTATGACTGTTTCACTTGTACTGAACAACGTTTTCGGCAGTCATACCTTTTTTCGTCTACCCCTCCTCTGCAGAAAATTTCCTGCGTCCTCCTCCAATCCTTCTATGCAGAAATTACAGGGAAATTTTTCCACATGGCCTTAGAAAAAGCCTCTTTTATTCTCGTGGTTGGATTCAGCGAACCATATTGGGAAACTATACCAACTATACTTCTACTACAGTCGCAAAAAAAATAGTTCTATCGGACTTTTTTTTCATATTTTTCACTTTTTTCGTGCAAATTTTCCGACTTTTTCTTACAAGAAATTACTTTAGAACTTCCAGGAAGGAATCCTTCCATTCTGTGATGTTTTTCTTCTCTGCAAGAATGTCCTCCCTACAGTAGTCCCCACGTACTGGATGTTTTGACTATCCATAATTGACGCCCTTTTCTCATAGGCGACCCGAAGTGGCTCAATCTTTCAATTGCTGGGCAAAGCGAGCCCTTCGATTGTACTGGGTGTTTTCTCTGTTTTCCATTCCTATTGCTAACTGTTCTTAGACATCGTTGTTGCCGCATTTGCAGCGGTTCTTCATGATCCGAGCTCATTTCTTCAGAAGCCATTTTTCCCCTATTTGTCGAGAGTGACGGCGAAGGCGAATGGCCAAAATTTTTCTTCTTCATTGTCTCTTCAGTATCTTTGCTGAAAATTCAATAGCCACAGTACTTTGGTACGGAGGTAGCGTTGATCATATCAAAATATATGAGATTGAGAAGAGAAGAAAGCAAGGGGATTCCCAAAATCCTCTAAAAGTTCCTTATGTTTTGATTGGTTTCATGTGTTCATATGAAAGCGTTGCAGGAATCTTCAGAGCTACGGAGCTACGGATGAACCGAAGTGCTCTACCTCCTACTCAGATACGTGTTTATTGTGATAGAAGGGTGTATGCTCTCTACTGAGCTCATCTCAATCACCTTATTCTGCAGGTCCTCGGTTAACACGTTACAAGTCTCACATCAGACTAATATTTTGCATTGGTGAAATTCTCCAATCAAAAATAGGAAACCTGAGCTGCCACAGAAAATAAGATGCAGAAGGGTAGAAGAAAAGCGTGTTCTGGCCGTGGCGGCATAATAGAGATTGCCCAGGATAAATGTGTTGACGCCTGTACTACCGATGGATAAATTTATGTGGAGTTAGCAAGTTTATCGTGGGTAATTTCGGTGATGCATGCTGTTCCAGGTTTCCGTTTTTTGAGCACTCTTATCTCTGGTTGCTGCACACCGGCGGTGTCCGCCTGAATTCCTGGGAAACTCCGCCTAAATTGCTCGGAAAAGTGTGAGGAATCTCCCAGGAAAATAGGCGGAATTTGCAGGAACACAAGTGAAAACACGCAAATGCACGACCAAACGTGATCAACGGATGGATGTGATGAAGCACGACCTACCTAACGCCAGCAACTCCTGTCGTTACAACGAAAGATCTGCCCAACGTGGTCCAACACGTCTCTGCAGTGGAGTGGCACAACACCACAGCAATAGCAGGGCTCATTTTAATCACCTAATCAGCTCGCTAATCTGTAGGAGCTGTTGCTTCTATTACAGCTAGGCGGTTTTTGTGCCTTTAACATTGGTAAATTCAACAAAATTTGAAGTTGATTCCGGTTTTGCCATAACATGCACAAACGAGTTTAGTGGAACACATCCAATATCCGATATCAGTGAAAGTGGAATAGAACGTGGAATTTCTCTACTATTTTTTGCATTTATTTTTATTTTATATTTTTCGTCGCGTTCTGTTTATTCTTCCTCCTTCAAAAACAACTGTCTGAGCCGAATCCGTGTCGAGCATACTAGCAGACGCGACGCGAATTCGGTCTATCGCGTCGTTTGGAGGAAAAAGTATGGACAGGAGACGATGGGAATTTACAACATCGCGTTGTGAAAATGACCGCCAATCATCACTGCGCAGCCACAACTTGTGTACAGTGTATCCGGAACGACGAGTCCGCCCAAGCGGCCCACGTCACAGCCAAATCATCGGTTGATATCGGAGAGATAACGATGAAACGTGATACGCAGATTAGAAATGATGACGTGGTTAGCTGGCTAGCGTTTGCGCTTCTGGATCTCCGACCGCGTGGGCGGACTCGTCGTTTCGGATAGACTGTATGCATCCACGCGGCAGCCGGCGCTTATGCACAGTTTGCTTCTACGCGACGGTAGAGTCGCTACGTCGACCAAATTTAACAAGAATTTACCGGGAATTTAAGCGAGATCCGCCGATGTTTCTGACAATGCACGATATACACGAGATTTAGCCGGAATTCACCTGGAAACCGGCGGAACTTCGCGAAAATACACTATTTACACGGAGTTTCTCAGGAAATCAGGCGGAAACCGCCGGTGTAAGAGTACCAGAGATCCGAGTCATCAGATTCTTTCCGAAAAAAAAAACGTTTCTTGTCCTTTATCACTTGGATTCGATGACGTCCTGTCCAGTTCCAGGTTCCGTAGCTCCGAAGAAAGTTAATCAGCTGTCTACCTGCGCTAAAGCATTGTTGAAGATGTTTGTACACTTTCTTCTCCTCAGTCTGATAATCTCGCACTTATCAGAGTATTCAAGTGCTACAGATGAGTTTACTTCGGAACCGTTCGCTGTGTAAGGCAAATTGCTTCTTTGCTTTTCTTGAGAGGGATACGGCTATTTCTTGTAACATTTCCTGGTGAACTCCTAGCGACTCTGGCTTCAGAAGTTCCTCAAAACATGTAAGCAGCCATAATTTCGATGACAATTGACGGGGAAAGATAAAAAAAAAACCAGGTAAAACTGCATGCCTTAATTCCAAGGTTTCGCTACAGCACCCAATTAGTGTGGAAAGCAAAGGGCAAAAAAAAGAGGGAAGAACACTTCCTGTACGATTCGCACGCACGCTTGTTAAACAGGATGATAAGATTTCTTTTTGCTCCTGAACTCCTGGAACTCCCAATTTCCCTCTCAGGAAGCACAAAGAGAAACGAAGTAAATAACTGTGACATTGGCCTTCTCAATAAGGTTCTAGATACATATCTGACTTGGTGCACGAGTTTTGTGGGTGAAGAGCACCTACTGAAACCGAAGGAGAAACTTGTTACTTACCTGTGCAAGGGCTTATAATTGTCATCGGCAGTGTTGTAACCTATGCCATCCTAAAGCAACGAATTTCTCATGCAGAAATGGGTACTATATACACTAGCAAGATGACGGGTAATAGCAAGGATAAGAAGGTGTTTACTATACTCATATATTATTCAAAAAAAAATCATAAGCTGTAGATGAGCTGAGAGGTTTGAACTATCCGTGAACGTTAACCAATTCCGAAACTGGAAGGTAAATGGTATGGTCCCCGGTTACCCGGCCACATTGCATACTTGAGCGGGACTGTTTCAGTGTAAGCAATGAATGAATGAATGAATGAATGAATGAATGAATGAATGAATGAATGAATGAATGATTGAATGAATGAATGAATGAATGAATGAATGAATGAATGAATGAAGCAGTGAATAGGTGAATGAATACACGAACAACTTTCCTATCAACGCACCTCATTTACTTACAAAAATTCCGAATATCTCCACATAAATATTCCCTCTGAAGCAGGCAGTCCTTCCAGCCTCTTCTACAAAAATCCCACTCTTCTCCGGTCATATGTGCGGTCCTTGCGTCGTGGAGTTCCCGCTTTTTTGTCGCTTACTACTAGCAATTTTATATGGTAACTAGCGAGGTTCCATCCGGTACGGCTACAGATCGTACTAGAGGATGCGTAAAGAACAGACCGTTTTTTCAAGCTGGTCAGTTGTTAACTTTTTGATGCGTAAAAGTGTGAAAAGCTCTTAGATCAGGTTACATGGTCATAAGGCTTAGCTTTTTTTGGCTGGGGCATCGCCGTAAGAATTTCGCTGTTGTTATTACAATTCGACAGTCCAGAACCAACAAAAATCGCTTGAGGCAAGGCTCATTACTGTGGCCGCGCTTTGTGCTCGTAGTCTTAGCTTAATCACATGGTTTACGTTTCAGGAATTCGTATTCAAATCCTATACATACGAATTTGTCATGCATCAGGAAAAATTTTAACGTACATGAAGTACGTTCATATTCTTGGCGCTTACCAATATCTGTTCCTAACCTGCAGTGAAAAAGCAACTATATACCAGTCATTTGCTATAAAAAGAAAAGAATTCTAAAATTTTACATCCTCAAATCACCTCATTGAGGAATTGACCACCACTATGTGATTGTTATGTCTGTGTAATTTATGGCTGCCTCATGCATCGTCTCGAATAAATACAATGTGTACATAGTTAACAATTGACATAGTTAGCAATTGACATTCTCTTCCCAATTTTCCATGGAAATAGGAAGTAATTCAGCAGTCACTGTCGTGCCACTGATCTAAAGAGTAAGCGGGAAGGCAGATTGCGTGCCTCCATATGAGTTGTGCATTGTGTGCGTATTCTCCTTGCATTCCTCGCTTTTCACTTCACTTCACTATCTCATCAGGAATAACTATTTGAATAAACAAAAATAAAACGTCCTATTAATTTGGATCTTAGCTTTTCGTTAAACCTTAGGCCTATAAGGATCTTAGGCTTTCTTCTTCTCTTTCAATCCTAAACAGGAAGTCTTACCTCAGATTGTAAACGGGGAACTCTCAGAAGGAAAACGAAACGCAGGCGATTCCTGCTTCACAGCGGCCAGGCAGCATTTTCATCCAGGTTGCGCATCCTGTCTTTGTTGAAAAATGTTCGCAAAGGGACGCGTGCGTTAGACGCGCGGCTGACGCACACATTCGGAATGATTGCCCTTTTTCTGTACCATGCCTTTCTTCAGAAACATTCAATAGCAAATAATTTATACTTCTCTTGCTTTGGTCATTGAGTATGATAACCTTGACCGACGTTTCTCTGTAACTCCATTCTTAAGATCCTCCCTCCATCCTTCAAAAGCTCTTCCTCAATTTTCTGCATGCGTCTTTATGACGAAGGAGAGATCCAGTGCCAAGAGATTTCTTTCCCGAAACAACTTTGATTGTGTTGCTAATTGCTCGAATTTCATTGAGACCTCGAGGTTTTTGGTCAAATAAGACATTTTATTTTTTATTCGTTTGTTTATTCAATCAGTCAGGCAGTACTGGAAAAAGACAGTATTTTAAACAAACGGGTTTGAAACTATAAAAATGAATAGATACAGTAGCGGTCAAAATGGTATGATCAGAGCCATTTTGACTAGGGAATCTTTTGTTATAACTCGTCTCTGGATTGAGTTATTCAACCCAAATTTGAGTATGTATTAAAACTCCATGGGCGCTTTCCAGTGGCAGCTTAGCATTGGCACAGGCTCAATTAACGTGGATTATTGAGCCTAAACATCAACTTTCTCAGATTTCATTGATTTTGTCCAGCATTCTTATTCTCAACTACTGGGAGAAAGGAAGAGTTGGTGCAGATTGGGCACATAATTGCCTATTATTTCCACCACTATGCTATTGCTGCGCTTCCTTCGCTGCTCAAACGGGAGGACAAAATTACTTGATCGAAATCACCAAAAACTAGGTCTAAATATATCTCAAGCATATGAATAGCGAAACAGTTCTCATTTTAATATCAGGATAGTTGCTAGTAGCGGATATCATAGAAATATTCCCAGTCGGGATCAACGCTTCTTAGTCCGAAATTATGAAAAATTCTTTTTTCTCACTTTTATGCGATTTTTTGACCGGCCCACTTTTAAAGGTAAAGTGAAGAACCTTGGAACGCAACTTATGTAGCAAGTTGCTCGCTTACGATACGATTTAGAAAAATTTCTTCCGGAGCTGAGGTGTCGCGAAACAGTCGAAAAACAATAATGTTAATAAAACAGTGAATTTGAATTTGGAATGCGGTAGATCTGCTTAGAAGCAGTTTATGCCAGTGTCAAGTAGGGGAAAGAAAGAACACTTAGACCCTCACCACATCCTGAAATTTCATCAAAATAGCTCAATCCTTAGTTGAGTTATAGTTTGAAATTCTGTCTTCAACAGTGCCTCTGATCATATCATTTTGACCGCTACCGTAAATAATAGTAAATGTAAATATACGAAAACTCAATCGTTCAAGGTGCCTTGAAATTTCAACTGTGTTTTTTTCGACTCCACTTCCTTCTTTTACTCTCTAATAACAATTTTCGAAATTTTTTTCGAGCACGCAGCTTTAGTGCATGGGATGCTCCCGTAGGCCACTCCATAGTATAGGCAGGCATTCCATGCCTATATGATCCTCAGACGATGTCGAATACGTGGCCCATCTCATGAACGGGACTGATAGACATCGGTCACCTTATCCCTTACTGTTTTCTCCTCAAAATTATGGCCTCATTCTTCCAGATGGGTGTGGAGCGTTAGACCTGGAATGGGCGGCGCGGACGGACTCTATGATTGGCTAATAGGGTAGTTTGACCATCCACATAGCTCACCCGCACTGCCCCTCCCATGTATAACGCTCCACACCCCTTCTAAATTCCTGCATTTTCGAAGACTCAAACCCTCATAAACTCGGCATCAGCTTGAAATAAGAAGATTATTGATGACATCTCAAGTTTGCTCTATTCAACGATTGGTCACCTTTTTGAGTTCTAGGATCCCGTCAATCATTCGCTGTGCAACAGCTGCCCTTTTATCTGTCGTGATCTTACCACCTTTTGAGATGCTCTGTCCCTTTTTTCAATGAAAGCAGAAACCAAAGTCTCCAGCAGATCTGGATGTTCGTGTTTACCTTCCCATTTTCACCGCAGAATCGCACCTGGAATAGTTCAAACAATTCTGAAAATTCATGTATCTCCCATTCCATGTATTCATTCCTGTGCGAGGAAAATTACTTCCTCACTGTGTGGTGGTGAAAAAAGTAATAGCTCACAGTACATAGCTAATCTCACACTATGTAATTGTAATAATTTCCATTGTGCTAGACTTTTTTGTTCGCTAACGTAGCCAGTGTTGCTAGAAAATGCCGCTTTGATTTCTTAGCTTTAATTTCTTCCTTAGTGCTGCGAGGAAGTTTGTTTTCCATAATTACACTCGAATGCTAGTATGAATAGAAATCGCTTGCAATTGTACTTCGCCGCGCTATTATTTTGATTCGCGGCCACCGTGCTTTTTGGTTTCCGATCATTGAGCTCCTAAATTATTAAGGAGCTAGGAACCACGATGTCCCGTACGTCGTAGCGGTCCGAAGATAATGTCAACAATAATTTGGACAATGATTAGTGCTCCCTATCTATTATATGTCCACCCAGAAAGGGAGGTGCTTTTGGATGGTAGAGGGCAATTTACGAAACAACGGCGAAGGGATAGAAAAATAGCAGGTGAAAAAATGTGAGGACTCAGTGGATACGATGAGAAGCCCTCTGCCAAATTTTTTGGGCTGGGCATTCCTAGACTATCACCTTCCCACCTCCCCCCCCCCCCCCC
>JARK01001551.1:228099-252227 GCA_000688135.1 Ancylostoma ceylanicum
GATGCCCGTGTTGATAATAAGCAAAACTGTATTGTGCCTACACCTTTACCCTGGCTAATCTCAATGATGCATGCTCCCAAGCTTGATTCTCTCGGATCAACATCCTGTCTCACATCTCGAAGTCTTCTTGGATCAGAAAAAACTAGTTGATTTGGACCATTTCAACATAATGGTCCCTCTTCTTTCGTAGGGCAGTTTTTATCCACATTTAAGCTGGATAACAGCATTGACTGAAATCGTTTGCTTTGACCTAGTGTTGTTCGCATAAGCACCAATTGTTTTGAATTTTTTTTTCACAGGCCGCATACATTGGAGTATCAAAGCCAAAGTCTGTGGTCACCATTCAAGTGAACGGTTCCTTTTTTCCTTACGGTTCCTTTTTTCCTTATTTTGCCACTTCAAAGCGTTTCATCTACACCATCTTGTAGCTTTTTTTTCATTCCTGGATTGGGTCTTCAATTGTCCGCTCAACTCTTTCCTATATTTTTTATGGAATCCTGGAAAAACTATGAATCGACGCTCTGTGAGTCCGTACTTGAACTTCCTGTATGGTGGACAGCCCGCTATTTCGTATTTGCTTTTTCCTCGAAATCGCCTTTCCACAGATTGATTCGGACAGGATTTGGCTTCGGGCCATGCTTACCCAATCAGGGATGGTTTCGTGCTTCCAGAGCAGCACCCTCAACTTAACATAATATGTACTTGCACGGCCGAGCATGGCCCATTACGTTTGACTGGGCTGTGCCATGAAATCATTTGTTTGTTTACAGAATTCACAAAATCATGCAGTGCTGAGTCATGCATGGCTGAGCCAGTGGAAAATGAAATACGGCTACCAATACACAATGGGCTAGTGGTTCGCAAAAAAATTTTTCCGGCTATTTTAGTGTCGAAGACTAGCCTGAGACCTCTTATAGGTGGTCATATGATGATTTTTCGGTACTGATGGAATGGAGTTGATTACTGCTGGGCTTTCATTTTTGCTGAAAGAGGACAAAGATGAAGATCATATTTTCTTTTTTTTCTTTGCTTTTTTTGTCCTATGAATTGTTGCTGGTATCTAACACATCAACTATGATGTATTAATAAATAATAAATCATAGTGACAAGAATGCCACCATGTTTCCTTCAGTTTTGAGCGGATTTAAATTGCCTGATCTAGCTCGTATCCAACATAGATCCAATGTATGTACTTCATCCAGTCGGATAATCATGCTCTTGTGGGAACCTAATTTCGATTTCGGTAACCTGCTACTACCTACAGATAACTTATCCGCGGATATGTGAATCTACTCGTTTCGAAGTAGGATATGTTTATCCGCTTTATTTCCATTTGATAGCAATCCATGATGCTCATCTCCACTTCTTGTTGTCTCCCACCAAGTCATCGCATGAGATGACAGAGTGGATAAAAAGAAGTGGGAATGGATAAAAACCCACTGTATTTTCCTTTCATGGTTTAAATATTGGATGCGGACCCTAAACGGCTCTAGAAGAAAGCTTTTTTTTCCTGAATGATTGCAGTAAGCGTCACAATGAAAATGAAGGAAATGCATGATTAATTAATCTCTCTCGTCTCGAATAACTTCTCATTCTTCATCAGACAACTCGTCTAGCCGCGCGAGCTGAGTCTGAGCATCGTATTATGCTGGTGATGCACTGGACGTACTAAGTATTGGCTCAAACAGTGTCAACACAGAGCGGCGGTGTCTCTGTTGTTGGCTCTGCTGCAACTGGTCTTTTTTACGCAAAACTGTTGTTGATCCAGCTGTCTATACCGCGCTCGCTTACGTAACGAATGAGGATCCAAATGTGTGCTGTGTTGTCCTGATATGCTTTGGGGGTTTGAGGAGGGGGAGGGAGTGTACGAGAACTCCAAATGGGTGCACTTGAGATGAAACCAACCTTGAATAGAGGAAAAACTAGTGGTTGGACCGTAATGCATCGAATGGGACGAGTTTCCCTCACACCTTGGCTTTGTCGCTGCGTGACAGAAGTACTACGGAGTCATCAGGTGACAAGAGACGGCTTCTGATTTCAGAATTAATTAGAACATGCGTATAACGCCATCATGCTAAAGCCTCTATGATTCCATCAACGTAGATCCCTCACTAATGAATTAATAGTCGCTAATTTCGAACTGCTCTATTAAAGCTGTTGAGCAGAAGCGTTATAGGGATTACAGAGATCTTCTCTGCATTTAATCCGCCTAACTAATGCACAGCTGCTGCGAATAGCTTTCATTGAGGTCTCACACGCATCCCGATAAAAGCTCTCTTCTACTTCCATATTTCTCAATGAATAATTGAACTTGCTGAACCATCAATCCTTTTAGGAAGATTTCTCTATGTACTGGTTTAAATACATAGCTATCGTTCAAACCCATGCAGCCCCATCCGAGTCCCTCCAACAACCCTTCCCGAAGGTGAACCCGTCTAGGACCGCATCCATCATTGAAACTGCAAGGTGTCAACACTGTACAATGCAGTCCATTGATACCGGTTGTCTACAAATGAACTGCGTTTTTTTTTGCAGATCAGTTTTTGACCTACTGTTTTTCGTATACTTTTCATTCAGTGTTGCCATTATCGCATATCATTCAAAAGCTTATCTATCGCTCAATCATGCTCCAGCTTTCATTTGTTCTACAACTCATTCATGGATTCGTTTTATCCAGATTTCCAAGATGCTCTCCAAAGGTACAAATTCGTACAATTTTGCTTCATAAGTTTGAACTTGGACGGAGAGCAGTGGGGGCCTATGAAAATATTGTGAGAGCATGGGAACCAGATCTCGTCTCTCTACGTACTACCCAACTCTGGTTCCAAGAGTTTCGAGCTGGAGACACGAGCCTTGAAGATGGACCAGGTCGAGGTCGGATTCGTGAGCTTGACGACGACGTTTTGAATTTTCTAGTGGAGGTGGACCCACGAAAAACTAAAATGGATCAATGGGTGCCACATGAACTAAACGCTGAGCAGATGTTTAGGCGCTACCAGATCGCACCGGAGTTGCTTTTACGCAATAGAACGATCCTTTCCTTGATCGGATCGGGACCAGCGACCAGAATTGGATCCTGTGCTATAACCGCAAACGTTTTTCACAATCGCTGGACAAAGATGAGTCCTCGAAACAATTTCCGAAGAAGAAGTTACACGAAAAGGAGACTATGCTCACTGTTTGGAAGAATTCTGCAAAAATTTTGCATTAGGAGTTCCTGGAAATGGGTGAAACAATAGGTGCGGATAACTACGGTCACCAAGTGGACAAAATGCATGAGAATCTGGCGCGCGTAAGCCCAGCAGTCGTCAACAGAAAAGGTCCGATACTTCTTCCTGGGATACGAAATACCGCCTCATTCAGCATACTCACAAGACCTGTCGCCAACGGCACATCACTTTTTCAAGAACTTCGACAGCTTCATCAAGAAAAGAGTGGTCAAGAATCAGATCGATGCTAAAAATGCCTTCAGCAAGTTCATTGCCTCCAAGACTATGGATTTCTATCGCAAGGGAATCCATGAAGTAGTGAAACGTTGGCAAGAATGTTTGGATTCTAATTGTGTTTATCTTGTTCAGTTGAGCTGAGTTATGAACGTTCGAATTTATCCATAAAAAACGCAATTTACAGGGTGACCCAGAAGTCTTTGGCCGGCGTTCAAATGCTGCGAAAAACATTATATAGGAAGCGATTGTGACCAAACTAGGGGGATGCTTTATCAACAGTGCCACCAATGAAAAAGTTCATTTTCGCTATTCAAAGTCCTTTCTCTGTTGGTATAGCAAAGCCGGAAACAGTCCCTAGTGGAGTTGCCCATGGACATCAGCACGTCATCATTACATCCAATCAAAGTTTTCTGAAGTTTTCTGTGAGAAGGTCTGCTAAAGGTAAAAAAACCAATTGCAGCATAAATGTCTCTATAAAATTGGGAAACAAATCGTATAGAATTTCTAAGAGTGCCCACAATGGCAGTCAGATTATGATGAAGAGAATTGTGGTCTCAACAAAACGGCATTCTCGCGCGTTTAATGAGTTGGAGTGAAGTACTGAGCTAGGACTCATGCCATGACGGGTGTGGGAGATTGGATACTAACACAGTTTTCAAAGTAATCCTGGATCGATCCAGTGAATGTTCTGCCAGGAAGGAGATTCTTTGCGTACCTCAGAGCTGGCTTCAAAATTGGATGCGCACTCACCTTACCTACTTCGTCTTCAGCCCTTTCACAACCTACGTTCAATTCCCTTGACCATGCAGTCTAATGTTCCTGGAAGAGAATATCCTGCAGTGGCATACACCACGGTTTCCTCTCTGTGGCGTCCTTTCAGCGGCATCTCGGGGGAAAGTTTGGATGAGGCGCTGATGTCTACAAGCAATTCCGCTCTCGAACGTTTTCACCCCTGCTATATCAAGAAGAAACATGCTTCTGCGACTTAAACTAGGAATTTTGGTTGGGAGTGGTCCTAATGAATTATTCCCTCAGTTTGGCCATGATTGGTTTCCATATAAATTTTTTGCAGCACTTGAACGCCGGCCAAAAAATTTTGGGTCACCCTGTATTTGCGCACAACCTAGTGTTGCATACCACTAAAGTTCGAAGCAATTACCCTGGCATCCTACACAAAGCCAATTCTTAGGACGAATCAAAAGTTGCCTCCTGCACAGCCAAAAATCCCTGCATGTTCATAACTTAAAATTGCTCGCTGAGTATCGATGCCGCATTTGAAGTAGACGCGCCTAGTGACCCTCATTTTGGGACATATCAGCATTGATGCTTTTCATAGAACCTTCAATCTCTTAGCATATTTTGTTTGCTTTGTTGAATACCTTGGTTGCATAGTAGTTCAGCAAACATATCATAAAATCTTGCTCTCTGTTTTGAATCTCAGCTTCTCTACTACGCAGCTGCCCGTTTCAATGGTTTCGAGAACAATTTGTCGATTTTATGAGAAACAGTGTACGAATTCCTGTTTACTGCAGTATTTTTTCGTTGTACGCGGTCAGATGACAATATTATGACAGCGGAGGAGGGATGCTGATATGCTGAGCTTATTACACTCTAATTTTTGTTTGTGTGGGTGACTCTGGAAAATGTCTGAGTTGTAATAGGTTTCATCTGGTTTTGCTCAGTATTTTGATCAGTGTTTATACTCTTTTGTAGAAGTAAAGCAGATGTCGGCAATTCTTTGCCTCATCCCTTCTTCACTTCATTTCATGCACGTTGTTTCCGATAGAATGACGAAACTCGAAGTTATAAGGACCTCTCTAACAACTTTTTGTGCTAACTCCCGAGACAGCAAGTTTTTTGCTAGCGTGAAAGTTTGCAAAATGAGAGTTTATAGTTTACTAAATAGTTCTCTTAGCAAAAAGGATAAACAAAACAAACGTTTTACCACGTCCTTGCCAAGTACATGCAAAAGAAAAGATAGCAAAATAGTTGCTTCTAGCTTTTCTTCTTTGTTTGTGAAATGATCGCAGGGTTAAGAACCGCGCCAACTTTTCGAGAAATTTCTCAACTTTCAGCTCATCCGGATCAGACGAGTTTTCCTGGCAAAACATGCGGATCTTGCTATCTTCAACTTTATGTGTAACAGCTGACCCATTTTTGCCTGCAGAGATCGTCCCACTGGAGGGTAGCTGCACCACCACCTGCCTGGAATTGTTGATGGATTTCACTTCCTGATGAACTACGTAGTTGTTGTCTTCCTCCAATAGAAGTTGTACAATAAATTGGGCGACGATCCCATATGCCTAATATCATAGGTTGGCTACGAATGCCTTCCAGCCTAGCTATTTACGTTACTGGTTTCAGATGATAGGGAACTATTACGATCATTGCTACAAAGCTAGTAATATGTATATGTAAATGTTTTTGAAGGAAAGCAAACAAACTAGTTGTATTCTGCACTCCTAGCAAAATAGTTACAAAACGATGAGCATTAGACCAAAAATCAATGCAAGGTAGATCAAAGTAGAAAAGAGGGGTAAAAAAGAAAAATAAGCTGTCGCTTCCTTGAACCTTGGTATCTTGATCTCTAACTTCGTCGAAAATAAAGTTGTTTAACAATCTGGGCAGAAACAGCTGCAATAAAAACTACAGAAGTTAGAGGCTCTTTAGTTGTTGAATACTTCTCTGTTTGGTATGTCGAAGCCTATGACGGCGTCCAAGATGGTCTGACAAAATCTAAAAAATAAAAAAAAAATATTCCAGAGATGTTGTATCGAGAAAATGATTCATGAACCTTGTTTTTCATTATTCTATCAGTGTCCATCTATCAACGACTTTCGAACACAGAGGTGACCACGCACATCCTCTCTCCCTTACAGTGGTTTTATATTTTGAGAATCTTGTTTTGATGACGAATTGAATCATTTCGTCCCTTATTCATTCTTTACGATACTTTCTCTTTCTTTCTCTTAGAAAAAAAAGCCTGCATGGATCCAACGCAGAGAGCGAAGGTTGCCGCAGAGAAGAGGAATGCAGTTGTCTTTTTTTCCGCGTTAGGGACCTCTCATATTTCAGCGAGTTCCGCGACAAAATAACTACTCCGTCGCCGTCATTCACACAAATTAATCACATGTGATTCCGTGGGTTGGCGTCAGCTTCCAGTTCAACTGCGCTTCGTAACCTTCGCTCTATTCAGCCAGTGAGAGCCTATTAGCGACGTCATTCTCACTAAGACATTTAAGCTCCGGTGCTCATTGCTACACTGGTTGCTTCGCTGATCTGTTTTATACCTCATGTAACTGGAGAACAACTACATATACTCAGTTTCGTCAGCGAAAATAGTTGGAGAGATGCTAGGTAGAAAAAAACGCGAAAAAGTGTGCGGCAATAAGAGAGAGAGAGAGAGAGAGAGAGAGAGAGAGAGAGAGAAAGAGAGAGAGACAGAGAGACAGAGAGAGCAGCGAGGAAATATGCAATGTACGCAAATACATATTCAACTAATATCGCATCTGAAATAGACTAGATGCATATACAGTTTATAGCGATGTTATCAACGACCCCCTTGAAGCCCGGCTAATTGATATCAGCACTGGGCGATCAGTTATGACCCACCTAAGGATCCACCGCTACTACTGTCTGTTTTCCGTCTACGAGCAAAAGTTTAGTAGATGGAAAGATGATTTGATAAGTATCGGAAGAGATTTCCTGGTCCATTCGAACCAGATAATCTCGTCCAGTACCTACCACGTCATCGTCCCTATTCCGTGACGGCCAGGCCCACTTCCGGCTCCAGACTCCGGCAGTTTCCATTTCCGGCGACTAATCACATGCTGCTTGTATGTTGCGTGTGCACTCCGAGATTCTCCTGCACCACGGATCAAATGTCACTCGAGTCCAGAGCAAATTCTGACTCCATATCGGCCCCGTCACTTACGTACGTCAGACTCACCCCCTCCACGTGTTCAGCTACGCAACGAATCGGTTCTTATTAGTTCATCTTCTCTGTGGTTTGAACTCAACTGGAAAAAGAAACTTAAGGTCATGAAATCTTGTCTATTTATTTATTTCTCTATTTATTCATTTATTTATTAAATTATTCACTTATTTATCTGCATATCTCTTTCATATTTATTCATTCGATCTGCTGAACTAAGACGGTCGTTCAAAGCAAAGCCATATCAACATCCAGAACAAAACCTCACCAGCAGAATATGTAAAAACCATGAAGACCTACGGCCTGGATATAACTTTAGCCATTCTTCGTTCGAAAGACATCAAGAACCCCACAATCCGACGTGTATTTTCCAAACTATAGCATGTGCCCGGCCTTAAGAGGAAATTCTTGTTCTGATTATGACGCTTGACATGTTGGTTGTTTTTCTCATCAGAGCCACTAACCACTGCAGGTTATTGGTGGTAATAATGAGAAAAACAAACTAACTGTCACCCATCTGCAATAATATTAAGGGGTCCTGACCAAAGATTAGAAGATTTCCCATTTCCTGTTTACAGCTTCCTACTCAGGACTGTTTTTGTCGTTGAGTGGGAGGTTAGACGACCTGAAATGAGCGGTGCCAAAAGCTACGGCGAACACATTGATCTGGAGGTATTTACTGTTTGTACTTCTCATTTAGCCTGTTGGATTAGATTCCAACGAAATTAGCCCGTTTTCAAAAAAACAGGGTAGGGCATTCCACTGCGGTGCTGTGTCATGATCTTCACTGATCTTGAAAATGCTACATAATTTTATCTGATACTGTATCATAGTGCGGTATACTATTTATACGGTAGGACTGTATAAGTACATAGTAGTGCCAGACGCATGAGTGACTAGCTAGGGGGGACGTGGGAAAATAGCGATTTCGTCATTCCGGGTACCTATATGGAGTGAAAATTAGCAAGAGTATCAATTTTAATATTCTATAATCAATAATATTTTTAAAAATATAGCAGTGGAAATGAACAAATGAAATAAACTAGTGCAAAATTTTTAATCATTCTTACTACATTTTCGAAAGATTCCTCAACCTGTTCTGCGTCTGCTACTCGTACATACAGTGAACTTCAAATGGCCATAGATAAAGGGTGGGACCGCGGCGCGGGCACCTTGGTTGTCTGCTGCACTGAGGCAGCGTGCCTGCTGGGCAGAGACGCGGAGGAAAACCCATACGCCGTGGTTTCCCTCTGCCTCGGGAGGTGCAGCAGACAACCAGAGTGTCCGCGCTGCGGTCCTCCACTTGCCTACGGCCGTTTGGAGTTCTCTATGGTGTACCCCATATGAACCCGAAAATATGAAGAAAACAATTCGATGATTTTGATAGTTTTAAAGTAATTTCAACCCGAAAAAAGTTTGATTTTTCATGAAAATTCATGGCGAGCGTATCCCTAAGCCCAATATTTACGTCATTTCCCATGTCACACCCCTCGACCTGACGACTATGGCGATCATTACCAGCGCAGAATTTCTTCTACAAAGGTGTAAGAAAACCAATGATTAATGGATGAATAGAAATAGAAATGCTGCAGAAATAGCACATTTGGAATGCAAATTTCTCCCAGGATACTCCGTAATCCCACAGTGGGTGCCACACGAAGGAAGGCAATCTTATTTAGCAGTAATAAAATTTTAACCTTAGACAGCGTTTACTGTCCTAATCTAGCAAATCCAGCACGTCGCCAGAGCGTATGAACTGAAATATTGTCAATGGGCGCGTGTGGCGCAGTGGTAGGAGGCTCGCTGCGCACGCACACGGTCGAGGGTTTGATCGCGCCTTCGCCATCCAAGCCAACCATCCCTCCGGCGTCATTGGCAGCAAAGGAGTCAGGGAGGATGAAGTGCTGACTTGGATCATCGGACGCCCCTCATGGCAATGGTCAATAAACCATGCCCAACTTTTCTTACGTACTATATTTTTTGCTCACCGTGATTCCCACGAGAAAATTGCAGGCTCCTTGCAATGGGTTTCTTGGACAATACATACTGTTTTTCCATAATCTTTCGAATAAATTACCAGGGTTTTCCCAGGACAAAGAGTACCTTTTTTCACTTTTCACTTTGCAACTCGCCCACACCACTGCCTCGTCAGTGATAAATTGGACTTTCCCAAGTAGAAAAACCACAGTTCCTCGTCAACGTCTGTAAGAAAATGGTAAAATTAAGAAATCAAAATTACTGCCTTACCGCTTTCATGGAGTTAGCAAATTCGCTGAAATTGCAGGTTTTTTTGACGAAGGTTGCTAGGAACATCGCTGCGTGAAGGAACAATACCCCTAAGTTGTTGTCCTGCTCGCCCTTTCCGAGTCGTAGTAGGTGAAATGACAGCTTTTTCGTTTTGGAACTAGCAACGTGAGAGAGTACAATGCTAGTACAAGACGTCATGGGATAATAGGCTTATTCTTTTCCGAGCATAGCAAGGATTAGTAGGATTGTGCGTTTCTGTTCTTTGTTTCTCTTGTGACTACTGTGGCATTTTGCGTAAAACCTAAGAACCTACAAATGAACTTAAATGCTAGTGACCACTTTATAGCGAGCGAAACCCTTAAGTAAGATGGAAAAAGTAGAATTGATGTCACATTCATATTGTGCTAGTTTCCTTGCATTAACGACCAAAAATCTACTTATTATACGAGGTGCTTCTACCAGTGGAGAGGAATATGAGCTCAAAATTATTCTGTAACTAGGAGTTATGTGACTGAGTGTAGTCGGCGGCGATCACCTCGAGCTTGATGTCTGAACATCAGCAAATGCGCTGTGCTTAGGCAAAAGTGTTCTTCTTCTAAATTTATGCCTCCGTTTCTTGAAAAAGTTTCCACAGAAGGGTCAATTTTATATTTTCTATCTTGATCTTAATCCTTTTTTGGTGCAAATATGCGTAAATGGATTGCATAAGTACCTAAAGGGGACGTCAAACACGATTGCTGCTCCCGCGGACTGGCGCGCCGCACCACATACGCGGCGCGGCCGAGCCAACACTCGACATCCACAGTGTCAGGGATGAGCGGATACGCGATTTTTCATTACCCGGATAACGGTGCGGATAACGGATAGGCCAAAAATGACCGGATAACGGATACCGGATAACGGATAACGGATAAACACCCAGGGAAGCACCTTTTTAGTTATAGTCATCGAAGTGAAACGTGATTATGACGAGGATTTTATGACAAAAGTCAGTACAAGAGGTTATATCTCTCACAATAATAGCTGTACTATTTGAAACAGAAATTTTATCTTACTCACAAGACCTACCGTCTTTGGAGAGGATTCTTTGGTAAACATCTTTAGAGACAACATGAAGAAAAATATATTTTCGAGAATTTTCAGAGAAAGGTCGCTTCTCGGCGTTCTCTCCAGGGTGGGGTGTGCCTTTGTACCTTTGACCAGCTGAAGTCGGTAAAAAATCCCGAACCAGAGTGTTCCGAACTCGTGAAACTCTCACTTTTCGTTTCTGGACTGAAAATCACTGTAATCCAAACGAAGCGCACCTTGCCACGCTCGGCGGATGACAGTGATTTTTTTTTGCGAATATCTTTCACATTGTAGTATCACGCTTGCCATTGTCTATGACTGCTTCAGCGTTGTGAGAAAATAGGAATGCCCGATGTCTGGCGTTTAGGACTATACGGCGCTTTATTGAAGAGATACCTTGTATCCTTCTATTTTCTTGACTACAAAGTCCATTTCAACAGAACCATTGAGTTTCCCTACTCTCTTTTGAGTTCATGCAATCTCTGGAGGGTGAACGAAACACATTTAGATCTGATATGCCTGATTTCTTAACTAAAACGTTGTATAAATCCTGCTGTACTGGGAACATTTTCATGAAGAAGGAACTAATGCGTCATTTGAAGAAGCCGTATGCATGTCTCTCCCCGGCCTTCCCTGGTCCCCAAGCATCCCCACCCGGGAAGTATCCCCGACCGGGGATGGTCGGGAAAGACTCGTTCGCACACCTCCACGGATGCCCACGGGAAGAAACTCGCCCACTAATTTGTGTTGGAGCGATGATTTTGCTATATTCGTCTCATCTCATCTCATCGCCGTCCCTGGTGGGGGATGCTCGGGGAGAGGTATGCGAACGGCTCAAAATTAAGCGGTTTTAACGACTCCCACTTCTTCATTCACGTCCACCTAGACATTGAAATGCCAATTCGGATGCTTTGCCCAATATGTATCGTTTCTCCAAAAATCGAAGGGATCTATTGAGAAGCTAGGTCTCCTAGACAGATAATCACCCATGTCCTCAACGAAAAGTCAGATCAGCGCGAGATTCTGATGAAGTTAAAGGAGTTAGAATGGTGAGATTATAAGGTGAGAAGAAGTTCTTAGCGAGGACGCTTTTGCTTTGGTAATTGCTTCCAATCGGAATATTTGGACTCACACTTTACTCATACTCACAGTCTAGCCTTTAGTCTTGATGAATTAGAGGAAAGATATGGAAGGATCGAAGCTTATGGAAATTGTTTACAGAGAAATCGTTTGAGCGGACGATCGAACTGCAGTGTTCTGTGGTTGACTTCTCCCTCACCGCCTCTGCAGAACCTCACGCGCAGTTGAATCAGCCCATTTTTGCCTTATCCGCACCGTTATCCGGTGCCAAATGCCCGGATAACGGTGCGGATAACGGATAAGGAAAAACACCCGGATAACGGTAAAACGGACAACCGGATACGGATAATCCGCTCGTCCCTGATCCACAGCATCCGGCCATTGCGCATAGATTGTGCGGCGCGTCAGCCACCGGGAGCAGCAATCGTGTTTGACGTTCCCTGTCTTTCATCTTTTAGCTGAGGTATGAGAGCGTATCCCAGTGCTTACATATGCTCTTTCTATAGTGACAATATTTTTAGTTTGAATTACTTTCCTTCTCTTGTTTTTTCTCGTTTGAATTTCTTTCCTTCTCTTGTTTTTTCTCGTTCTTTTTTGTCCGTTAGTTTCCTTCTTGATCTCCTATCCAACTTTCGCATTCCCCCTGGATGTTTGACAATTTCCTTCCTGTCCTCCTATCCAACTTCCGCATTCTTCCTGGATTTTTGACAATTTTTCATAGGACTCATACCTTACTTTTATGTCAAACTTGGTATTTCTAGGCGCAAAGCTTCAAATCTTCAGAGGCCTTTCTGGATTTTTTCCCTGGCGCTGCTACCTCCTGCTTGCTCAAGTCATTAATTCCATGAAATCTGAACTATGTATGTAGTGTACACGAACTGATCCTAATCCCTTTTCGTGAAAGTTCAGCGGTTTTTTTTCCTCCCTCGAAGCCGTGCAAGTGGCTTTCTATGTTTTCTGATCACTTGTCTCTGTTCAGACGTTTGCAATTTTCTATCATTGTTTCAACAAATAAGCCAATTCAAAAACAAGACAATTTGTCGGATTATGTGTAAGCAAAAACAGTGGACATCATGGATTCCAGATGCTAGAGTAAGCGGTTATTATAATTTAGATGTAACGAAACAAGGAAAGTATAGAAATGAACTGCTCAATCAAGCTGAGTCTTGATGGTTAGGAGGCCTGTCTAAAATGACTTCACAAGTCAAATTTGCTAATTGGTCCTGCGGGGAATTTTGCGACCAGCAAAAAAGATTTTGTACGGCGGTGATGGGTACGGTAGTTTGGGAACGGATAAATAGCATAGGGGCAGTGGCGGACGCTGGCGGGGGGGGGGCGCCCTACCAAGAATGGGTCGCAAATATTTCGAAGTTAATTCACAATACAAATAAAATTCTTGTATTAATTCATTTCTATTTGTTTATTTCAATCATTATTTTTTAAAATATTGATCATATATTATTTATCATTTATTATTAAAATTAATATTTTTATTAATAATATTTTCTGTCTGGGTCCCCAAAACGGCGGAGACCCCAATTTTTTNCTCGAGCGGCGCAGTCGCGTCGCGTACTTTTCGAGGCCGCGGAAAGGCTACCGCCAGGTACGAAAAGTCTTAGTAACAACCTTTTCAAACCACCACGAGAACTGCATCCAGCTAGAAATGCGATGAGAATCGATTATTTGAAGGACCTAAATCATTTTATTTTCATTTTGAGAACAAGAGAAGGATTTTATCACTTCTTGTCACTGTCTTCTGCTTGCATTTGTTTCATTGTCACCCTTTGAGCAGTTTTATCATGTGCCACAAAATTCATTACGAGAATTATGGCAGATGTGATAACTAGTAAGAAAAATTTCTCATACTGATCGTGAATACCATAACTTTACCCAAGGTTTCTCCCCTAAGTTCAGGTAACCCTATGGTAAAGTGGATCATAGATACGAGATAAAAGAAATCCTACTTTGCCACTCCCTCTCAGGAAGAAAAATATAACAATAATAATAAAATGATGCAAATTATGCAAATAACATAAGTGACGCGTACCATAAGTATGAACATCGAGTAGCCATAACCAGAAAGAGTTTTTGTTACGTTAATCCAGGAAAACCATCCTTCATATTCCCCAAGTACCCTCCCGCCCACTTTCTGCGTCCGCCACTGCAAGAAGGTCATTGAGGACCCAGATGGGAAATGAAAATTATTAAAATATTAGTTTTAATTATAACATGCTAATAATCAATATCAATCATTTGAAAACAATAGTAAAAATCAGCAATTGAACCCACCCTGCGTCCGCCACTGATGCATATATACAGTGGGCGTCGATGGCGGTGGCCGTTCTGCGGCCTCGAAAGCACGCAACGCGACCGCACCTCTCACCATAGAATTACCGCCAAAGTGGCGAATTTGGGTGTTCTTGATAGTTATTCATCACATTTGATGAAAACTAACGAAAACTAAGCAACTATCAAGAAAACTCCATAGTTCATTGTCTTGGAGAGGATTCCTGCTTGAGCGGAGCGGTCGCGTTGCGTGCTTTTCAACACTGCAGAGGCCATCGCCATCGACGCCCACTGTATGCACTCTACACGTATGTGTATAAATGTTTGTGTTGTTCAAAACTAGCAGGTGGGAATTTTCCCAAATTGTATGCAACTTGTGATTAGCATGCACAAGCTGACGCTGACAACAACAGCATAATCCGGTAGTAACACAAAATTATGGCTAACTATACAGTAGTAATGACAGTACAATTTAAATCACTAGTAATAGCTGTTGTCAGCTGGAGCCGTAGCTCGGAATAGTACCTAGTTGTTACAGCAGTTTACGCTACGTTATCTGCTCTTTCCTCCTTTAGCAGCGCAGCATCGTTGTGGGCACTTTTTACACCAAACGTCGGCGCTATGGCTAAAAATGAGTTTAATTACGATTTGCCAATTATGAGTTACGATTTACTACCATTTTCTTTGCAATTTTCAAAAATTTTTTGTTGGTTTTATTACTCATCGAGTCATACAGTCCTTCTCGAAAGGATAGACCGATTCTGTGACTCGATAATCACTTTGGAACCTGAAAGAGGGATGTGGAGAAAGGGGTGTATCATCATGAAGGAAAATGGGGCGTGGTACTGTTTTGCGATTGGTTCGTTCAAATCCTCAGCCCGCCCGTTACGGCTGACTCGTTCCCCTGGCGCGCGATTCCCCTATACATACTATGCAGAATTTGAATGCGACCGGGACGAGTTGATCGTAAAGCGCGGGAAGACTCCGCCTCGTTTTCCTTTACGATGATAATACACCCGTGGTGAAAGCATGCTCCAAATGAAAAGGTCGAGTAGGTCCCGGCGCGATCCTCAGCCGCAGCGCTATGAAACCACACGCGCAATCCGCCTATGTCTTCGACAAGGACTGTATGTAAGCACAAAGTTTTTTTTAACCTCTCATAACTTCTTCCATTCAGAACAAGACACGAAACAACCATAAGCCAAAAAATATTTCTTCGAAAGTTTCTAAACGAGTTGTAGTAGTCGTCAGAAACCGCTGTCGTTCTCTGGAATAAGCTTTTCCAGAAAACATGTTACAACTCAAGTTTTCTTTTACCTGACAACAGACGTTGCTGAAGAACTGCTTCAGCACAGAATGTCTGGTGTATTGTAAGACGATATGGCGACTTTTTATTGTTGTTTACGGTTTTGAGTTATTTCTTGTTCACTACAGTACAATAAACAGCTGTGTAAAGTCTTTGTAAACCACTTATGGCTTCAATTTCTCCTCAACTTCTTGCTAGTGTTTTTACTCTGGCAACATGCCATGCACTATGTGAATGCAGCTCTCTTGAGAATCTTTCCCGAAAAAGAATAAGGAAACAGTCCCTGACTATGAGTCAGGGAATGTTTTGCAAAAGCTGCAAACAATATCATAGCGACGTGGATACATTACAAATTGGAGGGACCCCAGTTGATTGTTTGTTCGAACAAGACGTGCCGGCATCGAGACATTCTCACGTGGATATTTCCGAAAATAAATGAGATTTTGCATTTCTGGAATCTGCAGCATCGTCGAGCGACACATTGTCTTTGCCGTCGCTGTTGTGGGTTTCTTCGATTTGATTCTGTTCAAATGTTCCTTGAAGGGCATCCTGAATCAATTTCTAAATTTGCACCGCTATTCATACAGTTGGCGTCGATAGTGGTTACCCTTTCGCAGCCTCGGAAAGCACGTGGCGCGACCGCGCCGCTCACTATGGAAATGTCGCCGCAGTGGCGAGTCTGGGTTTTTTTTTTGGTAGTTGTTCATCACATCAGACGTAATCAATAAGAAAACTAATTAACTATAAAAAACCATATTTTTTTCCCGGAGAGGATTCCTACTCGAGCGGTGCGGTCTCGCCGCGTGCATTTCGGGACAGCAAAAAGGCCACTGCCATCCACGTTCATTGTAGAATTACTAGTTCTCCAGGAACTGATCCAACCGCGATGCTCCCCTGGGTGAAGCAAAATCATTGAATCTCCTGGAATTCGTTTTCGAGGGTGTCGATATTCTGTTCCATATCCTGACTTCCACGCGTTGTGCTGCTGACGATATATAGTGAACTCCAAACGGTCGTAGACAAGGGACCGCGACGTCCGCAACATCCACGCGGCGTGCCAGTCCGCGAGAATAGCAATCGTGATTGACACCCATAGTGCGATCGCTAGCACCGCTTGCCAATCGCTCATCAGGGGCGTTTACGATGCGGTTCCATATGCAGACTCTGACAAATTCTGACACGTATTGTGAAGAACCTAACACGCGGATGCGGAAGGCAGCCGTTTGAACCGAAGTGTTAGCTTATGTCGAAGCCCGTTGCCGCGACACGTCCGCATCGCAGCAGGGCTGCGTTGCGGTTGCGAGGCGGTGCCCGTGATGGAACAGCGAGTGAATCACGATGCCCTTGAGAGTATTTTGCAACATTGCTCATCTCTTCGCTTTCCCTGTGATTTACCTTTCCTTAATATCTGTTATTTCTTGAACTATGCTTTAGATAAGTAAATCGGAAAATTCTCTTTTTTGTATCCGCGTGCTCTTTGAAAACGGAAGTCATGTTGACTGTCTCTCAATAAAAACTCCTCTAATCGCGTATTTTCAGTGCGATTTGCGAGAAACGCCAGACGTGGATAATAAAGCATCAAGAAACATTCGCTTCTCGGCAGGGGTCTATTTCCTTCTTCGGAAATCAGAAATTCGCCCAACTGCTATTTCTAGGCGTCAGTGGAATTCATACAATGTCAAATATATTCATTGCTTTCTACGTAATTTCTAATGATTTTCTTGCAAGACTTTTGCATGCGATGGGATTACCGAGTTGTTTGCCGGTCAAAATTCGCAGGCTGCATTTTCATACAGCTAATAGGACTATGGGACGATAAGCCTAAGCTTGCTCACCGAGCGATAACGTCAGGAGCTTATCAAATTCGGAGCTTGTTTGTCTGATTCGGCCACCATTGGACACCGAAAAACATCCGTTTGCCTTACGTTGACGTTTGTTTGCATACGATGCATTAGTATTCTGGTCCAGTGAACTCTTTCAATTCGTTAGCACCAACCGAAGTTTTCGCAGATATTATTCTAAGATTGTCGGGAAAAATTCTGCAACGAATAGAATTGATTTACAGGGCACGATGAAACTAAAGGTTACTAAAGGTTCTCTGTTCTAAGATGTAAAGCTGCCGATGCGTGCTGCTATAATCCTGGCTCTAGTCATTTTGTTCATTCACAACGTTCTTTGTTAATTCTCAACGCTCTCTTTTGGCTTTCAGGCACAGTTAAGGATTTGGGAAATTAATAAGAATGAGTAAGTCAATGCGTCAATGCGACAGGCTGTAAGGGTTGTCTTGTCGTCAGATACTCTCTATAAGTTGTCTAGCAATTGTCAGCAGCAACGCAACCCAAACATCGCAATATCGAGTGCAAAGTCTAGCAGTATCTCCTCCCAGTTGCTGCCATGCTCCCCTCACTTGCTGCTCAAGCTTTTCACCTTTTAGCAGTAACTGAGGCAAATATGGCAGCAACTGGCGAGGAGATGCTGCTAGACTTTGTACTTACTCGAGGTATTACATGCTCCACCTGCGTTTCAGACGAACATTTATGGAGTTTCTAGTATACATAAATATATTCCCGTTCTTCATTTAAATTTTAAACAGGGTTATGGGAATACTGTGCTAGGAATTTCTTGGCTTATTCCTTTGTACTGTGTTTAACCGAAGCGTGAAGGCAGCTTTTCTGCTTTTTGACATCTTTTATGGAATGATCTCAACACTGGAACGCAGGCGGCAAATTTTGAAAAAAAAAACTTTGATGATTTTTGAAAAGAATGAAGGAAGAGTTGTGAACAACAGCTGAGAAAAAGCAGGTCAGGTTGAATTTTTCCAACATTTATGAACGTTCAATGCTTCATAAGTGTAATCTGGAACCGAATCACATGTTAGAGTCAAAGGTTGGAGTCGAAATTTGAATAAGTAAGGATTTCGAGCAGCCCATAAGTTCCATTCCAAAAAACGAGGGTGTTGTACAAGGGAAGAGGCTGCAAAATCTATAGAGCTCTCCTTTTTTGGAACGTTTTTTTTCTCAATCTCAATTAACATTAAAGGTTCATTCGAATTTACGTATATTTGGATACGTTGCTCGATCCGGAGCCCAATTTGTGCTTTTGCTGACTGCACTGACCGGATCTCACAAGAAGTTATCTGGACAACTGATGACGGTAACTGTCATGGAAGATCATTGATCGTGCTGCTATTTCTTTTTTGAAACGGAGCAAGCATGCAGAGGTAGTGGCGGGAGAGAGGAGAAGTGGGGGGAGGGGGGTGGTGGACTGGTATAGTCGTCCCAAAACGTGACAATATTAGCAGGAACGGAGAAATTGTCTAAGCGTTTCCTGCAAGTATTCAGTTGTGGACTGCTGAATTGGTTGAAAATATTTTTATGTGCATTGCTCCTCTAAATGAGCAGTTTATTTTGCCAACCAACCAGGAAGAATGAGCCATTTTTTGTTGGGTAAACATTCCCACACTAGATTAGCTGGATGATTGAAACTTTCCGGAAATGGAGTGCACCATTGGACATCCCATAAGTTTACTTTCAGTAGGCCCGGAGGCAGCAATTAACACATTTCCTCGTGAAAATCTATTAATATCACTGATTTACCGCATTCTAACCTGTTTCGAACGACAGTAAACTAAATGTGCCCGAAGAGTGCCTTTCTCTATTGCGCCTCCGAACATATGTAGAGTCTTCCGTGCTCTTTGTTTCTCTATTCTCTCTCCAGCTATCTTGCTTAGTGTAACGGGCTATGACATTTGAGTGAAGAAGGGTACGGAGCAAAAAGATCTATTCTTGTTTACGTGCTATACACGCTTCCTCACGTCTCTCTAATTGGTGCATTTGCAACTTTCATACACATTTTTCTCCATTTCGAAGTCTCTCTAAAGCAATTTATCTAAAAAGTATCAAAAACAAGTTGAATAGCAGTGATTGATGTTGGCGTCAAGCAACGTTATCCTCGGCCGATGTTTACTAGTCACTGGAATTTTCCCAAAGATGTTGTGATATATGTGCCGTGACACATATCTTTGTTTACTCGTATATTTTTTTGTTTCATACACCACGTAGGGTGCTTCAGACCTCTCTCTGTAATAGGGACCAAATCACTCAGAATAAATAAAGAGTAATTTTTTTTTGTTTTTTTTTCTCGAGTACTCGAATCTTCGAGTTATTCAGGATATAATTTTCATATTCGACTATATCTAAATCATTAGTCCGCCCGAAGTACAATGAACTCCAAACGGTCGTAGATAAGGGGCGGGACTGCGGTGCGGGCACCGGGGTCGTCTGCATCTTTCGAGGCAGCAGGATATCACGACGTGTTGGTCTTCCTTTGTGTCTCTGCCCAGCATTCCCGCTGTCTCAGTGCAGCAGACGACCAGAGTGCCCGCGCCGCGGTCCCACCCCTTTTCTACTGCCGTTTGGAGTTCACTGTACATACAGCAGCGAGCAAAAAGATTGCAACTTTTGGTTTTTCGTCTATAAATTCTTTCGAAGTAAAGCGTGGAGGTTCAAATTTTTGTGGAAGTTGTAAACACTCATAAGAGATGGAACTGAGCTGGAATCGCCTCATTTCATCGACTTCACCTTTTTTTTTATGATTTTTTTTACGCAGAGGTCGAAATCTGTAGTTTGCCAGTATCCGCAATGTCTCACAAAATGACGTCTGTCGTTGAGTTCTGATCAGGAAACGGTTTGATGAAGTAGAATCAACCCATACATGATAGAAAATGTGCATGAGCTTACCACTGGCTGACGTTTGCAAGACTATGCTAGTTCAACTCAGCAGTGATCTTCTATGGATGCTTCTGTCTCCCTGACTCTCTCTATCGGCTCTGTTTGGATGGAAGACATGCTACTGACGGTTCCTCGAGTATAGTTACATGTGTTCGCTCTGAATGCAGTTTACTGCTTTCTCGGAATTCCGAGATAATTCGGCTGGTTGAAACGCAGCCAATTGTGTACAGCATGGAAAATGAGTTTTGAATTTTTTATTCTCACGGGAAGGAGGATACCTTAGCGGTCAAATGAGTTGTGAAGATGCTCAAGGATTCCTAGAATATTGCCGTGTACATGGCAACCCATGCCGCCTTGGATCTGATGAGATAGGTCTTACTAAGCTGCAATGAATTCTACGAGACACCACCGCAGTGGGGTATTGTAACCCGGGACTATAAAAAGTGGCTATATCAGGCTGGATTGAATGGAGCGGACCAAACGCGGCAATTTCAAAGCAAAAGACTCTAGGCGAAGTGCCAAAACTCGTGTGTGGAGCAAGGGGACACATACACTCGTACTAGTGACAGGCACTCCTCACTCCGAGTAGTGCTGTTCCGGTAAATCCAAGGCGGCATGAATTGTGACATACACTGCAATATTTTCTATATCCTGGAGTATTTTTGCCGCTTATGGAATCGCTGAGATATCTTCCTTACCACGACAGAAAAATTTCCAAAACTTATTTTCCATGATGTGCACAATTGGCTGCATCGCAACCAGCCGGAACTTTTTGGAATTCCGAGGATGTTGTGAACTGCATCTAAAGCAATCACATGTAATTAAGCTTATAGAACCGTCAGCACATGTCTTCCATATGAACAGAGCCGATAGAGGGAGTCAGGGAGACAGAAGCATCCATAGAAGATCACTGCTGAGTTGAACTAGCACAGTCTTCGCAAGTGCAGTCAGTAGTAAGCTCATGCACATTTTCTAGCATGTACGGGTTGATTCTACTGCATCGATCCGTTTCCTGATCAGAACTCAACGAGAGACCTCATATTTTGAGACATTCCGGATGGTGGCAAACTACAGATTTCGACCTCTGCAAGGGAAAAAAATTCTTTTAAAAGGTGAAGTCGATGGAATGAGGCGATTTCAACTGAATTCCATCTCTCATGAGGGTTTACAACTTCCATAAAAATTTGAACCTCCATGCTTTACTTTGAAAGAATTTATAGACGAAAAACTAAAAGTTGCAATCTTTTTGCTCGCTACTGTACATATACGAACAATAGCATGTAATCAGTAAGTATTGTAATACTGTGTGCTAAGTGATGTCCTTCTGCAAGCAAGCGTCGTTTATTATCGCATTAGCCTGTTCTCATGTACATCTGTTATTCGTATTACTTATCCAATTAAATATTCCCATGGCCAGTCATAACTTCCTCCATCGCTTCCCATATGTGGGAGAACATGTCCATGAGCCTTTTACTTGACAAAATAAGTAAAACTATCTATTAGTCAAGTTCATTATTCATTTTAAACTTTCGTTTTAAATAATTCGAAGATTCAAGAAAATTCTGTTCACGCTTATCTATGGATGTCCATGAAAGACTCTTCTTCGAAATTTTTCTAGACCCGTAGTATGACAGGTGTCCCAACTTGTCCCACTCATTCTCCCGGCTCCACCGTTTTAGAATGTTGACCTAGCCAAAAAAATATTCGTCTGATCATTTGAATATTGGATTGGATACATAGAGTGCGTAGATGTAGGGGCTTGTACACGCAAATTAAAATTTTTCCTTGCATACTATTTCTTCTTATACTTTGGGTCAATTAATGCATCAAACACATTCGAATTCGAGAATTCGATTTCGAATGAGTTGAAATTTCTGGTTTGCAAATAAGAAGGAAAAGGGCAAACCTGAAGGAATGGCAGGAAGGGGTCAAGCACTTTCTCCATTGTCAACATAGGAATTTCTTTGGTCGAGCTCCGAATTAATAATTAAATTAGTCGACTAATTCAATTCTTATCCGATCCTACATAAGTATATAGTCTTTTCGTCGCTCCTTCACGAAGGTAATTGGCCACTTATTTTCTGGATATGCTCGAATCTTTGAGCGATTATTCGAATGTTATTCGACCTAGTGCGCTGATTGTTTTGAGGTATTTCAGTGTTTAGATCTTCTTTTAATAACACCATATGAGATTATAGAACACCAGGGAGGAAATTAACGTTATCAAGCGACAATCAGACTATAAACAAAGGAAATCCCTTCACCGTCATTACGTAGTGGCTACTGTTCTCTTGTGCGCCATTGTTTTTTCCTGCATTCAAAGATGATCACAACAACATACGCCTCAATTTCTCATGAACTCTTCTTGTTCACCTGGACAACTGGTACTTTTTGCTGACGCAATTACCGCCGTGCTTTTTGAAAACTATACTTTACACAGTTGGTGGGAACCTGCGCGATTTTTATGCAGCAGTTTCTACAGGCAAGTGTCTTTGGTAAATTGGAAAAACGTGGAAAATTTCCTTGTCTCGAGGTCCATTCTACGCCCCCCCCCCCTTCTTTACTCTGCCTTCCTTCCTTCTTTTCTACTAAGCTGATTATTTCTACAAGGCGCATTAGTGACCACAAGGTACAGTGTACTGTGCCGTTCTCTGATCCTTAGGAAGAAGAAGCTTCCTTAGGTTGCTCCGGCAAATAGCAGAGCTCGATGCTCATCAGCAGCTATAGCTATTTGTCCTTCTGACAACTAAAGAACCTATGTACTATGTACTATTGAGGGCTTAGAAGAACATGACACTCGCCTCCAAAAAAAAAAAAACTGGGATTATGAATGTTGCTAAAAACCCCGGCTGAAGATGCCTATACTGATGACTAGAGAGTTGGCAGAAAAAATATCGAATGGATTCAATTCATTTCACGAATAACTCAGAAATTCACGCAGGAATTCGACCCCTCCAAAGATAGAAACCACTACATTACCCTTCTCTATTAAATCTACCAGGACTGAGGAACATTTCAATTCCTGAATAATAATTGTTTAATAAAAATTTATGGCGCTGCTTGAAGCGCACGTGTAAAATAGAACGACGCTTAAAAAAGACCATAATGCCCTGGTAATTAATACAATTTTCAGTTTATTCAGGATCGAATATTCGAATGGTGAATTATTCAGTCAACACGCTAGGGACTACTCGTTTCTCTCATTCAATTATTTATTTATTTATTTATTTACTTATTTATTTGTGGATTGGCAAAGCATAGCGAGACGATTTTGAATATCTACTGCGTTTATTGCATTTCCAACACATTTCCAAACCTTGCTCATCCGAGGATATCCTTAGAGTACCTCTTCATATTTGCACGATTTCTGATGCCATATCTGTAATCTAATCTATCCACTTTTTCACTATTCCCGACAGCAGACTGTTGCTACATGTGTCATATGCATCGTTATCTCGATGAATAGCTTCTATTCAGTGGCGATAAAAGAGAGAAGAGTGAGGTGATGGCGAAAAAAGCCGAGTGTGGATATCTAACAAGATAGATTTTGAGATAATATATACATACTGTCGTTGCACAGCAGATACGGTTTCAGTCTTCAGTTCTTCACTGTTGAAGTCTAAAAGCTCAGGTGGAAATAACCCTATTGTTAGGTTCCTTAGCTTCAAGCCCTTTGGGATATCCTTAGCCTGTACGAGTAGAACCCAAATGACGTGATCCATCCCAAGAAAAGAATAATTGGTGGTGCCAACTATGTCTTCCCATCAAACCCGGTTTTGCTCTATTTCTAGCACACCTCCACTGCGTTGTCTCTCGGTATTTCTATGATTTAGCAACTGTATGACACACGCAATTCAAACAGTTTTTGTGCACTTTTGCGTGACAGCCGCAGCATTTGATGTTTATCGGTCATCATTGCTTTGAATACGCTCCGTTCCATATGCTTGCTTGTGAATGTTAGTAGAAATTTGATGTGGTGACCACTTCAGCTGCAGAATTCTTATCCTGTTGAGGGTAGTTGGGGGGGGGGG
>JARK01001551.1:272242-284832 GCA_000688135.1 Ancylostoma ceylanicum
GGGGGGGGGGGGGGGGGGGGGGGGGGGGGGGGGGGGGGGGTAGAGGGGCCACAACAGCATGAGTCGACAAATTTTCGGAATCCCTCCCCAAACTTGATAAGAACTTTGTATTAGTTTATGTTATTTTTATCAATATTTTTTTTCATTAAATATCTCCAATTATTTATTGCTGTTGATACGTAATAGTTTTACTGTTTTTATTCCCCTTCCAGGTCCCCAAAGCTGCCCTTGTTCTGCGCACATTTTCGCTACTTATGTTATTTATTTTTTGTTTATTCATTTTTAATTTAATTATATATTTCTGCTGATGTACCCGCAGTGTGAGGGGAGAAGGGTATCATAGGCTTAATCATAAGTTGTTGATATAGCTAAAGGACTGTTCACCACAACGATCGTTTATACTACTAGCTACGTGCGTATGATGAATGACAGGCCCAGTCGCAGCTCTGACACAGGTGATACGGACGCGTTTGCGGTCTTGATGCTGTTCGCAGTAGCCGCACATTATTTTCAGTCAGAGTCTGCAAGTAGCGCTGGGTGGTTCTCCTGAAAAAGCCCGCGCAAATTGATGCGTGCGCTTGACGCGCGACTGGCGTACGCATTATGAGCTGTATGAGATGCCTTGTACATCCGGTAACATTTGAGGTTCATTCGAGTCAGTAATACAATTCAGCTTGTCTTCATTTGGCTGGTTTATGCTGTCTTCTTATAACTTATCCAGCATGCCTTTCCCACTCGATTCTGTAGATGAGGTGCTATCATTCTCAGGAATGCACCACATTCCTTTGAAGGACATCGCTCGTGACTTCCTGCATTACCGAATTAGTTCGGCTCAACTTAAGGATTAATTTATGTAGTAATGTGTTCCTTGAAAACGAGACGTTCTCTGCTTCCTGACGAGCTGCTGACTTTCCAGCTCTACAGATGTGGCGAGACCTAGGCCCTATAGCTGTCTTGTTTTCTATCATTATAGGTTTCTTCTAGTTTCCATGGCTGTTTACAACATGTAATCAGATACCCCCGCGATGTAACAAGCTAATAATCAAAGCAATCAAACGAGGAGAGAACATGCAGTTTAAACAGCAGATAAGCAACTCATATTTCGTTGAAGAGACGCATATTCTCCATAGGATGACCTCACATAGCATAGTTCTTTTTCCTTTTCAAAATTACTAATTCAATAGAGCTAGTCGTTATGTAGATTCTGGATATCCCGTGAAAAGCGCGAATCTCGGGGAATTTAAAGGATTCTACGGTTATGATTTCATTCAAGCCTTCTTATACATGAGTAATCCAATTTCACTGATTTCGGATCTGATCCTGGAAACGCAGTAATATCTTTTCGGATCTTTTTGGGAATTCCTCTATGTTTATTTTCAGTCACTTGCGTACGATTAATTAGCACTTACATAGTTATAGATTGAAGTATAATTGATGCAGCCTTATTCGCAACTTTCTTTAATATTTATTGAAATATGTACACTCAAAGGTGCACCAAATACATTTAAGCTTCAGAAGGGACCCACGACCGGGTATAGCATCATAACTATCCGGGAACGGCCAAGGTAACTACACCTTAACTAGTCCTAACTCATGTCGGAGATCAATTCGTAGTTCTCCACCCGCAGTAAGTGAAGAAGTTCCCCTTATTCGTCAAAAATCAGAGTTTTAAGAGGGTTTCCATGGGATTCATCCTTTTTTCATTTAATGGAAATGATACCGAAATTGGTGTCCACATTCGCCTTCGCCTGCTCTACCAATCCCGGGCATGTTAGAAAGTAAACGTCGTCATTTCGCAATTTCAACGTAGTTTTGACTGATGAATAATCAGCAACCCCAAGTCGAACGCTTAGGCAGTTCGAAGACGGCGGTACAATTCTCACAGACAAAGACGAATGAGCTCTACGATCAAGTATCGCCGACGAGAAACTTCTGGCACCGTGGAACAGAAGGGGGTTCTATTGAGGAGATTCCTCAGAAGTAGGGCTCTGCTCGTTTCGCTGCAGGAAATAGCTGCAAATCCTCGCTCACAGTTCACATGGAACCTATAAGCCAATCTCCATGCTCTCCGGAGTTTTTTGAGAGGAAGAACGATGGTCGAATGATCCATATCAAACCCTTAGGCCAGTATTCTCCTTGTCCTGCTTTCGTTCTCTTCTGCCCAAAGTTCCTGGTGTTTGAAATTAGGTATGCGACCTCTTCTATCTTCATCTGTGAAGAATGCGTCTTATCAAAATGAATAATTATTCAATTTGGCTTCGCTGATTGCTCCTTCGCCCCAAGGTTCGCTGAGATCACAGAAGGACAAGATTTTCTGAAGTGATACAGTCTGTGATGGCTAATATGGATACGATTTTGGATAGCACCTACAATAAGTAGGAGGAGAGGAATATTTTCATTAGAGAAACCATTTGAGAAACATAAATTCAGCGAAAAAAAGAAGCCACGATAAAAAAACAGCATTAGTTATGCTCCAAGCCAACAATTATCCGTTAAACTGATTGGTCGTTTGAGGAGCCATAGTGATCTTCCCATTCAACTATGCATCTGAAAGTAGGAATAGTTGAACATTTCGTTTTTGGGCTAAAATCCGCTACCTCATTAGGCCTATGCCTCGTCTGCATAAACTGCAACGATGTCGCCATCATGGAACTATTAAACAAATGGCGACTGGCCTGTGGCACATTTCTGTTTAATGACTTGCAGGCGGTGCAATGCAAAAAAGACAATAAATAGGCGATTATTGGGCTCTGCAGCTCGTTCTTCTATGGAGTGTAAGGTGACGCATTGTTGAGTCAAATGATCACAAGGTTTGCTCGGGATCTACACCTTTTGCTGCAACTTCTTCGTGGAGAGACATTCATTTAGTAGTACATCATATCATATTATCTCACGAAGAGGATTTCCCACAGATTCTTCATAGATTTTTGGTTTCCTGCTTTTGAATTCATCTATAGGAGTTAATCATTAATTTACGCATTACCTGCTTTTATTAGAACCAGTTCCACTCTTTTCTTGAGTCACCTGTTATAATTATAGCCTTACTTTTCAAAGAAAAACTCTGAAATTCTCGATCACCAATCAGTTTGATGATAGGTGCTGAAAATTGAATAAAACAACGATAGAAAATCTCCTGAGAAGAGAATTTAATTGCATGACTACTCTTTGTCTCTCTTTCTATTCCCCTAGTGTTATGTACTGTTCGTGGGTGTATGAATACATGACGAGCTACTCTGTCTGATCTCCGGTTGCTTGTAGCAATCCGCGACTCCGACTATCCGAAAACATGTTGTTGACTCTGGGAAATTTCTGAGCAGAGATACTCAAATATCGGTTGTCCGTAGCAGTGGCGCCACGACACTCCGCTGGGATTTCGTTGTGGACGAGCCGTTGAAATAGCGTCTGGCTCGTCTTTTGTTGGATCTTTGAATTCATTCGCTTCACAGGATTTTTGCATGGTCCCTTGATATTCTTTGTCAGTTTCCATAACAAGGCAACTCCTTTTTTCCTTGGAAAGTTGTCGCATTGGTTAATACCACATCCCTAATCTCTTCTGTAAAGTTTTTTTTTAAATATTTTAATTGATTGTTAACTGTTCCTGCTCACGTTTGCGAGCGCGTCATAAATAAAAGAAATGTCATAAATGAAAAATTCTGAAAAGTAATTATTCGACATCTTTCACTCTTATCATTTCCCAGATTCAATTAAATTGATAGATTTATGGTCGAAAATAATTCCATGAGTACTGTAAGCACGTTTTGGATGTAGCACTCTTCCTTTCTATTATTGTCTGAGCTTTTTTCAAAAATTTTATTAGGGTGTTAAGTTGGAAATGCGCGCTGAAGTTTCAATGTTTTTATGAATGTGTTGCCAAACGTTTTTCGCCGGACTTTTAATACCTCCTGAAAGAGTAAATCATGCAGTATTTTTTCATATGCGGGTTGTCGAGTATTCCTTCATTCTTTGTTTTTTAAAGGAATTTATAAGAAGACCGACCAAAATTTTAAAATTTCTGTTCCCTAATTTTATGTTGGTAAAGAGCGTAAAACTGCAGAAGAGCACCACTACAGATCATATAAAGAATTAAGAGAGTTTTTGGTGTATTAATTGGCTAAATCCATGCTCCAATAAATTACTCGAAAATGGCCTCGAACTTGGGTAACTGAACCGTAACTCTGACTGAAAATCGTTTCCTCAACTGCCCTGTTCGTCACATCTAGAATTAAGAGTCGCACTTGGGATCGTCTAAGAGCCCAGACTTTGCGCTATCGGGCGACCACCTGATTGCTCCGTTCAAGCCTTAGATAAATGCGAAAAATTCAAAACTGCGACGAGACCAAATTTTGGGTAAGCCGCTATTCTAGGTCACTGCGCGGCGATAACCCAGAAGAGAGCGCTCACTCTTTGTGTGGAAGATGTCGAAGGTTCAACAATACCAATTCTGCATTGAACTTGGACTGGGGTGTTGTAGCTTTGTTTTTAAAAAATAATTTGTTCAATGCAAAAACGCGCATTTCCAACTTAACACCCTAATACATTTATTTTCATACTTTAAAAAGAAATTCATCTACATTGGTTTTTATGGAGTGGTATGTGAATTCGTAAATATGTACCTAGATTTGATGAAGGCCTTGCCGTGTTCCTGTTTTGCGTCTGGCTTCCCCGGCAGGAACGCTGCACCATTCCACAATGAATTTGACACAGACTTTGTAATGTCATTGGAAAAGGGTCGTAATTTAACATACGTCTTTGCTGTATGTAAGTGGATAACTACGCATCTAATGTTTACTTGGTCTTCAATAGTAGTCTTCATCATACTAGGACCTCATGCATAGTTGGAATTACCAAGGGTAAGCATGTTAACCCCACCACGTATTAACTCATCGTTAACATAGGAGTGACACGTTTATCCTGGATTATCTCATTGATGCTTAGACGCTCTGTGACAATCTTATGCCTTGATTGGCTTCCGTTCAGTACACAAGATTTTTAGAGTAGGTAGTCATTCTGTACCTCCATCACCTCCTTTTCCATAGTAGTAGGTGAAATCTTTTTACATAGTTGTTTGTAAAATGGGTAAATGCGTCATTCCTTCTTTATGTCTATATCACCTGTACATCTTTTGATCTTTGAATGAACAAAGCGGACGTCAGTAATACTTCCACCTGTGCCTGTCGCGTGCTAGAACTGTCTCATGGATTCCGTTCGCTCGTAGGACACGGACATTAACCTTCTATTGTTATCCCATATTTGAACTTACTTGCAGTTTTAGGAAATATTAGATGGGCCATGCTTCCAAAATTTAGACTGGTTGCTTCCCTGCTCCAGCTGGAATACCTAACTTTATCCATCTCCTTCCTCTCCTCCTCCAGTTCGAATTTTGAGAGCGGAAAATCACGGGACAGTTCCAGGAAACAAGAGCATACAATATGAGGGTATTACCCACTGAAACAAATGTTCTGAGCGATGACTACCGAATTCTGACCCACTGAATTGTCCAGGAAGGGCAGAAGGAGAACTATTGTTGAAAATAAACGTGGGTGCCCACCGATTGTATCGAGTGCAGTGTTGATTTTTGTCCATACCATGTGGAATACCGACATTTAGAATAAAAGTTTCATTTATTTGCAAATGAGAATGCGTGGCAATAATAAGGAACCACCAGGGAACAGAGTCCACGATAGTCCATCATTTGACCGCATTAGTATGTAGTCTACAGACACCACCCGCGCGCGTAACATCAGGCCGTTCCGCCTTCTTGAACTTGATGAACATGGGCCAAACATGGTTCAAAAGGTGATCTAACTCATTTTAGTACCTCATTGATCGTCTTAGATGAAATCTGATTAGTCCATCATTGTAAATGTCCGGAAAGGAATGTTTTCTATAGACTGTTTTGCCGCAGCCTGAGGCGAATGATTGTTTCGAAGTAACAGTGTAGCTAAAGTTCTATGCCCAATCCATCATGTTACTATCCAATTAAAATGGTAGTATTATATGTGAATTTTTTGTTCTTAAAGAGTATAAAAATTTATAAGGAAAAGTTGTCCTAACCATGTGAACAAATATTCTCTATTAAAGAGATGCCAGATGCGTTCCGTATAATTTCTACCCTTTTTTCTGAAAACGTACCTTCTGATATGTTTTCGCACGCATGGCTTCATTACCCCTCGTGGTTGTTGCCTTAGTCACTTTCTCATTTTCTTCGGGTGAGACCAAGCTTTTATGTTGTCCCGTGCTTGTTCTTTTCTAATGGTTATTTTTATGTGTGAGATTGTAGATTAAACGAACAACTTTCGAAGTGTTATAACTGACTAACAATACTCCATTTCAATATTAATTCACTCACGCAAGGCAATCCACCCCTTCCCTCCGTAGCCAGCTGTGACCAGAATCTGTTTCATATTGCTACGTACCATACTGTGTCCGTCCCAGAAATAACGACCACCATCAACTAGGTTAGGCAATTAGTTACCTAACACAAGAATTTAATTGCAAGTTCAATGCAATCAGTACCAAGCAACTTATGTGTCCTATGAGCTTCTGAATTCTTGTGATGTCCTTTTTGTCTAGAACTGGCCCTGGCTGTTTTCATGTGCCTTCTATAGATTTTATTTATTTATTTATTTATTTGTTTATTTATTTATTTATTTATTTATTTATACATCCAAGATGCTCCAGATCAATCAAATAAAAACCATGTGCTAGAATTCTTAATCAGAAAAGAAAACACACATTTTCCTTCGGTCTAACAGCCCTATCTCGGGAAGAACAAAACAACATATAGTCTTTCCAAAAAATACTTGCCTCACGCTACATAGCGCGTCGACTGAGCCACGTCGCAGCACGTATAATGTAATGCATATACGGCACGGCTCAGCAAACGGGCGGTGGATACCGGAGGCAAGTATTTTTTGGAACGACTGTATGTAGGTGGTGGTCAAATCAACGTTTAGGGGCACTGCACTCTGGAAGAAGTTTAGTTAGTTTAGATTTTTTCTAGATTTTTAAGATTTTCTATTAGTTCTTCTGCTTATTTCAAGAATATCTTCATACCTAGCTGCGTTATGCAAATTTGAGGAGTAACGCTTATAATACCAAGATGAAAAAAAGGATCATGGAAAGTTTTGAGAGTGTTTCAGGACCTGATTTATTTGCCAGAAGGTGAACAAGGATGAGCCGGTGACTACAAAGTCTAAACTATGGACACACTGGCAAAAAAAAAGAAATTTTGGGAGGGTAACGTTGAAAAAAGACATTTTCCGCCATCAAAATGTGATTACCTACGTATTTTCCAGAAAACTGAAATTTGGACCCTTGGAATATTTAAATATTCGTAATCTTCCTGAATATTTATAAAAGATACTGTAGCAGTGATCTTAACCTAACCCTTAACCTTAACTTTGCTTAAATCGTGTAGTACATACATTTCAAGGGAGTTTCTAGATGAACGAGAAAGGGAACTGGGATCCGAACTATTCTTGCATTGAAAAGTTCATTCTTATCCCTGGAATTCCTGGACAGACACTCTATTGTCGCCCATGAATAAACACAGCGCTTAATCCAGGTTTTTCATCAATGCTGACGTACTGTTTGTATTCACACGCCACTGTACGTCAAGATGGCTGAGTTGGCTGCTATTTACTCCCTTGGATTGGGATAACGGACAGAGTCTACGACAAGCGAGCCTCAGGCTTGTTCTCTGTAATCTCGGCTGTCCCATAATTAATTTGACGAGGACACCCTCACATGATTACTCAATTTCATCGTGGGAGTGCCTTCCATTCAACAAGTGCTTCTCTACTCGTGCCTGTGATTGCTCAACAGCTTTGTTTACAGTATACATCGGTTTTAGAACTGCAGCCGTCTTCCAATTAACCCAAGGAGGAACAGGGAAGCGGAAGGTGTCCGCCGCACTGAAGTAGTACATGGGAAATGCAGGCGCATGCACTTCAAAGTTTCGCAGAGGACGGCCGATTCTTTGGTGTCTTAGTTTTCTTATGGTAACGCTTGAGCGCACTTCTGAAGCGTTTCTTCCATGTCTAGTTCGGTAATTTAGCGGCCGGCAGAATTTCTCAAAGGGTAGCGGAAAGCTCGCTCACTCGATAGCTGAAATTCTTTTCCTTGAACATTCACATGGGACTATAATGTTAACAAAACTGCAGTGGGTGTCGATGGCGGTGGCCTCCAAAAGTACGCGGCGCAACCGCGCCGCTTGAGCAGGAATCCTTCTATGGGGTTTTCTGGATTTGATAGTTTGCTAGTTTTCCTATTAGATAACATCGAATGTGAAGAAAAACTATTAAAAAACCGGATTTGCCACTGCAGCGACGTTTCCATTGTGAGCGGCGCGGTCGCGGCGCGTGCCTTTCGAGGCCGCGGAAAGCCGCCGCCATCGACGCCCACGATACACAGATACCTCATCTCTTCCGCAAACTTCATACTATTACTCCTTGATTTTCTGTCATATTCAGGCGTTTTCTTTTGTCTCATCCTTCTATTTCTTTCATATTCCCATCTGGGCTTTTGCCAAACAACGCTCATATCTGTGCTCTTAGACAGTACCGGAACTCTAGAATTGGTAGGCTAAGGACTCATATCCATTGCTGAAATAATAGGAGACACGCACCAAATCTTATAATATAACCTAAAAAGTAAATAGAGGTAGTAAATTAAGTAATAAATACGCTAAATGGCCCTCCCCCCCTTGGTGTTCGCGGGCCAGATCACTGCCCTTCAGCCAAGGTGACCGAGCCTGCGTTAGCTGGCGCATCGTAACTCTGGAGTTTGTATAAGGCTGCATCCACGATGATTACTGGACTACCTTTTTTGCTTATCCTTCATGATAGCCCCACATTTGCTGCACACAAACGATCTTTACTATGGTCTACAATTTTTTGTACAGCATAGTAGAATATTTTGGTAAAATCCATATGTCTCCGCCCAGTTCCAGTGGTCCAAACGGCCGTAGACAAGGGCGGGACCGCGCGCGACGTTCTCAGACAGAGACACATTGGGCTCTGCATGCTGGCTCTGGTTGTCTGCTTCTGCCTCCAGTGCCACGCCGCAGCAGACAACCAGAGCCAGCATGCAGAGCCCCGTGTCTCTGCCCGAAAACGCCGCGCGCGGCCCCGCCCCTTGTCTACGGGCTTTTGGAGTTCATTGTGGCGCATCATCATCGGACTAGCGCTGAGAATTATTTTAATAGACGTGGTGCAGTAACATTTGGCCCCTTTGTGGTTAAGTTCGCCTAAGGGGGTGCTCATCCGGCTTTGTTTTTCTTTTTCCTGCTCTGTTTGCACCCTTTGTCGACATATAAATAAGTCGATGCTTGAACTTTTCCTTCATTGCCTGCAATACATAATGTGTTTTCTTATAAACTAGTGCATAGAGGACGGCACACGGAGATTCTGTGGATAGCAAAGATCTGCAATTTGTACTTTTAGTATTGGACATATGCAAAGGTCAACAATGAAAGAAAACTGTGTAGATAAAGTCAGTATTCGGCCCTTGTGCAGAGGTCTAATGGGCTAGCGATTGATTACTGTTATTCTTGGCTATGTGCCCTATACTTGAGAGGAGTATCCGATGAACCAAGTCAGTGCTTCATCATCCCGGACTCCTCTGGTACCAATTTACCGACCACGGGGATGGATGGCTTGGTTGGCCACGGGCGGGATCGAACCACCGATCGTGTGTGTGCGCAGCAAGCCTTTTACCACTGCGCCACACCCCCTTTTTTTCTTGTCATAAAGAGCAATTGCTGGCCTTCAGAAGGACTTAACGGTGACGAGAATTTGTTTTTGATTTTGGAGCAGTGTTCTATTTAGCAGTTTAGCCAGCAGTCTGAGAGTGGTCGTGATAAAAAAAATTGGGTTTTCCACCAAGAAGATAACCCGGAACCTGGTGAAGGAAGTTTCAAGAATAAGGCTATTGGGATTTGTTTATGTTCAACTGTGGAAATGAAAGAGAAGAAATGTAGACCATATTAACAAGTTCGAAGAAATGAGCCACTAGAAGGTTTAATTACTAATTTTCTGAGCGAATTCTGGAAGTCCTCCCTGGATCTCTATTTGATCGGGTCATCCTATCTATTCATTTGTTTGTTAATCCTCGCATCATATTTTAATTTGATTTCACGTTCTAGATTCGAATTTCTCCTCATAGGAAGAACCTTCATGAGCAGAGGATCATTGGTGTTTTCATGATAACATGTTGATACTCTGCTCGCTTTTGTATCGAGATCCTACGCCTAATCCAATTGTCTGAGCCAAAGATGAATCAACATCCTCCTATTATCATAACACAGCCCTTGTTCCATGGTTTTACCATGAGTGGGAAAACTTCTTGGTGGGAAAACTGCTGTGGGAGGAGTTATGCCCCAAGGTGCTTACTAGTGCATTAGCATAGGAGACTTGGGCCACCATCGCATGCCATCATACATTAATTTCTTCTACTGATTTTTAGCTTAGCTGACGTTGGTTCTGCATTTGCGGAACTTTGAGCAAAACAACTTTTCAAATTCGCCCCATTAATGAGTTTTTGTTGCGAATGTTTCCCCTCGTTTCGTTAATGACAGCTATCTGAACATATTAATCGAATCGCGGGGAAAAAACAACACGAGGTTCATTAGATGGGCGTTCCCCTAAGGGGTTTCGTCTACTATGGACATCCGGAGTTGCTGCTTTGCTATGGTTATTTATTAGTATTTTTGCTCATCATTTTGCTGCTGTTAAAAGCAAAGAAAATCCGACTTTTCAGTTGAAGAATCCTGAGATTCCTGGACTTCGAAACCGGTACTACAGTACATATTTCTTTGTTCATGTATTTATTGCCCTTATCGGATCAACCAAATGATTTCTTGACTTCTCCTTTTCAGAGTTCGGCCAAATTTGGCCTCTTCTTGGTTTGGTACGGCCCACCTTTCTTCAGAATCACTTATCGTACGTCCTTAAAATCTGAAAATGGGCTGGTGAGCTCTCAGTGTTTCGAGAGTCCGTTTTCTCAGCAGAGCCAGTAATACTCCTCAAGCGCAATCTGTGGAAAGTTTTTGAGGGCGCAGAGCCTGCGGCGCGTGCGCGGCGCGTCTCACTTATAACAGCGGTCCGGCGTCCTCGCTCAGCTGTTCCAGGATACCAGAGCTTGTTTAGTTAGGCCCAGGCGAGCGTTTTTGAGCCTTTTTTTATCATCACATCAGCTGGCCTGCCCAATTGACAAATATTTCGCTGCCAAGCCCATTTATTTATTTATTTATTTATTTATTTATTTATTCATTTATTTATTTGTTTATTTATTTATATCCACTGGGTGTATGCAAGAACACGCAATAGTCAGCCACATAAGTCCAAACACAATTAATTAAACAAATTCATTCAGTCTTCTCCTGATACTCCCTCTTTTTTTGATGCCCTTGCTAATCATGAGTAGATATGTGTTGTGCTAGCACTTTTACCTTGGGTAATCTCAATGGCGCATGCAGTCTCTATGCGATACAGATCTCACAGGTGCCCTATTTACGGTAGAACCAGGAACTATGCCGTCTTCTGATTCTGGAAAACGTCACTTGTGTTTCCTCATAGATTGAATTTGCTCCACTCAGCAGTTGTTCTTCTTTTCCATTCTCTATCCTGTCAGAGCTCATGTTTCATGCACTCACTATTCATATAAGCTTGTAAGGTGAGCTAAAAGAAGTAAGACGAGTTCCTTTCGAATAGTGTCATAGAGACAGCATCAAGTATGCCAGTCATGTTTTCATATGCATGCGTAGAAATTTTCCGGAAGTATTGACACGTGTTTTCTGGAAGTACATATTGACTTCCAAGGCGGACAACGTCGGAGTCTTCTCTATGTAGACCCACCACGTATGAGGAAATAGGTGTTGTGGTCCACCGCTGTTGGGAGTTTATTTAGTTTAGTTCCTTATTCAATTGTAGAAGGTACACTTAGAGCAAACAACTTGATAACACGAACAGCAGAAAGGTAGGGCTTGGCAAGTGAACCCGTCGATCGACATCCCATGTCTTTTGTTAACAAGACCGTGCTCTGAACACAAATCACAAGAGTCCGCTGGATGTGCCCTAACGATTCCGATGACATCAACCCCGCTGTGGTATGCATCGTTGGAATTACCCAGGGTAAGCGTGTCAATATCCTAAAATTCTCTCATTGTTAGCACAAGCGTCAAAAGTTTACTCTGCGTAGTCTCAGTGATGGATACTGACACTGGACAAGCAGAGTTCACCCCATGGCTCGGCGGTAAACTTTTTGATGAAGGCTAAGAGGTTAAACTTTGGGGGTAATCGTGTTTACTACAAGTAATCTCACCGAAAGCAGCTCTCCGCTTGCGAGAAGGCCATACATGTGTAAAAGGTGTGGAACGTTGTGCCTACAAAGGGGTTGTTCTACGGTTGGTTAATTGGATTAACCGATGAATCACAGAGCTCGAACGCACAGCTGTTTTCAGCGCTCCACATCTTGTAAAAGGTGACCCTAGGATCACATCTGTGAACATAATATTAGAAAGTCGATACTTGCGATACTGCGATTACTGCAAGACGGTGGCGGACTCAGCCCCCCCCCCCCCCCCCCCC
>JARK01001551.1:285019-301058 GCA_000688135.1 Ancylostoma ceylanicum
CCCCTCCCTTCTTCCCCATCCGCTGAAGTTTCCAGACTTGGCGAAATTTTCAAAATTGTTTAATAAAGTGGAGAAAAATTTTGTATTTACTTATTCATATTCTCTCATTCACATTCAAAATATAATTTTTTGAGCGTTCATTTTCAACAAACTAGATTCGAAGCTGCTTTCTCAGCACCTTAACTGAACTTTTAGTCTGTCATGCCCCCTTTTTTGGCCGGCTGCCTCCCACCCTCTCACCTCACCTCATGAGCAAAATTTGCGGTCGCTACTGCAGCCAGAATATGGAGAATGAGCCCACGGTCAAGCAGAAACGACTTCAGTGGATCCCACCACGGGCTGGTCAGTGCCTAAGATAAACAATCAGCGAGTGTAGAGTGTTATACCTGGGACTGGCGGTGCGGATTAGTTCTGTGAGTGGTCAGTTTGACGAATGAGCCAATAGCCAGTTCAACAGCTCATCCCGGTCAGTTCGGCGTAGACACTGCCAACCATGATGTCACCGCAGGCAGTTGTTTTTTTTTTTGCAGCTCCACACTTTTCACACCTTGGATGACCACTGCTCTTCTCATTGCTGATTAGGGGATTTTCCTATTTATTACCCTTAAGAAGTCCCCGTAGATCTGTTTATGGCTTTACCCATGATGTCGAATCTGCTGCACGCGAGGTGGTTGCATGTCTAAAAACGGAGCGAGTAACTCTCGGTTGCTCCTAGCTAGTACCGCAGTGAAGAATAAGTCGGAGCTGAAATCTGCAGCTTTCTGCTTCTGGGAATCCTCCATTATTTCATATTTGGAGACGCAAGATGGTAAAGATCATTTATGTAACTTTATGTCTAATCCGCCAGAGTTACTGCAGCGAAATTGCTAGAAATTTCAGACCAATTATGCAAAAGCTCCATGGTGCTTTCCCGATTCACTGGATTGCCCATTGCGTGCTGCAGGAGCAATTCACTAGCTCGAAAACACGTCCGCTTAGGTGGTGAAAATTCGGGGTGGTCAAAAACACCTACAATGTGCAAGTGTTAAGTGCCCGCTTGAATTTCCACGCGATGCACTAAATTAGAAGTGCAGCGAAAGCCAATTGTTCCATGTGTTTGCGCATCAAACGGGTTCGTTTTACAATTTGCTGGAGTGCCGGTGCTAAAATTTTGCCAAAATTAAGGTGCAGCAGTGCAATTTGGGAAAAATGCCTGCTAACCAGGAATGGTTCGAAGATCTTCACTGTTGCCCTGTTCATTGTTGGGGAAGCATGTATAATGTCAATAGAAGAGTCACAGAGAGAGAAAGAAAATTTTTTTAATTTTCCAAAAAAAACCTTCAAGTTCTTAATGATGTTTGATACAGTTCCAAGTGGAGAGTGGAAATTTTTCCAACTGATAAAAATACACCCCTCCCCTCCTTCCCTAGAATGGATAGCTGAGTTTCCGAAATTACTTTACAAAATAAATTTGTTCATTTCCATTAATGTTTTCAAATAACTATTGCTAATAATTTACTCCTGCAATTACCACATGTTTTCATTATTTTATTTTCCATTCGGGTTCCTAAAATGGATACTCCATTTTTTCACCAACCCCCCCCCCGCCTACGTAGTTTTCGCGTCCACCCGCTGATCCTAGGTACGTACATATGCTGTTCCTATCCACCTGTTTTATGGGTTTGGAGCTTTTTTCAAGAACCTCAGTTTTTCTTCAATCAGCCCATCTATTGTAAGGTCTCCTAAAATAACGCGGGTGCATTCAAGGGCATTGTTCTTAACGACATTGCATGGCGTGATCTCAGAAAAGGACGAAATTAATCTTTCTGTCCCTTCATTAAAGGTAAAGTGCGTTTTTTCATCAACTAGTAACCTTAACGCTCACGAAAGTACATACCTATAGTGCGCCATGCAAATGACATGAATTTTTTCTTCACTCTTCTTGCGGAGTAGAAGATTAGAGGTAGATTTTTTTCGGATTCCATGAGCGGAGAACACCCAAACTTGCAGCTTGGCCTTTTACTTCCGCGAAGGATGAACCGCTCATTTCCCGAAAGTTTGCATTCCGCACCTTTTTTCGTGTCCCCTGAGTCTTCGAAAAGCTGTCAGCACAGTCGCGATATTAGAAATTTCTTCGATCTCGGAAAAAGTTCGAAGTTTAACGAGCGACAAGTTTAACTGCAGCCTTTGAGAGATCCATGAGCTTAATGGATGGAGCACACGCCACGTTGTTCGCTCCTCTCATGCATAGGAAAGTATGCACTTCCAAAAATACCAGCAGTTGTGATCACTCGGTCCCAACGTTCCAGGACAATTTATTGAACAATTTGGAGCTATTTATCAATGAATTTTATTCCATTAGGAAAAATGCATTAGTTTTTGTTCTAAAAACAGATCTGGTGTGATATGTACATATGTCGCATGAAGAACACAATATTCCCTTGATGGGATCCGTGAACGTCTTCGGGAAGAGGAAAACATACCTATATACCCCGGTTACACGAGCTTCACTAGCAGAAATATCCTCATCTTATCTCGTCCAGGAATTTTGTCAAAGCAAAAAAGGAAATTGGGTAGTGAAGATGGGTAAGAAGGTAGCATATTGGTTTTCCTGCAGGAAACTCGTCCATTCAGCGGGGAAGACTGATTCTTACTGGTGATGTCAATGGATCCCACAGCAGTTTCAGCAATCCCGATAACTTAAAACATAACACAACAAAGAAAACGATATAACATGTACAACATATGTGCAGTGGTGGTCAATATGATATGATCATAGCCATGATGACTAGGGAATCTTTTGCTATAATTGGGTTGGGTTGGGTTGGGTTGGGTTGGGTTGGTTTTTTGGGTTGAGCTAACTAACCCAAATTTGAGTATGTATCAAAATTCCATGGGTGATTTCCAGTGACAGCTTAGCATTGACAAAGACTCAATTAACATGGATTATTTAGCTCAAACACCAACTTTCTCTGATTTCATGGATTTTGTCCAGCATCCTTAGACTTACGTAACTACTGGGAGAAAGAAAGAGTTGATACAGATTGGGCTCATATTTGCCTATTATTTCCACGACATGCTACTGCTGCTCTTCCTTTACTGCTCAAACGGGAAGACAAAACTAATTTATTGAAATCATCAAAAAATCGGTTAATTATATCCTAAGCATACAAACAGCAATAGAGTTCTCATTTCAATATGAGAATGGTCATTGGTAGCGGATATCATAGGAATATTTCCCGTTGGGACCGATTTTTCTTCTTTGAAATTATGAGAGAATTCTTTTTCTATTTTTACACTTTTTGACAGGCCCAGTTTGCAAAAATGTAAATAGAATACCCATATAGCTCAAGTTATATAGCAAATTGCTCCCTTACAATACGATTTAGAATAATTTCTTCCAGGGCTGAGATGTTGCGATAAATTGGGAACGATTTAAGCATATGAGATGGCTTTGAGAAGGATCAAGCTCTGTAGCTCTATCAGTCCTCCACTCATGGTCGTGTTATTCTCTCTTTTGCTTGAACTTTCGAATTTTTCCTCGAGATCGAATAAATCTAATTCGAACATATCTATCGGTTTACCGAATGAGTTCCCGTGTTTTCCTCGGAATGTTTTAGGTTTTGGTGAAGGGCGAGGGGTCGATATTGAAAGGGGTGAGTGGATATTTGAAGGATGAGCGGTGTATCTCGCCCACTGCAGCTAAGCTCCACCCACTACGGTCAAGATCCGCCCAATCGGTTTTTTCCCGGGTCATCTAGGTGCAACCTAAGCCTGCTCGAGCGGTTTCGTCAACTACATATAACGGAAGGAAGTAGCGGAAGAAAGGAAAGGAAAAATAAAAGAAGTCTGCAGCGAAGAAAAATAAAACGAGCATCAAAAGTGAATCTGTTAGCTTCCACTTGTTAAAATTCTTTCCAGTGCCAATTTTCAACTCCTTGAATGAGGGTGAAATTGTATTATTCTCGGAAGGTGGTGGGATAATTCTTGTAGAAGAAGAAGAGCGCATTTGAATGACTACAAGCACATTGGTGATCACCAGAAATGGGAGGGATGACAAACAAAAAAGCGCGGGAACTAATTCGATGGCTCAAAAGTACGGTACTCGATCCTAGCTGAAGTTTAAGTAAAGTTTACTATGTATATTCGAGTACTCAAATTATTTGATTCTGCCAACTCTGTATGTACTGCACAGCGACAGTTTGCTCTCGGTCCCAGGCTACCTCTGGCCTTTCGGTGGCCCCGGAAGTCGGCCGTCGGCTCCCGCACCGCGCTCTCTCCTCTCAATTTCTCGTCTCTGCTCGACAGCGTCTCCGCTCCGTCGTGTGCGTAGTTCAAATCCGTGAATGCAAATTGAAATTTATTTGTTCAGCTGTGTATTTGTTCGCTGTCAACCCGTGTGGTTTCGGCGCTTTGCTAGTCAACGGTGGCGTTTTTTCGCACTGTTTGTCCAAACACTTGCTGTCTCATTATATTGCCGCATTAGAAATTCAGCTTCAGCACATACAGTACAGTGTCGTTTTGTTTCCAACGTGGGAAAATAATAATATTGACAGGGAAAGAAGACGGGACAATTGCTGCACTCCGGACTTAGTGCTTCCTTGTTTTCGGTAATATTCAAGGGATAATAGGCGGGTTCCCCGTTGACAGGACGTGGCCGTCAGCGACTGCACTTCCACGAGTCATTGGTGGGACGGCTTGTCCTGTGACATTGGCCTCCGCTGATTATCCAGACGTGCGCTTTGAGGTGGATCATTTGAAGGAGACCTCATTTCTGGACCGTTCGGATAATTGGCACTGAACTTAGAGCAATTTGAGTTGTTTTCGCATGACGCCTTGGCGTTCCCCGTATTTTTGCGCTATTTTCTTTCGAATGGCTACGCGGCTGACACATTTCATTATGTCTGGAATTAGATATGGATCAGTCCGGCTGTGTTCCCGGGATGACGTGAATAGCTGTTGTGCTTCTTCCCTGTAAAAATGGGGTTCGAACGGGGCGGCGCCTTAGTGCACAGCGTTCAATAGGTCTAGGCTAAAGTGGCTACGGCTAGGGTACTAGGATGAGTCGTGTTTTTCGAGAGCTCGTTGTTGCTCGTATGAAAAGCGTCTTCCTCTTGAATTATTCTTATTCAGTGTGTGTTGCTCAGTTGTTAGCGTTACTGGTATAGTTTGCTCGGAGCTACATGTATTTCTGGGGTACCCTTGTGTGGCTTTGCTGTGTTTTTCTTTTTTCTGCACAAGACAGAAAAAAAACGACTTATACAAAAAAAGAATGAGACTTTCTTCTTATGTATAGGTTCAGGAAGAATTTTCGAGGATTCTGCCATGTTTTTCTCACTTCCATTCGAAATCCTACCTACATAATACTTTCTATTGTTTCTCAGTGTTTTCGCTTGTTCCTTCAAAGCTGCATCTCATAAAGATTACCGGTTTGGGTACTCATTCCTTTTTTTCACTTTATTCGCACCACTGATCTTTTCGTGAACTTTTACGCATTTCTGGTGGAATAAGTCTTACATAATAATTCCTTCTAGGTAATCGATATATCGATCGATTTCGCGCACGGTGAAGAGAGCAATGTTGTCGACTAACTTCTGTATTGGAATTTATGTTTCCGAAAATAGTATCACGTTTATGCTAATCCAGAATGGATGAGTTTCTCAAAGGGCCTCATGTCCTCTACGCCATGTTATTGTGATGAAATTCTCGGATATTCGTGTGAGAAGCTCGTTAACCATCAGTGCCCGTATTCATGAACATTATTGGGGTGGCTCAGAGCCACACGCTCTTCCAAATCGGATGAATTTTTCGGCAAATTTAATTCTTAGAATTCAAAATCAATTTAACGCTTTAATTTTTTTTACTATGGTGTGCTCTGCTACCACAGATGGGATTTACTGCTTCGTACGATCACTGACTAATTAGAAGACGAGTCGTTGCTGCATAATATACCCATTTTGGTCCCGAAAACTGGTCTACATTAGAAGAGTCGGTGAATCACAACAATCTCGCGCACATTCATGACTACGGACCTGATATGCGGTTAGGTTAGCGGCTTCCCCAGGACTAGCCCGGAACAAATTATAGTTTGAATTTTTGCTCTTAACTTCCTTCTAGGTTGAGCTTCAAAGTTCTAATTTTGTCAAACAATGCAACAACACTGGGTGAATCCATGTTTTTTCTTTTGAAGTATAGTTTCATTTCCTCAATGCTCTGCTTGCTATTTTTGGTTCAAGTCTTTGATCACATCTGTGAACAATTTATCGCCTGACTCTTTTTAATTAGTTCATCTACGCTTTTTCTGGTGAGAAAACTCGTGAATTTAGTGGAACTCGCCATATTTAGTATGTCTTGCCGTTCTAACGAATTAATGAATCAAAGGATCAATGCATTAACACGTGATGACCACTTTTCCAGTAATGTAACGAATTACAACATCAACAAAATTTGGGATTTTTTTATTGCACTTCCCCGCTCCCTACTCTCCTTGGGGAACATTCCTCGATAGTTCTAACTTTCGATACCACGATAAAAATAATGAAATAGGATAACAATGAAAAAGGATGTCGATGATATGAATCTCCGACCTCTCCCAACCTTCTGGACTCATTCAGCTGCTTCTTTTTCGGAAAATCAGGGGTGGTAATAAACCTCTTGAAACGACGGCGAAACGATGAGCCGAAGGTCGCGGTTAACTGTCAGCTTTGGTTTGCAACCGTGAACGAGCTACTAACTAACTGGCAACTGTGGTGATTCAATGATGAGGCTAACCTGGATTTGATTAGTTAAGCTCAAGAAAACATTTCCGTGCTCATAAAACATGTGGTATTTTATCTGGGCATGTGTGAGGCTTAGCAGTCAAAATTACCTACCAGGAAATCGGTGCTATCGCTGATTTCCAGCCAAAGGTCATGATGATCGAAACGGTGGAACATCGGTCAGCTGGATGTGCCCGGAATCGCGTCTTCACCGAAAAGGGACCAATGCACGGTCAACTGGCTACAACGTTCATCCCGAACCATGAGCAAAAAGTCCTCTGGCGGACTTTTTCAGAGAAAGATGAGGTCACCGTCTGCGTCTGGCGCGCCGCACACTCTCGCTCGCAGTGTCCTCGTTGTTTCATACTGGCTCTACGCTCAGCTTTCGATTTGGGACTGTGAGTTCACCTGCAAGTATGGTCCCGGTTTCGTCCTAGCATTTGAGCACCATACTCAGAGAACCATATTCGAGTCAACAAAGCCTATATTGTCTTTTCCGGAGCTCTTTGTGAACTGGTAGTAAGCTGGTAGTCAAGGATCATCGTTAACTGATAGCTTTAGTAGGTTTACTGGCACCCCAGGCGATGTCTCCCCCGCCTAGCAATTAAACCTCTACGTTCTTTGATGTGTTGATGCCACCTGAGTACTTAATTGTTTACGTAATCGGCGCCGAAACACTCCTAGAATAGCAGCGTTCGAGAGCCACCCTCTATTTTACGTGTTCTTTCTACCTATCTCACTAGTTATGCTCTTCGGAAGGGTGAGGCTTTCGGAGTTAGCAGTTAAAAATAGGAATTTCATCAGAGTTTCCGAGAAAGAAATTGCGAAATTTCCAATAATCAGTTCTCCTTTGCTTGGTTTACATCAACGAACCACTTCCGTTATGAAGCAATAGGATACCGCTCTCGTCTGTATTTACGTTGTGGTTGTTTTCAGCTGGTAGTGAGTAAACACAAGCATGCATGATTCATCTATTGACTGGTATATTTAGATTTATTCACATACGCATATTGAAGTATACATGAATGCTTTTCCATCATTCTTTCCATGTTTGCCGGGATAATAAACCACCTCTCCTACTGCGAGTTGTACCAAGCCATACAATAGCTCTCATAGATTTGTTGCCTCAGTTACTGTAATATGGTGAACTATGTACAAACGGCCGAAGACAAGGAACAGGACCGCGGCGCGGCGTTCTCGGGCAGAGACACAGGGGACTCTGCATGCTGGCTCTGGTTGTCTGCTGCGGCGTGGCACTCGAGGCAGAAGTAGGCAACCAGAGCCAGCATGCAGAGCCCCTGTGTCTCTGCCCGAGGACGCCGCGCGCACTCCCGTCCCTTGTCTACTGCCATTTGGAGTGTCCTGTACTTCGCTATCTTCTCATTTAGAATTTATTTCTAACTTAATGTTTCCAAGGTATTCTGTTGAATAACTCCTAACTAAAAAACCATGCCATCGTTCAATCCAGAAGCCTGCCGTCTACAGCTGATCCGAGATGATCACAGCTAATCTTCTCAGATTTCTTGTGAAAATTTCCCTCCAGTGAAAGCTCCACGTCATTGCTCCTCAGATCTCTGGAATTATCTATGTAGTTTAGTGACTTTACGGAGACTGCACTAGTGTCCTACTTTTGTTGGCGTTGAATTTTTGATATCCCAGACAGTGATTCAGGCGAGCGGTTTATACTTAGCCCGAAGTGCTTCCAGCTGATAATAGCGTCGGCGGCACGATTTCGCTTTTCTGTCCAATTTGCCCCAGGTCTATTGTTATCCTAGAGACCTAGGAATGTGAATTGCCTCATTCCCACAATAGAATTGTGCCACCTGACACGGTTTTCTTTGATGTTTAAATTTCTCACCTCAATGCTTGTTTACTCTACAGAATTCAGATTACTTGATTAATTTAATTACTCTTTATCGACTCTCAGGCTGCGTCGTCAGGTTATTTAGAGAAGATAATGATGTACAGAGAGTTATATGCACCAGAACCTAAAATATTCCTGGAAGATCGAAAATCAAGGATACCAAACCTAAAGATTAGCGCAGTAATGGCGATCATCCAAAAAGAAGTTGTGGGCGGGAGTTCAAGAGAGGATTGCTCTTCAGCCAGTTCTGAACCTTCTTCTTCTGATCTGTGATTTCACGGAATTTCTGCGCAATCATTCGCCTTTTCACAAAATTCTTGGATTTCATTGCTTTCCTGTGTCCAGATTCATCACTGAGGTAACTCATGGTAAGCAACGTACCAATACTACCCGTCACCTGTGCCCGTATTCATGAATGTTCTCGGGAAGGGGTTGTTTACCATCTTTCCTCATGTGGATCAGTTTTCCAGGTTGTTTGTATTTGTTATTTATGGGGTATAATTTGTGAGAGCTACTCATTGCAGTGGACTTTTATTGGTAGAGAGTACATAACTACAGGCTGTGACAACCATTAACATATGTACCCACGCGTGACGTTGCATATACCCCATTGTTACCCATGGGTTATTATTTCTATTGTTATAAGGTGAACTACCTCCCAATGGCGCAGCTCGGCCCTATTCTTTTCGGCATTTTTTACCTATAGCAGCTTATCCCTGATGTTTGATTGGGAGGTGGTCAAGACGTACGCCGCAACGCGACCGCGCCGCACGCATACGCTTCTTGAATTCAAGTAGCTTCTACCATTTCGTCGCATTCAACGACATCGACGTCCACTTTCTTACAGTTGGTCGTTAGCATTCATTTGTCCCGCCCGAGCCCAGAAAACTCGTCCATTCCTCCCCAGCTGTGCTCGTACTTTTGAATGCTGCAACCGCGACGCGCACATAAATCGGCCAATCACAATGCGGCAGCGTACCTCTTGTCACGCAGCCTGATTAATTCAGCGTCTTCTAAGGGGATTAGTCTTGTTAATATCCAGAACATACCTACCACCGAGGGAATACGTGGTTTTCGGGTGTTTGTTGCTTGTTCATCCACCTGTTTTGTTTCCTGTGTTTATTGATTTCCTTGTTTGTTTGCTTACTCATACACTCTTGGTCTATCCATATACAGCATGGGGTAGAAGTGCTGGGACAACAATTGCTTTTCTTTTTGGAGGAGCACGTTCTGCCTTGGAAATAAACTCAAGTGGTAGGATTTTCGAGCACGTTTTACCAAGATACTGCTCCAGCGCTTAGGTTATCCAACCCAGACGGGTTCAGGACTATGAAAAGAAGGGTTCTGGGTTGGATAACCTAAGCCCTGGAGCAGTGTCTTGGTAATATTAAAATCCAGTAGGTCGTAAAATAATAAAAATAAAATTATTTTAGGACGTACTGGACCCAACCATTTGGATTAGCACAGTTTCTTGGTGCCCAAAGCATAGTCTTACTCAAAACTCTGAAAAAAAATCTGGAATACCCAAGGAAGCACTCTAGGAATAGATGGTCAAATTTACTCCAACCAGTTACGCGTCAAGGTCTGCGATTTCATCGAATATCTCAGGGTCAGGTTTTTAGCAGATGGAGGATATTTCTAGACGTTGTCTTTTTTTCGTTCATTAAGAGGCAATGGACATAAGTTATATGACAATGTTCCAAATTACATTCAGTTTTTTTCTGCATGCACTTTTCCCTGTAACCGTATTTTTTGCCCACCCTGTAAGCATATTTAATTATGGTAACAGTTCCCCAATAGGAAACCACATTCATCAAATGCTAATAAAAATGCGGCAATTACTTCGGGCTAGACGTTGCGCACTTCCTGCAATTGAGGAAATTAAAAAATTCATCTTCCTGCAGCATATTCTGCGTGCCCTACCTCTTCTCGCACGGAGCACTTCTGTTTTATGGCCTGTCTCGTTCGAGCATCGAAACGAGAGCGGCTTTGTTCGGCTACCGCGAAAAAACCGCCCTCGGCCCTTTACTTCCTCTAATAATGAGCCCATTACCGTTGACATCGAATGGATGGGAGCGCGAGCGCACAAAAACGAAGATGTAGAGAGGATTTCCGTTCTTGGAAGGAGTTATTGCCATTCGCGGGGAACCCCTTTCGCCAATAAAATTAGCGTTCAGCACTGAATTATACGCTGAGGAGGTGTTTATAGTCGCCAACGCATGTAGTTTTTTTTTCCGAATCAGGATTTCTTGGACAAGTATGAAATTCGAGACAACTCGTCCATATTGGCCTGTCCGTTTTTTCATTTCCTTTTCTGAGACGATTCGGTAGCACTTTTTGTGCATCGAATAAGTTATGACATCAGATATTTGACAACTCCCGACATTAGGCTTTCCGACGCTCTGCTCCCTCCTACTTTTTCCAGTTTTTTCTCCTGCAGACGTCTACAGTATTCAATTTCGAATGCACTATGTAGTGCGTTTAATTTCTCGACTTACATGATGTTGTCATTTCCAAGCTGTGCTGGTTTCCTAGAATTAATCAAAAATAGATGAAAGCAGAATTGTAACAGCCGTATAGTAGGTTAGACAGGTGATATGATTGAAAGGAGCATTCAATGCAGAACTTTTCATGTAGCATATGATTACCAGTGAGGTTAGCTCTCCATTATCATATTTCATCCATCTTCTCTGATTTTTCTGGAAAAAAGCCTCTCTGCGGAGTTTCACTTGAGTAATTGCTCGGCTCGGTCTGGAGTTTTAGACAAATGAAGGGTGTGGAGCGTTATACCAGGAGAAGGAGGCACGGCCCTGCCCTGCGATTGGCTGGTTGCATTAACTGACCAATCGCCGAATTTGGGCCGCGCCGCCCTATCCAGGTATAACGCTCCACGTCCCAAATGAACATTGGTGGCGCAATTTTGATGGTATAATAAGGACGGATGCAAAAACTTCGATGGCGTATTTGACCGGATTCGCACCCTTTTTACCCACTATGCACGTCATCCATTACATCAGTAGACTACAGTTCTCAGGACCCGCTTGCAGGCGTCGCATCATCTGCGGCATGCCGCTCTGATTGTCTGCGCATCTACACATTCCATTCAATGTTACCACTCTCGTGTTTGGATCGATTTTTTGATGTATTCGTCTCCATGTCCAGACCTGTCCAAATAGGCGATGCGGTGCATGAGAGGGGTCCACTTCTCTGGTTTCCTGTGTGTGTCTCAAAAGAGATGCAGGGGTGAGGAAGCACGAAACAAAGATAGTTTGGTTAGTAAATCCTTATCGGTCAACTAACGACAAGTGCAGCGAGACGCCTGGATGAATTTATCCGGGGCTAAATTTCACTTTTACTGGAGTACGTTACTCCAACATCCCGTTACAACCAATTTGTCAAATTGTACATTTATGAACTGCTATTGTCGCTTTTTTGCAGTTTAATAGATGGGTGATGTTTAGGTACACCGTTCGAAACCCGGGATACATTTTAGCCCCGGATACAAGGGATAAAATTGGAGAAATTCAAAATCTCTTTTCGTTACATGCTTTGTGGAAAGTTGTGTTTTGACAGGAAAAAGAGCTTCAGAATGAGTGCTTTCCATTTAAATCCACGAGGAAATCGTGGGCGGGAGTTCAAAACGCCCTTTTTTATCCATCAGTACGTGCGCACTTCTGGTGTTCTTTCACTCTGCGTACTAGTTCAATGTCATCAGCATAAGTCCGCCTGGATAATCCTGATTTCCTAGAGATCCATGTGCGTCCTCGTATCAGCGACGACTCATCCTTCATTCATCCTCGTCAAGCTCCTACATTTTCCTATTCAATTTGGGCTGTGAACGCCTGTGGCGAAATTTTTCATTCTGCTCACGTATCATCCTCCTATTTTTTAGGCAAAATCCTGTGTTCTTCGATCATCAATTACGGTTGAACACGACGTTGATGTCCTTTAACGCTTCAGCTCGATTGCCTGAGGCGGGCGACGTTCCAGCCTTTTCATCAGTCGTCATCCGAGGCAATTATTCATTAGCCACAATTGTGTACCAGTATTTTCATTAAAAAACATGGCCGCCTACAATTTTTTGGTTGATTTGATGCCGGCTAGGTGCTGGCGAGTAGGCGGCATTCTGCTTATGTTCGGCTCCAAATCTGAATTATGTATCCAAACAATATTTCCAGCCTCGCGTCAGCACCTATTTACATGTCTGGATTTCGACGAATTCCTTGCGCAAAAACACTTCATTTGTATTCGTGCTTTTTCTACTTATTCATAAATGTCTCTAAATCACGCAATCCTAATCCAATTCCTGGATAAACGATGTTGCGACTAAATGATGCGAATCAGCGAGTACTGATGCTTTTTGGCTCCCGACTTCCTAGTTGCACTATCATCTTGACTGTCTCATCTGGGCCTGGATTTATTGTTGCGATTACCCACGGTAGACATATTGAAGGCCATGAGCCACATCTAAGAGATTACCCAGGGTAAACTCGTTTACACCAGACAAATCTTCCTGTCGTTAACATGGGTTTCAAAACGATTACCCTGGGTATCTGAATGATGCATCCAAGCCCATGTTGGTAAGCTCGTTAACAAGTTTACCCTAGGTAATATCAATGACACATGCGTCCCTGGAACATCTGTAACTTTCTGTTTTGCTGGGGGATACTATTAGTTGGCGTCTGGGAAACGCAATGTTTACTATTCATACGTTTACTATTCATAAAGGGTGAATCCACACCTTGCCAGAAACAGTTTTTTTATTGGGTTGGGTATCCGCTACATGATCGTTTTCGAGCCTTCTCGAAATAAATATTTTGGAGACGCTGATTACAACGATGTACATGATTCCTCACAAAACTGCAGAAAACCCCTTTTTTAGCTTCTCCATTGGTGGAGAACCTAGGACACCCACTGAGACATCTGCCACAAGGCTGCACAACTGGTGATATTGATCGTTGGCGCACTGCGCCTCCCGTGGCAATCACAAGAATCCGGTTCTCCACAAAAGAAGAGGGTCAAAATGGTTTTTCTCTGCATTTTTGAAAGGAATCGTATATACTACTGCGATCAGCGATTTCCGAAGATTCTTTTGATATAAAAATCTCGAAGGTAATTCTGAGGTGAGATGATGTCTTCTTGCATTACATTTCTCTTTTGCTAAGTGGTCTACATACTCCCTTTGAACCACCTTTAGTTTTCATAAACATTTCCCAGTCTACCAGGCTTTTCACAACTGTTGTAACTGATTTAGACATCACTAAAAATGTCTGGATAGGTCATCATCAGAAACATTCTCCCGTGCTATCCAAGCTATCTGTTCACTGATCACCGTATATTTACCCTGTCAGCACAGCTCTCCGGGTTATGTAATCACTTCAAAGTGTTCGGCTTGTGGAAGTTGTTAGTTCTTTTGGGAGGATCAACACGGATTGCTGATCAGGGAAGGGTACATATTAGTGTGTTGATGGAATAATTTGTTAGAAACATTCGATATTCGAATATTCGATTTCGCATAAGTCTACAAATTGAAATTATCTGGAAAAGGAAAGTCCTGCACTTCTGAGTGAACAAATATACATAAGTGTTGTGAAACTTTGTGTTTTTGGGTTTGATTACTGGATGGATCTTCGAACGACAGTTCAAATTGATTGAATTTATTCGATTTTTATTATTTCAACATTCTAGTACGTACTTCAAGTCATCCATCATCGATCAAGTATTCAGGACCTGCAGTATCGAGTTCTGTCCACAAATGTGGTCCAAGGGGGTCCATCCCGATTATGAATACTTTGGTAACGTTTTTTCACACTTTTGTTAACTGCATTGGTAATGTCGCCCTTTTTTTCCAATATTCCAGAAATTTCAGGAACCGCCCTGTGTTTTTGTAGATATTAAGTATATTTCTTACAGAAATTACTATCACTGTCTCTGATAGGTAGTTAGATTTTTTGTGATAATACAGTACCTTTGAATGAGTACAGGTAAAATTTCCGAAAGAAAAATACTTTATTTGTTAAATGAAATTTATTCTGGCATCGGATTTTTTTTACTTTCATCACCTGCACCACCTGAAACGGTATGCGTCAACATTCCCATGAAGCTTCTAGTCCTCTTTTTTGTCCAATATGGAAAAGTTTTCCCAGAAAAATGGGGTATATCTTGCCATCCTCTCAGTATTTTTTAACCTGGTGTTGCTATCAATAATATGAGATGCTCGGAATGTATGTATCTTTTTTATCAAAAAAACCCATTTGGAATGGACTTCATTTTGGAACGTTGGATATACTACAATTTCCTTGGGGCTTCCACTGCCCTCTCCTCCGCACCTGCTGTTTCCCGGTCGAACCGAGTGGACGTCCACAATATTTCCATTGTACCCTGTCGCGTGTCAGAGTTCCCCATTCGGGACTACTACTCCATCCCATTCTTCGCCAAACACGAAGGGCATCATACATACCTTCCCTTTATGGACGTCGTGAGCATACACGCCATTCATAACACTGAATTATTCAACCTTCTCAAAGGAAACATACCAAGATATACGTCCTCTCATTCCCCTTAGCCATTTGATCTACTACTCTCCCGAACATTGTATTCAGACTGGCGCTGGCTGTCAGGAGCATACTGATGCCCGATGGGTATTTGTTGTTATGGCATCCGTTTCAAACAACAACCAGCGGTTCCTCAGAATTTCAATACACCTTGGAAGAACGTTTCCAAAACACTTCCTTGTTTTGGCTTTGTGTGGATACGAATATGTTTATAGCATATACTAGGTGCAAGTACTGTGTAAGCAAATATGTGGTCTTGACCATGCTCTTTTACCATGTGCTCATATTCACGGTCGCTCTCGAGAAGGTTCTGATTGTGAGCTACTCGCTCTCTCAGATTGGACGAGTTTCTCGACCAAAATATGTATGCCTTGCTACACTCACTGAAACATGCTATCACTGACTATGACAAGCCGCTCTAGTACACATGTAACAAACATTTTCATCCAGAGAACTCGTCTACTTTGGAAAAGCTGATAAGTGACAGCTTTCCCGGGTACGTCCATGAATACGGCCCCTGGGGAGAGTCACCGCAAGCTATTTAAGGTTTGATTCAATTTGTTGCCATTCTATGGCTTCTTACCCTTTCACTTGATGGAATTCAATCATAAAAAACTGCCGGTGCTAAAATCAAGGCCGCTTAGAGCTCAATAAGGTCTGATGTAGTACAATTTCAGAGGGAGGGTTTCACCCTCTTATCAACCAGGACCTGGGAACAAAATACTGAGCAACCTACATTCAATTAATATCCCTGTTTTTTAAGAAATTAATGGACTATCACTCCAAAGGAAAGGTCTGGATGCTTGTGTAGTTAGTACAAATTAATCTATTACATGCAATTGAACTTGAATATTCTATTTCAGAAAGTGGCGGCAGCAGAAAGT
>JARK01001551.1:309216-324934 GCA_000688135.1 Ancylostoma ceylanicum
GGGGGGGGGGGGGGGGGGGGGGGGGGGGGGGGCTCCCGCATTCTTACCATTCACGAAATACATATGAGTCTTCTTGTATAGTATTCTTGTATGTTTTTTGTGTATTCTTTGTACTTTTTGTCTTGTATAGTCTCGATCTTCTTCTTCATCTTCTTGACTGCGGCTGATCTACGGATCTATCGAGCGGGGGCCAGCAATCCTCTCATTTGCACTTCCTTGTGTATTTTATACTACACTTTACTATACTGACTATAGTTTGACCTTCAATCTCATGATCTATCAAATGTTTTGCTCTACATTCTCACGCCATTTTTTTCTGATTGGTGACATACAATGAACTCCAACCGGTCGTAGACAAGGACCGGGACCGCGGCACGGGCACTCTGGCCGTCTGGTGCACCGAGGCAGCGGGCCTGCTGGGCAGAGACATGGAGGAGAACCACGGTCACCGTCCTTGTCTACGACTATTTAGAGTTTATCGTAAATAAATAAATAAATTTTATGCATAAGTATCATTCTACTATTACATTAGTATACTATTGTAGTGTTAATTCATACTATTGCTGAACCAAATTGCTATATATTCTGGCCTTTATTCGCTCTGGTAATTCTTTGCTTGTTTCTAAATATTGACGATGTCAAGCTACTACTGTCACTATTGTCATTTTTATTTTATAACAATTATTGATATATTTGATATATTTGGATTTTCATTTAAATTTACATGCAGTGGGCGTCGATGGCGGTGACCCGTACGCGGCCTCAAAAAGCACGCGGCGCGACCGCGCCGCTCACGATAGGATCGTCGCTGCGATGACGAGTCTGGGTTTTCTTGATAGTTGTTCATCACATTTGATAGTAACTAATAAGAAGACTAACTGACTATCAAGAACACCCCATAATTTGATGTCTCGGGGAAAATTCCTGCTCGAGCGTCGCGGTTGCGCCGCGTGCTTTTCGAGGCCGCAGACGGGTCACCGCCATCGACCCCCATTGTACATTTTTAGCTTCTACTGTGAACTCTCAACGGTCATACACAAGGGCCATGACCGCGGCGCGGGCACTCTGGTTGTGTGCTGCACCGAGACAGCGGGCCTGCTGGGCATAGACACAGAGGAAAACCGCGCCGCGGTGCCGGCGCTTGTCTACGACCGTTCGTAGTTCACTGTACGCACATATTTCCGTGCATAAGGTTCATCCAGCAGTGGATTTTCCCTCGGCGTTTCTCCAAGTCTCGTTCCTTGGATCGTTATTAAGGCTTTACTTGATGGGGATGTGTACTTATCCAATGCATTTCAGCTATGCAAAAATTTCACTCAGAGGAGCTCAGATCACTGTGCCCCGGCTATGAGTTCGACACAACATCCGAATGGATTTTTCTACCAGGTACTTGGTTTCTTTCTATATGTTCGTCTGGATGAGGTATTCACATTATAATTGTCTGTTTCCAGAGCTACCTCCCGGCTGTGCGGTCCCTCCGGAGCAGGCCGAATGGCTGAAGTACTGTATGGCTTTCATCTTCGTCTCGCTTTCTGTGATTGGGATCGTGGGAAACATCCTCGTCATCACTGTGGTGCTCAAAGTTCGCGGCATGGTTTGTACATAGTTCTTCTTGAACTTGTTGCTCATCCAAGCGAAAAAGGTCGCTCATCGTGGATTCATATAGCGCTAATTCCATAAACCAGCAAACCCGCACTTTAAGTGCAAGTTGGGCGTCCAAGTCCAAGAGGTTAATGTTCAGTTGGCAGCGAATCCTCGTCATAGGTGTTTAGCAGAGGAAAGATGAGCACGCTCAAGTGGCCGACATTCCGATGACGGCTCGCCGAACAGCGTGACCAGCCGTGGGATACAAGTTGTGCTGTTTGCTTTGTAATGAAGTCTGTGCAAATGCTGCTCCTTCGCCGCCCACGCACTGCTTGCCCATGCAAACATCATTTTCGACGGGGATCTCGAGAAAAACGAGAACTTAATTCTCATTTTCGGCGGCTTTCAAGTAATTATGCGCACGCTTACGGGTTGTTTTTACTGCTCATCGCTTGGAAAGCACTTATCCTGGGAATCGAAGAACAGTACACTTACATATCAGGCTGCAGTGATGCTGTCGGATGTGAAAGCCTTCTAATTAAAGTGTTGACCTATGGATATTTGAATATCCGACACTAGCTATTACCTTACTGCAAATACTTAGGCATTCAAAAGATTAAGAAGAACGGTGAAAAGGGAGTTGGGGGGAACATCCCCAAAAAGTGGTCATAATAGCTATCTAGGTTAATTTTTTATGCCCAGGCGGGTTAGTAGAGGTACGCAATCTAGCAATAACGCGAAATCGAAGAAAGAAATAGATAAAAAAAACCAAACAAAAATGAAGGCAGGCATTTCAGCACTGTTTCCATTCTTTCCATCTACAAATCAATGCGACTAACAAGTTAATACTTGTTCTACTCGTCAAAAGGAGTTTGCGCTTTTGTCATAGGCCTACTCCATCTGGAATCCTTGCGCTTAACAGGTTAGAACGTGTGAAACATGTCAGAAGCACCTCTGTCATCTTTAGCAAGTGCCCTCCCCCAACTCCCTTTTCGCCGTAAGAACCATATTTCATGCTAGTATAATTTTTTTTGCGGTGAAACAAGCCAGCGGTGCGTGCGCGCACTGTCTGTCTGTGGTAGTCAGACTTCGGCAGGAGCTTGACTCAAGGCAAGCGGGACTTCGTAGAAGGTGAGGTGAGCAAAGCGGACTTCGTACCTGGGACCTGCACATTGGTTAGATAACCATTCACTCCTCTGCGAACGGTCTAATAATCATACATTCGTTAGATATAACTAACGATAAGTTCTACACAAATCCGAAAAATAATTGGAATCAATTGATTTTGGTAGGAGTTGCAGCGGAAAAAGTACCCACAGCTCCGCCGGTAATGGACGGATCCTGCTCAAACTTTGTAGCAAGATTGGATGTACTACTGCTCTACCAACTGCGAGAGGAAATTGGATTTAATTGATTTTGACGGAAGTTTGTGAGGCTATTATGCGGAAATTCCGCCAACAGCACTGCTGTCAGCGCTTGTAGCAGAACAGGTTCTGCACGGATCTTTCGATAAACAAGCATATAGCTGCAGTTAACTAAGTTCTAAACGAATCTAAAAAAGAATTGGAATCAGTTGATTTTGGTAGGAGTTGCAGCTGAAAAAGTACCTAGCAGTACCCACAGCTCCGCCGGTACTGGACGGATCCTGCTCAAACTTTGTATTAAGATTAAAGGTACTACTGTTCTGCCAACTTCCAGAGAAAATTGGATTTAATTGATTTTGAGAGGAGATATTGCTCAAGAATCCTCTGAACCCTAAATTTACCCTAAAATTTAGGGTTCAACACCGGTCCAGAGAATTTTCATCAAAAAACTTTCTTCAAAATCAATTATTTCCAATTGTACCAGCGCGGTTAGTTAGAGGACAGGCTGCTCATTCCAATGAATAACAAAATTGCCTAGTTCGTTTAGATACAACGAAAATACAACCCTTAACAATGTTCATCTGCACCAGTTCGGTGCAACTTCCTTTAATATCTTTTCCCAAAATCAATTATTTCCAATTTTATTCATATGGTTGGATTCAACACCACTTCCTCTTTCTTGCCAGTGAAAAGATCCTATAAAAGCCTCCTTATTTTTCGTGATTTTCCATAATATTCTCGGGAAAAAAATTTGGTGTGAGTTTCTTAACGTGTTTAGACGTGCTTCCCCACCACTAACACGTTAGCTACATCATCCTGCTGAAGATCGATCGATACCGGCTTGTTATTCTTCTTCAAAGGGGGGTTCGTAGATTTTTCACACATCAAAGGGGACTTCGTAACTTTTTTCGCTCGAGCTAAGCTCGTGCCGAACTCTGGTGGTAGTTGATCGCGGCCTCGCTCAGCTGTTCGAGGACGCCATTTATTAGTTCCAAGGCCACAAGTTCAATCAATCGAAACACTTTAATATGTGGAGAAACTGAAAGACCGCTCGCAAATGCGCCGCAGGCCATGGACGTCAAGACAGTTACTCTGGGTAATCTCAGTGATTGATCCAGGCCAGCTGCGCTGTTACCAGAGCAATGATACAGTTACCAGAGCAATGATATTTTTATCTAGTTGGGCGTGGACCAAGCTCACAGAAACCCGGTAGTGAATATTTACCATTCCTACCTCCAAATTTGGACTGGGTCCAATGAGATCTGTCGAATTGACACTACCAAACACGAGGAAAATCGACTTTTTCCACGGGCTTGTCGTCAGATGTGCAGCTGTGAAAAATTAATTCGGAAAACCTGAAGAATTCTTTCTGAGTGGATGAGTTTTCTTCATTTTACCAAGATGGTGATTCTATTTATTCCAGAAAACACCAACCAACTGCTATTTGGTTTCATTGGCAGTCAGCGACACGCTATTCTTCATCGCCACCACTCCCACTGAGCTTTCGTCTCAATTCACTACAGACTATCCTTTCGGATCCATATGTGAGTTAAAAGACGATTTAGATTTCTGGAATTTACACTGAAAGCTACAAGAATCTCGATAGGACTAAAAAATAGAAGTGGGTACCTTGATCCTTGGAATTTTAACAAATTTTTGTGATTCTTAACTAGTCCTGGCTCAAATCTCATTCACTTCATTGTGGGAGGTTTGTGTATGGTTTCTTTTAAGTAGTGATTTGCCCTAATACTGGCTGGGTATCTTCTTCACCAGCAAGGCTGATAAAAACGACCGCAATTGGTTAGTTAACCAAAAATACACTGCAATTCAATAGATGGTAGTTAACGAATAAGGACAATTTCTAGCTACGTTTTGGCCAATTCTTACGAATTGTCACCAAGAAAAACTGCAGATGAGTTCTCATGAATGGCTGTGGATTCATTAAGAACACTTATATTCCTCGGCCAATAATGTCTCGACTTTTTATCGGTACTGTACGAATCATTGGTTATACAAGAATGCCACGCGACCATTCGCACGTCTCGCATGCGTCTGCATTGCGTCAGGGGTGCGATATCTTTCAGTCACATGCAGTCTGACACGCGCACACAAATTACACATCAAGATCGCCATAAAAATAATGGTTGTTGTCACTATGCTGTCGTCAGTACCTTTCACGCATTTTTGCACCATTTCTCCGTGAACTCACTCAGCATCAAGTCGCTAGCCAATAGCAATCAATGTGCAGTGTGTATGTTTCGGGGTGGCCTGCGAGCGCGCCGCATGCCATGACCCGTTTCGTACTGCTGGCAGCGCTCCAGCAGACAACCAGCTGAGTATCGATCACCACCTTGCGTCATGGCAGGCGATGCGTCCTCACGCCACTCCGAAATGTGCACACCATATGTGCTCTTGTTGAAAAGAACGGGAAGATTTCGTGCCGAGTAGCCCCTCAGCCTCCCTATCGTCCCGAAAGTGCGCTGTTAGTGCAAAATTCCAACGTAAAGACAGCCTTAGCTATGCTGGAAAAATAGGTGAACCTTAGTGTTGAGGTCCAACAGCACAATACAAGAACAAAAGCCAATTTTCACGCGATTTCCGGCTTAATTTCTGCGGAAGGAACCCCCTGGTAAGAAGTATATGTAGTACAATTGGTAAAGTAAAAGGTACAGCATGTCGCAGAACTGTGTATGATACCAGGCTATAAATGTAAAAGTATAGAAGTAAATATTTCTACAGCTCTTCAAGTCGCTTCGATTACCGGACAGTTACCATCCGCGCGCGTCAGGCCCCGGTAGGACAACGTATGGAAACCACTGTTCCCGGACTTTCCTCAGGACCGATAGTACCACTTTCATCTTTGACGATCAGTTAAAGAGTTGAGCAGTTACGGCATCTTTTAAACCACATTTAGCCCTTTTTCCCCAAGTTCAAAAAGGCAAAACGACCTGACGCTACGCGTGCGGGTGGTAAGTGTCCGTAGAAGCATCGTTTCAATTACGTATGCGTGCGTCAGCTATGCAGTCACTGAAGAGTAGACGGAGGTGCAATCTTGGTGCAGGTGGAACGTACACATCAGAGCGCCTTACACGCTTCTCGGCATTGAAGCATATGCTGCGTTCACATGTCTACATGAAAAACTTTCTCGCGGATGACTGCTTCTGATGTCTGACGCACGCACGTCTGACGCATATTGTATAAGTGGTCCTATAGCGATCAACATCAAAAACTACTGCTTGATAGGGTCATTTGAGAAGGAGAAGCAGCCAGAGCTGTGACTAAAGGTTCCGAAAAGGTTCCTAAAATGGAGCATATTGTTAGAAGTGGGTTTCTGAGAGGAAAAGAGCTTCTAGTCTGTTTGCGGAATATACCATGGATATAGTATTTCGTCCTGAAGCGCTCCGCCTTTTTCAGGCTGCTCTCTGTTCACCTACCTGCCATACCTCGCCATCAACTCCTCAGCACTTTCCATTACAGCGTTCACGATCGAGAGGTTCATCGGCATATGTCATCCTTTTTGGGCGAGGTAAATTCGATAATTTCACCTCCAACAGGGCTACTTCCACCGAAATCGCCAATTCAGAACTATATGCACCGTGAAGAGGGCGAAGCTGATCATTTGCATCATCTGGACGTTCTCGCTCATCTACAATTTCCCGTGGCTTTTCTTGTCCGGGGTAATAGTCGATGAGGAGGGCAGATACTGCGACTTCAAAATGGGCAGAGAAGATTGGAAATACAAGGTAAACGCCACTCAAAGGTCGTTTAAGGTAAAAATCCTCTATCACTGACTTCTAGGTAATGTACGTGGGCGATCTGGTCGGTTTCTATGTGATTCCAATGTTCCTTAACATTGTGATCTACGCAAAAATCGCCATAGTCCTCAGCCAATGTGGCGATAAGATGAAACAGGACATAAAAGAGAAGAGTGAGTGCTGCTGCCTTGGCTTTTTTCTGGATGTAGGAGGGTTTACCCGGATGGTCAAGCCCAAATTCCAGATGGTCAGTCCAACACTTTGCTACCTGCTCCTCCTTTGAGCGATATGAAGGAGTGTCACGTCACTGGCAGAAGAAACTCGTCCAAAGGAAGGAATCAGGTGGGACATTGCTTCCGAGGTTTTGATCACCTTGTCGATCGGGATTTACATCGTACATATAGTTACCTAGTCCTACTCACCTAACTTCAGTACATGGTCCTGGTGGATGTGTAAATTTAATTACAATTATAATCGTAAATAAACCAAATAATTTGGTTAGTTTTTGCATTACTTTCCCTTTCCGAACATCTGGGGCCGCATGTATCATTGAGATTATCCCGAGGGTTAACGTGTTAAACACCCAAATTTACACACCATTAGCACGGTCGTCAACAAGTTTACCCTGGGTAATTCTAAGGATGCATCCAGGCTGTGAGTTTTAGGGTCGGAACCGAATATTCGAATACAAGCTTATCTATCACATTATTTGATGAGGTATACAGTTACATACGAAGTTTCAGGAGACCTGTCTGGATACATCTTTGGGATTACCCGGGGTAAACGTGATGACACCACCGAATTCACACATCGCTAACAAGGTCATCAGCAAGTTTACCCTGGGTAACTCCAAAGATGCATCCAGGTCTTGAGTTTTTGGGTCATTCGAGATTGAGTATTCGAATACGAGCATATCTATCACATTGTTCTTCCCTGGCATACTGTTAAATACGAAGCTTGGAGAAACCTGTCTTAGATCCTTTGTGTGGATGCATCATTGAGTTTACCCAGGGTAAACGTGTTGACGCCCATGTTGATGATATGTAAATTCGTGTGGTGTTGACACGTTTTGCCCGGGTAACCTCAATTATGGATCTGTCCCCTTGTATGCGTTCAAAAACACACGCTTTTTCCATAACGTTCTCCTATGCCACTATCTCCAGAGGCTGGATTCCGCTTGTCCAGAGCGGCAAAATTTAGCCTACGGGATTCAATCTGTCCCCACTCCCAGAATAAACATTGTCTGAATAAATAAAATGAGAGATCTAGCTTATTTTACTTTGGTTTGTATGGATTCCCCAGGATTCAGATCTTTTCTGGATGGGGACCTAGCGCAAAATATCATGCGGTAATTTTTAAGGCAAATTTTTTCCATGTTAGGCTAAGTGGAATTTCGCTGCAATGTGGCCAAATTTGGCATTTGAGATTTACTCCCGCTAGAGAAAGACCACTTTGGCAAAAGAAAAAAATATAAGTTCTTCTGCTAGTCTTTTTTTACTCAGTTAACTAGTCAGTAAGCTTCAGTTACTATGCCTTGCACCAGAAAATCTCGATTTTTTCCGCCCTCGTCAAAATTTTATTTTGAGCCTTTTCCAATGAGACCTTTTAAATTGTTTTTACCTGGGCTTGGGTGCATTGCTGAGATTATCCAGTGAAAGTAAGTTGACGACCGCGTTAACCATGGGTAAAATTGTGTGCTCCATGATGCGTGCTGACCCGGATAGCTGAAATTAATGCGTTGCTCCCATTCCCGCTTTCGGGTGCGAAATTTCAAGAAAATTCCATAATGTCGAGGATTACCTCCTCCATTCCCACTCGCTCATTTTCTGTTCGCGCGTTGAGTTGCGCGCAAAAGCTTTCCGTGAAAAGCTTACGTCACAGTTAATTTCCAACTGCCATTCTATCGGGATTCCGCAATTTCCTTTTTTACAGTGGGGCTGTCTGCGCCGCTCACTTTTACTGCCGAAATGTTCGCTCGAAATTGAAAAGAGCTGGACTGCTTCCTAGCATCCGCGAATGTTTTTGTAACTATACGAAATGGGTAGACTTTTACATGGCTTTTGGGTTTCAAGGGGTTGGTTAAGTGGTAAATCAGGAGAGTGGCCAAAAGTTGCAGGAATTTAAAAATGTGTCACTTCGCTACATGTTTCTCTTTCCGCTTTAGAGCGAGCCTTACATGGTCTTGTAATGCCTTGGGGGCTGAAATTTTCAAATTTTGTGTCTTAATGTCAAAGAATGCTTTGCCACTAGAGTATTGACCGAATAAAAATCGAATAAATTCAACTAATTTGAATAACAATTTGGCGATCTATCCAAAAATCCAACTTATCAGAAGTACAAAGCTTTGCAGCTCTTATCTTGCCTGAAGAGGAAGCCTGAAAAATTTAACGCCTTTATTTTTCTCTTATCATTCTAATACGACGTATAAGAAAATCTTTGAAAAAGAAAACATAATAAATAGAACAGACATGACCCTGAGCATAAAATTAAGGACACCTATTACTTGAGTGAAATTTTTGCGTTTCTCAGTTTGAAAAAGTCCAAGGTCCGATGATCCGATCCCGGTGGTCATGACTGTAACGGAATGAAATTTTTGAAAAAGAACAAAATATTGCTTTTGATACTAAATATTTACTGTTTAGGTGGTAAAAATGCTTGCTCTGGTTGTGTTCGTGTTCGCCACGTGTTGGCTGCCGTACCGAGCGATGGTGGTGAATAACTCGTTCCGAGATCAGAAATGGGATTCAGAAGGGTAAGATTCACTGCTGATGTTTCTGAATTGAGAACATTTTTGATGGTGACTTGTTCAGCTACATCTACTTTTCGAAGACGATGATATTCATCAACTGCGCCATCAATCCAATCCTCTACAATCTGATGTCGGCCAGGTTTCGAGCAGCATTTCGCAGCCTCTTCAATTCGAAAGCAATGTACAGGCAGCAAAGCCGTTTTGGTTAGTATGCACATTTCCTTCTGGGCCCAGTAATCAAGAATAAGGGTTCGTGCGAAACGAAGCCTAGGGTACATAGTGAGATTACCCGTGGTAAAAGTGTAAACGTCCCCCAACTTACCTTCTTCATGGCACTCATTAACACTCAACTCAGATATGACGTTGTATATGTCCAGGTAATCATACCCGTGGATCAGTGGCAGACGCAGAAAGTGGAGTGGGGGGGGGGGCTGGGAAAATGGGGGTCTCCATCGCTTTGTGGACCTAGACGTAGACTAAAAATAATAAAATGATCAATTGAAATTTTAAATAATTAATAACTGTTATCTGAAATTAGTAATAAAAATAAACGATTGAAAGTGAACTAATACGAGAGTTTCATTCATTTTGTATAGAATTAATGTAATTTAAGAAATTCGACGACCCATCCCCTGGAGTGGGTGCCCCCCTCCGCTCCTCTACCGGGCGTCCGCCACTGCCATGGGTATGAGATTACCCATATTTTCAATTATGCATTCGAGCCTAGGTTAACAACAATGTCATGTTCGTGTCATGCGCCTTTAAGCACTACATAACCTATAGGATAACCAATACCAAGACGCTAAAGGACAACTTTTTACCAGATGCGTGCGTTTGGACTGCGTACATCTATATGATAAAGGATATCGCATCGCTGACGTAGCGCAGACGCACGCGCTTACGGCCTCGCCAGAGGCGCATATTTTCATTGGTGGTGATCATACCGCGTTGGAAGGTTTTCATGGAATATCCTCCACAAATGAATGCGTGCGAGTGACGCGCGACTGACGCACGCATCTGATCTCCCAGCCCAGAACACCTGGACTATTCTCGAATTTTCCGTTTCCAGATCGAACAACGACCCACTCAACGTACGCCCGTCCGACTCCATCCGACAAGAAACTGACAGTGTCGAAAAGCAACGAGTGTAGCAAGGATTCCACCTTCGCACCGCTCTAGTCCACGTTTTACCTGTACCATATCTGCGACTATATTGCTTTGTATTTATTTCGTTCCCTGCTCATCAATGCTCAGCGGCTCAGCGCAAAAATCTCATTATATTTTTAGTTTCCATATTTTTGTATACTTGTCAAACTGAACTATCCAGATATTCCTTGGAGCCTTGGCGATTGCCTCATTGCGGGTATCATTTTGCTGTGCAGTTATTCTGCCTCCACGAAGGCACAGTGTCTCTTTTTTGTTCGTTTTGTTGTCTGTCTGACTTACAGGCGGGTTATCTCTATGTATATGTATGTGGAGTTTAGAAGTGGCCAAGAAAATAAAGATTTATATACATAGTTGTTATAGCAAGATTTTTTTTAAATTTGAAACATGAATTTTCTAAAATAGACAAACAAACAGCAAAGCTAACATTCAAAGCAGATATGAAAACTACAATGTTTCGCGAGGATATTCGACACATGATGAGTTGGGATTTTATGGCATGAAATCACATCAGCGTTCTTCCGCTTAATCAACAAACCCTGAATTTAGTGAACAAGCTATACGAGCTATGTTTAGATGCTTTTTGCACAGTTTCACCACAGTTGAAGGAAAATTGGGTGCAAACTTGGTCAGTCGATTCATGGAAATACAAAATCCGCTTGTCCTAGTTTTTGAATAAGTAGTCAGAACGAAACTCGAGCATGTGATGAAGCTTATTGTTAGCAAGCTTCTTCTCTCCATTACTCAATGTCGGCTCCATCAGTACTGAACGAGTATTTATGATTGTTTCAAAATTCAATCGTAGTTCAATAATCCAATCATCAATTCACTAACAGGTTCGAGTTCTCAAGATGTGCTTACTGACATTTGTACTAATCCCTGCTACATTGTATTGTATGTACGCGTGACACTGGTCCGCGCTTCAAAATAAACAAATGAATAAATGAACAAGAATTTTAAATAAATGAACAAGTATTAGGTTGTAAAACAGCGGAAGCTTATGTTAAACCCGAGGAACAAGTTTTCTTACATCCCATTACTTCATCAAGTACTTTTACCACTGCTACGTAAAAAAACTAGACGAATTGCAACGCTTCTTATTTCAAATACAATCAGAGACGGTTCCGATACCATAACCAAATCGAAGATCAAGGATGCAGTAGTTCCCACGGCTAGATGTCCTTCAAACTATGTCTGCATGGCCAAAAACTGCCGCTATCAGAGTTGCGCTCGCTTCCTTGGAGCAGCCATTGCATACAAGAGAAAACTCCGAAACCTTTGACGGAAACAAAATTTGGATGGCTCCCAATCTCATGTCACATGGATCCAAACTCTCTAACCGGGCCTCGCTCAGAAAATTTTGGGCACCTGTGCTCATGCAGAAGGTCCCGGTGGCAGTGACGAACCTGACCTTGGCGACAGTGAAGAACCCAGGCCGGCGACGTTTCACATGGCGACATGGATGACGGCTCATCGATGACCACACAGCACAGGAAATATCAGCACATTGATGACTACTCAGAAATTGAGGCCTTTGTCGCGCAGTTCCACAGCGTTTGTCGCGGCATAACACCTGCGTAACGAACGCAAAAGTGAGCGGGGTTGTCGCCCCTACTCCGCCGTTTGTCGAGCCTTATCCTGCGTGTGACCTGCGGTGATCCTGCCGCTGGGATGACAGGAGCAAGGCAGGTCATCCTGTGGCGCTAGTACTAGGCGCCTCAATAGTGGTGCCTAACAAGCATAACTAAAGACGTATTAATCCAGAATAGGTTTTATGTTCGATTGCACTGGAACAATTTTTTACCTTCTCATGTAGGATAAAAACACAACGGACCCGTGAAGCAACCGATACCTACAAAAATACTTCAAAAATCAGTTCCCCGAAGGCGTATGCGCTTTCAGAGCCAGCATTCGGCGAGCCGGACGGTTGTGGCAAGACGGATCTACCCGCCAGCACCGAACCGGCACGCGACCGCATCCCACGCATTTTATCTGGCCAGTCGTTACACTGGGTCAAGGTTTCAACCGGGCCTCAGTTGGCCAAACAAGTCCCGTAGGGCTCGTCTTCTCTCCGCCGCAGCGGAAGCAAGGCTAGGTTTCCAAAGCCGTCTATCGGCTTTTATACACCTCGGTTGCCTCGTGGCAATGGAGAAAAAAAGCAGGCTGCAGGAATATCTGCATAAGTTCTGCGTCATACATACTCACAGCAGGTTTCGCTGCTCCATCCGCACCTTCAACAAGTATTCCTGCTCCAGCCAGGACTACCTGTCGGAACCCTGCATCGGTTGAAAGTGGGCGGGTTCGCCGGCGCTCCAACCGCTTGAATGTCTGAGTATGCGTTGCCTCAGAGCGAAATGGCCTGGGTCCAGGATTTTTACTGTTGCCGTGAGTAGTTTCACCACGGGTGCCGGTACAGGCACGTATGCTCCTTTAGGTGAACACCAGTGCCCAAAGTTTCTGCAGAAATGAGTGAGTGATACGCATACACAACCACTCACGAGTGGTTGAGTATGCAAAAAAAAAAAGCGAAGGGTCATCAATTAGGAAGAATAGTACATCTTGGATTGGGTTGTTGAACCTTTGTCCCTATACAGAAATTTTTTTGCTGCTTGAACGGATGTTCGTTTTTTTTTTCTTAGCCTAGCCTTGGACAAACTCTAGAAAATCAGTGGATCAAACGCACGCCTTGCCGGTGGAAAAGTTGGGCTTCGTAAACAGGGAGAAAAGCAAGGGGGCTTCGTACGCGGCTCAGGTCGGAGCTCAAAAAATTGGACGTTTTGGTTTTACTAAGAAAGGCAATACGTTTATAGAGGCATACTGAAGGACTACAAAAGCTTGAAAGAGGAAGTTCTTTGTTTGAAAGGCACAATAGCGGTGATCAAGGTCGAAAAAGTGCGACAGGAGCACATCACTTACAGGTTTCCACTGTGCGTAAGGTTAGAAGGACTCCTGCGCTGCCGAACCTGCACGGATTGAGTTAAAAAGTACAGGGAGATAAGTACTGAGTGAGTTCTGGAAGTGTTTGATGAACAACCTAAACTTATGTACCAGACGGGAAATACATATATGTATTTATGTATTTATACATATTTGTATATGTAATAATATGTAACATATATGTTATATACCAGTCTGGCCGTCCGGCTGACGCCGGACTTCCAGACTTTTCTTTATGCTCGCTTCGCTCGCATGACTTCACCTCGCATCCATCCTAGAAGAATAATGGGCATGCAGATTTCGCTCCGTTTTCCCTATATGCCTCCCCATGAAAATAAACTAATTAAAGAGAACTGCTTGCGTCTCTCAGTGCAATTTAATCATTCTCTCGGGTGAAATAGCTAATCGTAACTATATAGGTTGTAGGGAAAGTTCTCGCGGCTTTTGAAGCATCATATTTTATTGATTTTTCAAAAAAAGGAAAACACGTTGATGAGTGAATAAATAACCATTATGTACTACCAATCATTGTCTATTTTATAAGCGTTTCGACGCCCTCGGCTTAGAACTGAACTAGCATTGGCTCGACAAAGTTGCTCAACCAGCGATCCAAGTCATCTTCATTATCGCATGTTTTCCCTTGCAAGGCGTTAGAGAGAGTCAAGGGAAGCCGATAATCTCTTGGCACATGATCAGGCCTGTACAGTGCTGAAGTCAACACTTCCCATCCAAAGTCGAGTAGCTTCTGGCGAGCCACTCTTTTAAGGAGTGGATGAGCAGGGTCGTGCAGGAATTAGGTCGTGCCGTAATTTAGACCCTTTCTTGCGACTTTTGCGGCAATTCTATGCAGCCGCTAACAGTACAGGTCTACCGTGAGCGTACTGTAGCGTGGCAGTTCCTAGCAGTGTACGATGACTTTACAGTCGCACCAAGCACTGATCATAACTTCCAGAGGGTGAAGACGTGCCTTTGGCTGCAGCTCATGCTGCTTATCCTTGTCAACCCAAGATGGACTGCGCTTGATGTTGACGTACAGACACCACTTCTCATTTGCTGTGAAGACGGGCTTCACCCAGTTTTTTTAAGCGTCTGTACGAGAACAATTCAGTAGCCACCCCGGCACGACGCGGGAGATCGCGTTCCGTCAAATCACCCTCACACATTGTGACAACTTTTATACGTTTCCCAACTGACGCAGGTGACCGACAATGGTGTTAAAGTGAACATCTAAGACATGCGTCCTTCCACACATAGTTTGCCTTGGATCTGAATCTACTAGCTGCCGCAACCGACAATCGTCGACTGCGGATTCGCGTCTCGACCATGAGGAAACATTAAGGTCAAAGTCGCCAGCACGAAAGCTTCTGGACCAATCTTGCGTAGGGCGTTTGACCACTGCACCGCGCCCAAATGCAGCGTTGATACAGCGACTGGATACGATTGCTAATTCACCAGATTTGAAGCCGTATACTAGAAGGCCGAAAAGTACTATTTTGAAAAATCCATCTTCCTGGTAGGGGCTGTGCAGGAGTTTATAGTGAGTGATACCAGTAAACTTGCACACACCTAACCTCCTTACATATACAAAAGATAGGTCGCTGCAAGGCAACGTGGGGTTGTAAAAAGCACACTTTTGAAAACCGCGAGAACTTTCCCTACAACCTAATATATGTAACCGAGTCAACCTGGAATGAACACGGGAATTGGTTTATCATTCTTTGTTTGCTGTGAGTGATCCATTGATAACAATCAGCATGGACGTATAAAAGAGGACGGAGCGGTGTGTTCAGACTCAAATGAGGGTAGAACACGCTGGAGTGGGCGTAATGAGGGCAGAATGATATGATTGGTATAGTTGAGACGGGCCCTTGGTACTTCTTCTTTAAATTTAGGCGTCAGAGGACAATTAGAATAAACGACTACCGAATTAAAAGCGTTTTCGCGCTACTTTGCACCGGCTCATCTTTTCTCCATCTGTCGACCCGTTCGCAGAAGTTTCCCCACATTTCGCACCTTTATCCCACCGTTGGACCCGTCTCCCGGCGTTCTCTGGAGTGAAAGAACTAATTGTAGCTATATTTGACCGATTCAACCTGGAATGAACACGGGAAATGGTTTATCATCCTTTGTTTGCTGTGAGTGATCCATTGATAACAATCAGCATG
>JARK01001551.1:328094-365146 GCA_000688135.1 Ancylostoma ceylanicum
TATATATATATATATATATATATATATATATATATATATATATGTAACATATATATATATTAATACATATATGTATATGCGCAAAATCCCAGTGTTTTGCCTACAAAGGATTTCGAAGGACTCTCGCGCTGTCCTTATCCCATGAATTTGCTAAAAATTTCCTGAGATTATGGAACAAACTTTCATCTCAAAAGTGGTTGAAAAACCTTCCCAAGCTTGTATTAACTAAAGAACTGTATGCTCACATACACTTTTTGAAGGTATGTGAGCACAGAGTTACAAGGCCCCTGTTAAGTTAAGGCTTCACGGATTGATGCCAATCTTGGGGAGAAGAAGCGCATAGGTGTGCGTAGTAAGTATTTCAAAAATGCAGAAGGTATGCAAAGAAAGAAATTGTATGCTCAATTGAGGGGCCAGCTCTTTCAATCAAGGCTGGATACAGGCTTTGCTTTTCATGAGCATGATTCTCCTATTCAAACACATGAATTTCCAACCATTTTTCATACACATACTACTTCGCATGTGCTGTCAGATACTGCACACTATGTCGGTTAACAGCGTCTAATACCACAGCATATCAACTATTCCGCTCACTCCAGCTTACAAATTTCTGTTTCTGCTGCGCTTCATTCCTAAATTGTTGTTGGCTTCGCTAAGGCCGTCCTCTACGTCAGTTTGTTCTTCTTTCGCAATCGTCTATCTCAATTCGTCCACTTCCAGAGTTTCTGTGTAGTCTAGTGGCTGTTTTCGTTGCTAGTACTTGTAGTCGTGTTCAGTATTGTTTTGCCCGATAGAATTCGCACATTATTGATGTGATTTATGACCGTATTCGGAGTTTCTTACTTTAGCTGTATTTATAGTCCGTCTGAGTAAGACCCTACGTATTGAATTCCGTCAAGGATCGATATGCACCTTTCGTTCTCCGATCAGATCGAACTCCAGCGCACTATGAATACTGCTTCAGTTGGCTCCATCACGATTATTTTGGAAGTGAAATCTTGTTTGTGAACATTTCAAGGTATTCTCCACTGCGTTCACCTTCAAGGGTGATATCGTAGAATTCTGGGTTTTCAGAGATGGCTTCATTTTTGGCCTCACGAAAGGCTCGTGATGAGGCCTGATCCAGTCTGACTTGAGTGTATTGCAGAACTGGACTCCTTCATGGAACCCAATAGTCAATTCTAGTTTGAACTGCTTATCACAAAGCTGAGGCATCCCGAAACGTGAGCAAAAAATCCGTGGCTTTGCTGAAGATGTGGCTGGTCAGATAATTAGGCATTCTCAGACATGTCACAATTAAAGAATATTTCGAGGCGTCAAGAGATTCGTAGAAGACGAATCAAGTGTTTTGGCTTGGATGTTCACGACTTCTATAGGTAGGGCACTTCTATTGACCCGGGATTTCAAAAAAAAAATTCTAAAAACGTGCAAATTCAATGCCTGGCAGTATCGAGGAGCTGTTGCGTGCTGATTTTACAACAGTCAATATGCGACTTCATTGCATACTTGAAATTATTCTCATTCTTTAAAAAATGTCATAAAAGTTTAGTTTCCTCGTGTTTCATATGCTTCAGAGTGCAAGCTGTAAAACCAGAAATAGCATGCTTCAAAAAACGGCACATCATTTTGCTGCTGCATAAAGAACGTAACATTTTGCCGATTTTACATTTGGCGTCTGAGCCATCGGGAAAGCATTTCCGGGAACTTGTATTGCGGCTTATTTCGGAACAATAATCAACTGTCGATCGTCATCGAACTCAAACGAAAGCTCGTGAGGTTTGAGCCAAGAAGCATTAGAAAGACATTCAGACGGCCCAATGTCGAGGAGAAAGAGCGTCGTGAATGGCCTTGAAATTGTGAAAATACATTATCAGCTGTCCAGCCGTGAATTGTAAAATTCTACCTTCTGTTCCTGAGACGCACACGTATGCTACATGAAAAAACATCTTCCAGCCTCTCGTGTTTGACTCGTCCGTGGCAAAAAGGGCTGACAAATCTAAAAATGGCTGCATGGCGTAAGACAGTTCGGAAAGTAATGTCCGTAAAGTAAATAGTGAGTAAATAGCACAGCTAGTGGTTTTGCATCAGCAGCAGAGCAAAATCTAATACTTTTTTGACTGAAGGAAAAAATTTTATATTCGAGCTGGATGCATTCAATTACAATCCTACCTTCTTTTTCTACTTCTGTCATCCGAAAAATCATTGCAGATATCACCTTAGGCAATGCTTCCTATGAAGAACAGTTCTTTGTCAGAAGTCAGCAGATGCATGCTCCACCTCATTTTGCTATAGAGGAAAAGTGAGTCTGAAGGTTCAAGAATAGTGAGCCAATTAACAAGAACATCATTTTGCATTGTTCGTCTGCTCACCCTGCGCGGGCTGAGAGAGCCATCATTAGCAACATGTTTAAAACCGCAGTGAGGGTCTCTCAGATGGCGAAGAAGAATACAAAGCTCTCGGTTAGGCGATCACTACAGCAATTTCTAACAGTTGTGTTCCAGGGGAACGTCGTGGCTGGCAACGAAGCAATCAAACGCAAAAGGAACACACCAACATTCAAAATATAGTCCAGTATTCCAGTATTGCATGCCATTCATCTCCGATGAAGTGAGCAAGGGTACACTATTACCATCGTAGAATCACCATCAGAGAACATGAAGTACTTACCGGTTCGGGACCGCGTATACGACTGTCTCTGCATAACGCCCAACTGCATTTGCCCGTTTGGCAGAGAGACTGCATGAAGTCGGGCGTCATCTACAAATGTAGGAATTGTGGTGATGATTACATAGGTCTGCACGGCCACTCTGGGTTGGAATCAATGAATATCTAGAGGACATCTCAAGCGCTACCACGTCCACCGCTCGAGATTTTCATCAGATGCGAGTGCCTAATGGTGCCGATTACGAAATGGAACCACAACCTTCAGACATGAGATTAAGATTTCCGCACGTAAAACTATTGAGGCATTATGGATTCACGTCGAAATCCAAAATTGAACCACAAGGAGGAGAGTCCCACCATCTCAAGTATCTTCAAGGTCAAGCTTGTAGGCTATTGTCAAAGGACTGCATTTTCCTGTCAGACTGCTGCTTTCCGACCAATGAGCCGTTCATAGCGGGTTGTCACAGAGGATCCAATTCTTGTTGCATGCTACAGTAGCGAGAAACGGGTCACTCCTGTTGCGCAAAGAACGACAATTTCCATAGTTTTCGTTTAGTTTATTGGCATCTATTTGTCAAGGTTTTTTGAATTTCCAGTCTTCTCTAGATGATTATTTGTTTTTGCGGTGCGGTTACTTCAGTAATTCCCTGTTCTAAGTGAATGACCAGTCGCACGGCCCATTTCTTAGTTTGAAGATTGCCAAGAGGTTAGCAAATATAGGTTCCGTTTTTTTTTTCTTTTCAAAAGTTACTCTTCGTATGAATAATCACCCACTCTACTGCTCTCAGCACAGACAAAGCTTTTACCTCCTCATAGCATGTTCATATATAAAATTTATCTATCATTTAACGGAGAGAAAACGTGAGCAAAAATGAAAAAATATTACAATTATAAGCTGATAGCAACAAGGATGATAGCAACAGTAGTTCGCAGACAGGACCACATAATCTTTCAATTATCACACAAACCATCCGAAGACCGAATAAACATTGCTGTCGATTTCCTGAATCGTTTTATTTTGGAAGGGACGCAGTGGTTTCTCCTACGTGGTCCTGCGCTGTTATCAAAAAGGGTTTTGCTGTGAATGTGATGACTTCACTGAATTCGATTCAATTCAAGTCATCTGTGGTAGTGAAAGTAATAAATTTGAAGAAGTTCATATTAGTGACGCCATGTAATACTTCATGAGTCATAATCAGGTCGTTGTGAAGGTTACAGTAGTTGTATCCATTCATTCCCAAAGGCAGCCTCACGGTAATTTTGCCGTGACAAGTCTTGCTATTTTTCTGGGTTTGCTACTTTGGTGAAAACGAACGCAGTGGTCAATTTGATAGAGTATTACAAAGAAGATTAAGAGGTTCATATTAATATCAGCTTGTCCATTTGCTAGGGATGACCGAGTTGACCGGGCTACGGATTGAGAAAGTGAAAATGAAAACAAGTTTTACGATGAGGGAGGAGAATCAAGAGAGTGATTGTGTACGCAAACAGCCATTCATTCCACTTACATTTACATTTATTTGCCGATCTATATTTTACAGTATGCGGCACCTCAATAAGTCAATCCATTCTTTTTTCGTCATCATTCTTGCAACGTTTTGCCAATTGCATGTCCCAATAACTTTCTGGAAATTGTCTCGCCAACGAGCCTTCGTTCGATCGGCTCAGGGTGTGGGCAATTCCATCAGCTTTCTTGACCATTTGATATTGCTCGATATGGCAAGTTTCCACCCATGAGCCCATTTCCTCTCTTTTGCGGTGTTCACCGCATCTTTGATTTTGGTGACACCGCGTATCCAAGCATTCCTTCTCTTATCTAAAAAACGTATTCCAATAATTTCATACTCATCAATCCATTTCATACTACAGCAAATCCCGAGTGTATCCTAGCATACATTTAGTCTCCTTATACCTTGAGAATGTTGATCTCTGCGGCGATGCAACTTCCACATAAGTGGTGGCACAATTGCTATGTATCAGTGGCGAACGCAGAAAGTGGGCGTGGGAGGGGGCGGGCGTGGGGAAAAAATTGGGGTCTCCACCGTTTTGGGGACACAGACGAAAAACAAAGTTAATAAAAATATTAATTTCAATAATAAGTAATGAATAATAAATATTTAAAAGAAAATAATAATAAGCAAATAAAAATAAACTAATACAAGGTTTTTATTTGTATTGTAAAGTGATCTCAAAAATTTCGCAACCCATTCCAGGCGGGTTGGGGCCTTCTTCTGCGTCCGCCACTGCTATGTATTGAACGAGAGCGAAATTTCAGACATGAAATATCCACGGGTACTGCCATTGAGTATGGTCTCCTTGTGAAGAGATTTCGTGAACTTTCTATACTTTTGATCTACGATTTTTTAAGCAGCTCAATACTCCAGAACCATGTTCCAGAATAGGCCTTCCATAAACTACATTAGATCACATTAATCTATCCTTCTTATATACACCAGTAAACCTTTATTACTTTAGTTATCATAACAGCGAGATAAACATATGCCATTCCAATGGTCATTTGCGCTGTATCGGTTACATTCAAACATTGATAGCCCACAGGGACAACGAAGGAGAATCACCTTGCGGAGACGGGAGAAGGCCACCTGTAACGGGTTTGAGCAATTTTCAGGAGATCGTTGGCTCTGCATGGGTGAATATTGATTCGTATCTTCCAAAAGGTTCTCCAGGGTTTTTCATATAATATAAAGTACGCGAGCGAAGCGAGCATCAATAGAAGTCTGGAAGTCCGGCGTTAGCCGGACGAACAGACTGGTTTACATACATTTCACATGCTATCTTATGCACACATGATATGAGTATAGTTTAAAGTGGTTGTATAATAACTTCGGGAGCTGCACATCGTCAAAAAACAAGCTTTCCACAACAAATAATCACCCCTATCAATTTCATCGTTTCGACTGCCCAACGGCTATAACGTGTCATAGGCTTTGCCGCTCCTGCTCCAGCAAAGCATATACATTGCTCTGCACTATATTCGAAGGGATTTATTGAAAGTACCACAATCAATGCGTGAGATCTACAAAAATCAGATCTTGTGCAAATCACAACCGTAATGAGAGGCTCCATAAGTGGAACGGAAACTTATGTATCACGAACTAATGTCACAGATATGTTCAATACGATAAAGCTTGAAGAAAACAGAGAACTAGAGGTCTCCGTACGTTTCGACTGGAAAGCAGCCGAACTCTTCCGGGGAGGTGTTCTTACAGTGACATTCGAGCATCAAGACTCGAATTAACAACTTTTTGGTGAGTCAACGAAAATCTAACAAAAGGCAGAGGACGTAAAAGGAATACTCTAACGAGCAAGTCGCTCGGCAAGCCGTGAAACGGCGCACTCGTAGCACTCGGCGTTCTCCAGGGAGTCCGCTTCAAAATTGTGACCGAAGTAGCGAAGAGCAGTGATGGCGTCTTCCTTGGGCAACTCGAATAACCTCTCGAACAACAGCACGGCGTACTGGTGGAAGTCGCCGGCAGCGTGGTGTTGCAGCAGCTGAAATGATGTTTTAGTCAGACAACTGACATGGACTCACGGATTATTCACACCCTACAAGGATTCCCAAGGGATCGGTAGAGCCGAAGAATATTTGCACAGTTTATTATCTTATTATCTTATCGAGAATATTGCAGGAGAGCTGACGATCGCAGTGTGATAGCGGGTAGTAAAGCCAACCAAGCCTAGCTTTCTTGGTGAGATACAACGGTGGAAAGGCGCCAAGATGCGAGGTGTCGTCAGAAAAAAAAAACATTATACGATTCCATCTAGATCTCTTCATTTCACCCTGTCAAAAGGCTTGATCCTATATATCTCATGTATGATCAAGAGCTGAGGAATGCTCTTGCATGTAATTCCCGCACGATTCCCGGCTTTTACGCGCAATTTACAACCTCAATCCCATGGACTTGAATTAAAGGATGAAAACTCACATATTTACGGTCGGTCTCCGAGAGGAACGACTCGAGGAACTTTGGTGGGCGCTTCGACTTCAGGAACCTTTCAATCCTTCGTCTGGACACTTCGTCAATTTCCGATCGGCTAAGCTTGTTCTGGAAACGTACCTATGAGCGAGAAATAGCGTAAAATGCATGATCTCCACCGTAAGATCTCATCCACTCACCGCCACATACTGCATCAGTTTGTGATGTGAGGCTGTTGTGTGTAGCGCTGAGATCTCCGCCAGTTCTTCGTTCGTCCAATCCAATGCTCGAAAGACTCCGCCATGTGCTGAGAGGATGTCTGGCTCTTCTTGAGCACTGCATGACAACGCGAAGAGGAATATCAGTACAATTGACAACATCTGGAAGAAGGAAATACTCGGAAGTAGTAGTTGCTAGTACCAAGCGAGGACGATTAGACGACAAAGACGACGAATCAGAGTTTTTGAGTGAGACTAGTATAGAAAGCAATGAAACTTTCTAATGGTGATGCAATACAAGTCGCTAATGAAATAAGCAGATAACTGAGCATTTTTCCCTCGTTATTAGTCTGTCCCCCCCCCTGTAGGGGTCTGAGCAAAAAGTCTTGTAAATTATGAATGCTTAGCTCATGAATTAGGAATGATTTTCAAGACATCAAAGATTATCAGTAAACAGAAGGTGGCATAGAAAACGAATTTGCACTTGTAAAACTGGGTTGTAGGTTCCAACTGAGTTCCAGCTACAACCTGGACATTTAATAAAGAAAAAAATCTTCGAATGAAACGTCTGATTTCAACTTTTATGCGTTTTTATGCGAAAACTTGTAGGAATTTGTAGTCGACACGGGAGCTGGTAACAATACTACGCGAGAAGGCGTTTGAGTACAATTATTTGTTTGTAGCTTACAGGAGTATCTCAATAACACGTACAAAAACCACAGCTCCTGTTAGCAAACAGATTATCACGAAGTGCTATCGGTCTTATGAGAATGCCCTTTGACGTCCGCTTTTCTGCTTACCACTGAAGTTCACATCAGAGTGCTGTGTATATGAGAAGTCATCCTTAAAAAGAGGGTTATACATAGCTGCATAAAATCATGAAGTCCAATTTGCTCCAGATGAGAGAGGGAGAAGAGAAAGGGATCAGAAAGACAGATACAATGTCGTTAACAATTCTGTAAACTGTTGTATCTCTTGGAAGCGAAAGTTATTCTCTATGTTTCCAAGATCATGTTGATTCGTCACTTCTTCAAGTTAATAACGCACAGCCTAGTATAACAGTACGCATCCGCAGGCTTTGTCATGGAGTTTTGACTTAGTTGAATAAAACCCGAATAATTATCCGAATGCCTGAAAGCTGATAAATTACAGGACTCCGAGAAGTGGGAAAGTTCGAACATTCGAAGTCTCAGATTTTCCCTTCACACTAGCCATTAAAATGATAGTATTCAAAATGTAGGGTCAAGGATATGCTGGGCATAGAAAGCAACCCCGTGTGTATAGTTCAGAATCATGAAGGTTTTGTAAAGTGTAGGTGTGGCATATGGTCACGACATTATCAACCTATGATTAGTTTTAGCACAACTAGTATATTGAATTCCAGGTTAACAACAAGACATACATCCGAACAATGTCCGGACAGGCTTGAATGTCAAGCTGATTGCTAGCGACTCTGAAGCAGAAGTTTTATCCTCCAGAAAACTAATCTCCGCGTCAGGAGCGGCATTTGAGAAATGCTGAGAAAATCATTTGTACCTTAACCTAACCACTAGAGGCTTTTACGATTTAGGCTTCTTACTCATATTCGTCTGCACATTACACATAAATTTTACATGAAATGTCGCATAAAAGAAAGAACTGCAGAACTGTGCTTCATGATGCAGTGATGTCCAGAAAACGCTAATCACGTTGATGGATATTGCATTCGCTTCGGTACGATTCAAGCAAAAAGATGATGCAGGAACAGTGAACATTCACGACACACAGCGAGTTTAGGGCAGTTCATACTAAATGCGTGCGTTTAACGCGCGTACGTCTGAAGGATAGACACAGTTGCAGCCCTGACGCAGTTCGCTGCATTGCCCGGTCTTTACAAAAAAAACCCTCAGCAAATGAATATATGCGTTTGACGCGCGACTGAAGCACGCATATGTAGTACAACTCGCCCTTCAGCCGGTATATTATTGTAGTGCTATCAGAAGCAAGCTGCACAGTCATCATAGATTGTGTGGATAATTGAAATCGAACAAAATACTATTCACTTTCAGATGCCCTCTTTGGCACTATTCCATCTTTCACGGACCGAGAATCATTGGAATAACTTTCAGCGGAAACTTTGCATAGCGGTTGGGAGTTATTTGAGGTAGTGAACCCGAATATCGTATCCGTTTTGTACCTTAACCCAACTTTTTATAGAGTTAGGCTGAGACAACTGTGAGAAATTGAAGAAAAATGCCCCTCTGCACCTCATCCTCTCCCCAGCTACTTCTAGCCACAAATACCTTTTCAGTCTTTTTGTCGGCGAAAATGGAACAGTGTCCATTTTCAATCACCCTGTAACGTTTTTTTTTTGGGAAGTAGATCAAAAGATGTTGTAAGATAGCAGACGAGCTGAGACAAATTGCTTTGACAATGCTGGTGGGAAGCTTTTATTATGGGCGCTTTTTCACAGATGTTTTTGCCGAATAGTCGTTGTTATTCTAGTCACATTGTTAGTAGTAGGAGTAGTTGTTCAATTTACGTACCACACACAGTTTGTTATACATAACACACCAAACGTACTTCACGTCCGATCTTTTAAGTAAATTTTCAGTTTTTCAGCAACTTGAGGTTTCTTTCATCCATAAGACGAAAAAGGAGTTCTAACATGTAAAGATTCAAACGCATATAAGAAATGGTAAAGCGAGCGATGATGAGGAAATGAGGAGAATCAAAATTCTTCGGACCGGAAGTTCCCAGAGGGAACTTTACCTTACTACACTTTCGCCGACCTAGGCTACGTAAATAAAAAAGTTCCTCTTTTCCGTTCTATCGACATATTTGTAGCACCAGGCGTTTCTCATCGTAGAGGTCACTTGAGTGCACGAAATAGATGAATAAATAAGCTATTAAATAAGTTATTAATTACGAAAGGTGACAATATCAGTTGATCTACTATTAATATTACTTTTTTTATTTATTATTAATTTATTCACTACTAAGTTATTAATATTACTTTATCCGGTCAGTACAGAATTTTCTTTAGCTACTGTAAGCGCTTACTTGTGATGGAAGAACAGAACCGGTAACGACAGGTCTATTGGCTTATTCCACCAATGATACTATTAGAGGTGTAGAGACAAACTTATGAAAGAAATCTGGACAAAAATGTACAGTCCATCCGAAACGATGTGGCCGATGAGTCCGGCAGGAAATCCTGACGCAGCGTGGCTGCGGCCGATTTGACCGTTTGGAATGAAACTAATGAAGAAACTTACCTAATGGAATGGTTACGGTGGTAAAGGCGGTGAAGTGATAGAAAGAAACATTAATATTCAAACACAACGGTAACAGCTAGAACGCAATGACCACAAAAATGAACGAAGTGAGATGAAAAAATAGAGAAAAAATGTGAGTGAATGTGAAAACATTTCAAGAGATGTCTATCAAGATTTCCTGGGCACTTCAGTCAGCAGATGCAGTAAGGTGACCAAAGCAACAATGTAGTGAGTCAATCATGTGCTGATAGGGTTGATATGTGCCCCTCCGAGAAAGATCTCCAAAAAAGTGCTGGTCATGTGAACGGCGGTGGTCGCGAAAAGTGAAAAAGTGGCGAGCTTCTCCGAAAATGCGCCAAGCAGCAGCGCTGCTTAGCACGGTGGCAGGAGATAAGGTCACATGGTTTCGGAGAATGTGCAGCCGCACACCAACGAGAGTGGAGTGATGAGACGGTAGCTTGTAGTGCTGACTAAGAAACAGCTGGACATCGCCATTTACGAGAGGCGCGCCGTTGACCGTAAAAGAATCGCGCCCAGTTTGGCTGGCTCGCGTTTCGCGGAAGAGCACAGAAACCAAAGATAAATTCAGTCTATGACAAAAGAGTGACAGTCTGACAAGAGCAATGGACGAATCGTGACGTGCTGTAGGCGTTGTCGGAGAAGCAGGAGTGCTGCAGACGACATATCAGGGCGGTATAAGTGCACGACGCACTTTACAGCTATTAAAAGGTCAAGGAACAGGAAACTGCAACAGCACGCAGCTACTGTATGCGAAGAAGAGTGGTGAGGGATTCGGAGGTTTACGTCAGTTTTTCTCTATTCTGTTAAAAGAAAGTGAAAAAGACTTAGGTAAGATGTTATTATCACATGTTGGTCATAGCCCAGTGCTGGTAACAGACATTGTTTTTATTTGCTCCTAAATTTGTCTCTGTAACGAGTTATACCCGTTTTTCCATGTCAGAAACGCTCACGTAAGGCGCACAAGGTCGATATGGCTGGTGAGTCGTTGTGCAATGGTGAGTTTCTCACTCTTCAGGATCATGATGACTCCATTAGTTGATCCTGAAGAGCGAGAAATGTACCACTGCGCCATGACGCGTCAGGCACAACGACTTTGTGCGCCTTATGTGAGCGTTTCTGACATGGAAAAACGGGTGTAACTCCTCACAGAGATAAATTTAGGGGCAGATTAAAACAGATTTGAAATCAGCGTCGCGAGCTGCGTTAGCCAATGTACACGCTACGAAAGGCCATACTGACCTAGTACCCTTCCCTTGTAAGTATCTTCAAAATAATTAAAATTTACTCCATGAGCAGAATATAAGTAAGAAGTCAACAAAATCATGAGAAAGACAACGATTGGACCAGGTTAGTTCTACAGCCTTGAAGGTACGTCTTTATATTCAAAGTGCCACTTGCAACGACTTCCTCGCCATGATAGTTCGACATGCATGCAAGCCTCATCCATGCATGAGTTATGAACGGTGATCTGTCTTGACCCCATAATTGCACGGACTTGGGAAGGAGCAGCCCATAACGGAGACATAAAACAAAAATGTATGCACATCTACCTCTGAGGAGTGGAGATGATTCGTAGAGTAGGCAGTAGGCGAGGACTTCTTCCTTTAAATACTCCAGAAGCCCCAGGCCACCGAATGAAATGACAAACATTTCCGAAGAGAAGCGTGCTCGAGAAGTGTGACATTCCAAGACGGGAAACTCGTTCCCACGCGAAGAGTTTCAAGGAATTGAACCTTGTTTTCAGAATGTCGGTGTTTATGTTTCTGTTTGTAGGCACGCAAACGTTCGAGCAACTGCGACGCCACACAAAACAAGTTTCCGTCGGCGTCACAACCACTCCAGCACCGTCGTCACCGGACCGTAGGGATCGTTGAAAGAATGCGATTGCGTCTGAGCAATACAACGAATCACATTCCTTTAATACCAGGTTGTTGTTTGTTCTTGGCATCTATGTTGTCACTTGTCAACACATATTTATCCATCGAAGTAATTGCCGGCTACATGGAATTGGTTGGAGGAAAACGTCGTCAGCGGATGACGAACAACAGAAGCACGACAGATGTGGAAAGCTGCAGGACTTCGAGTGAAGTACGAGAGCACTCCAACTGCGGTAGAATTAGCGGCTCACGATGTGTACTAGTGGGAAGGTGGGAAAAGTGCAGCGCGTGGGCGATACGCTTAATAATTCTGTTTTTAGATCGGGTTTCAATGTCTGCGCTATTTTTCTCACTTATTCATTGCTGTCACACGGTCGAGCCTATTGGATGCATACCACAAGTGATCTTTAATAAAATTATGGGATAGCTTGCGTTTCGTATCGCCCATTTCAGGCTCTGAAGAAGGCGATTTCTCGAAACGTTGGCCAATAAATCATTTATCAACCTCGTGCGGGGCTTACCAAGAAATCAAGACAATAGAACTATCAGTGTCATGAAAAGACTTCGTTTGGACAAGGCTATAAAAATTCATAGTATGTCGAAGGGAGTAATGAAAATTTTTCAAAAGTATTTCCAAGTCGATATATACTTTTACTATAGACAACAGACTTCAAGAATAGAAAATTTCTGGCCTGAAGAGCAAGAGCATAGGATTTTCCCTACTGAGAACTTCATGGAGTATAACTCACCTCGGTAAAGCTCAAGCATGGTTACACATCGAACGATTCGAGGTTATACGAATCACCGATACGCACTTTTTTATTTTTTGGATAGGCGGTCGCAGCGAAGTATCTGGGGTGGTAGTAAACCTACCGAAACTGTCAGTTAACGATGAAAATTAACTGGCAGCTTACTCCCATTTTACAACGAACTCTGGAATGCTAATGTAGGCTTTATTGATCCGAATATGGTTCTCCAAGTGTGATGTTTAAATACTAGTACGGAACAGGGACAACATTTGAGGGTGAACTCACGGTTCGAAAGCGAACTGTATGCTAGCCATGACGCTTAGCTTACTGTCAGTATGAAACGACGAAGACAGTGACAGCGAACGAGTGGGTGGCGCGCAAGACGCAGACGGTGACCTCATCGTTTGGCGATAAAGTCCTCGAGAGGATTTTCGCTCATAGTTCGAGTTCATCGTTGTAGCCAGTCAGCGTACTCTGGCTCCTTTTCGGTGAAGACGCAATTCCGGGCACATCCAGCAGATCGTATTCCACCGTTCCGATCACCATGATCTCCCACCGAAGATCATCGATGACATCGATTTCCTGGTAGGGATTTTGACTGCTAAGCCTCACACGTTCTCAGATGAAATCCCACATATTTTATGGGAACGGAAATGTATTTTTGAGGTTAACGTATCAAAGTTAAGTTATGTGGGACGAGGTTCACTGACCGTTTGGGTTATGAGGGCCACATGAAACCCACTAGTCGTGGAGTCAATATTGCAGAGGTATGTTGGCACACTCTGAGGAGTTCGAGTATGAGGGTATTTATGGTTGATGCGCGTCAAATTTGACGCGTCGGCCTTTAATTTCTCGAAGTTTTCGCGTTGTCTCGATGCGGCGGAAATGGAAACGCGTTTTGTTCGCGCGGCTGTCGCGACGACAAAACCAGGAACATTCGCGCTCCACTAGGAATTCAGTTCTCCTCCCTCTTTTGCAATGTATATCGTCGCGTCAAATTTGGCGCGCATCAATCATAAATACCCTCTATTTGTTGCATATGTTCCAATCATCACTGATTTCGAACGACTATCACTAAATATTTCACTAAATTCGTTAATTGCCTTGAACTCGCTAACTAATAGGGGCCAAGTGCAGAAAATTACAAAATTTTTGGCTGCAACCTCTAGAACAATGCGTCTCTGAGCTGTTTTGTTTTTTCTTTCTGTTTTGGATTTGAGGAGCGATGGCGAACAATTTAAAGTGAAACATATTCAAAATCCTACATTAATCTTTCTTAAAATAACACTTTTCCCAAACATAGATGGATTTTCAGCTAATAGTACCGGTCCACAAAGCTCGATAGTAACAGTGGGCGCATAATCCGTCCCTTTATGGCAGCTACAAAGAGCAAGCTGTGACTGATTCCAGCACCGCCCCCCAGACATGGATGAGCCCTTTCTCTCACTTCTTTGCTTAACAGCTCATGCAAAATCTAATCCCTTGATCATCCAGTAGCTGTGTAAACATCCCTTCTTTGGATACTTCCACATTTTCTTTGGATTCATAGTCCATATCCATCAAAAGTCCACCATGTACACCCTACTGTAAAAAAAGTCTGACGAATCTCCTCGCCTCCGCACAACTATCGTCACTACTGTTTACCAAGGAAACCTACTTAACAGTTCAACTGCGTACTTAACTCTGTCCATTCACGGGTAAAGCAATCAAACTACACGGCGACAGGAAATGATGGATGAGTGCCTAGAAACTTGGCTGGGATAAAAATACGAAACTATTTAAACGCATAACTCTACCCAACTTGCTCGTAAAACTAGGATCACATGAGTATCACTGGCGGACATAATAATTAGATAATACACTAATTGTAACATAGTACTGTTCCTGATGAAAATAAAAAGGTTGGGAACAGATTTACCCCAGAAAATCTTGGAAAGAGTGGAGCTACGACCCGGTCTCGTCTCACCAGCGATTTGACCAGGGTTGAGATTCATGAAACATTACCGCACAGATCAACGATGGTTACCGTGTTTGGTTATCCCAGAGGGTATGTAATGTAAAGAGAATAGTATGTAAAAGTTAGTTTGGTAACCAAGTTTCACTAGGTTGTGAGTTGATGAATCCTTGCTCAGGACGTTTCCTGAGGCATGTATAGGCAGGGAAATGGGTCATTTGCTCAACCAGTTGCTTTCTATGATAGGAATGGCTCAAGCAAAGACGCCCACATAACATGGCATGTAAAATCGCTCCTATCTGATTGGGATTAATAGTAAGATTATCAAGAATATCAAAAGGATTATCAAGAAACCTCGCGCCAATAGTTCGCACACACTGCACTTCCCGCATAGGAAACTTTATCTGTTAATATGTTAAAGAAAGTTTGACTGGTTGTAGCTACAACAATTCTCTTGGAGTCCATATTTTGTCCTCAGATCCATGAAAATCACTAGAATGACAGTTCATATTTAGTGGCGCTGCTAGGTCACTCTATTCATAAAAGTAAGATTTGTTCGTTTTGCTTATAATGACTTCACGTTGTCTCCTTATCAGCATACATAAAGTTCTAGTAGGCAATCAAAAACCGTTGGAATGTGCACTTTTTGAACAAATAGGGCACAAATCCACATGACTCCGAAATCAGACTCAGAGTCGGAGAGAGTCCAAGATCTGAATGATTAGAATAGCAGATTCAGGTGCTATGCTCAGTCATTATTGAGCATGATTGACAGCGAGAGATGAGGCCGGTTATCCGGTCCTACTTTCTCTCTGAGACGGAGTAAGGTCAGATGTTACTGTTAAAATGAAACAGAACTGTGATAACTGCACAATTCTGCATACTCAACCTAAGAATTTTATTAGATCGGTGCAAAAATAATTCGCGTTCACAGGTTTTAATTTCTAAACCACAGACTTGACTTCAGAAACCAAAATCGCTTTTTTGATGGAATTAGGGGCCATTGTAATCTGCACATCTTCAGCGATAAGATGGATGTTCTTGGAAGACCGTGTAGTTCAAACGACGCCTTCTGAGGATGATGTACACCCGGGAGGCACTCTTGGTTCCCTTTTCGTTTTCAAAGAAATTCTCCCAGACCAAGTCGTCTAGATGCTTGTTGGTGGCATACAGTACTATTCAATCCCAAAAACAAGAAGTTTATACTATCCATCAAACTTTTGGGAGCAGGAAAACAAGTTCTCAATACCAAAAATAGACCCATTTTCATTCTGAGATTTCAACAGATCCTGGAGCCGTATCCAATATATTTGACCGTGGAAGGGAAATCATAGCGGGTATATATCCAGTCCCATTTGTTTTTATCCACTCTGCTGTGCAACATAATTCATCCACCTACGTGATTATTTCTTGGCGCAAGTGCGGTGTCTCGGCGAGAGTCAGCACAAAATGAAGAAGTAGTAGATCATGGATCGTTATCACGTGGAAATTGATCGGATAAAGATAAACTGCAGTGAAACGAGTGGATTTGCATGTTCATGTTTTCACTGGATAGCAGATTATCGAAACCACTGCAACATATCCGCTAGAGCGTGTTTATCCGTCTAGATAAAGTGTACTGGAGCCGTATCCAATATATTTGACCGTGGGAGGGAAAACACAGCGGGTATATATCCGTTCCCACTGGTTTTTATCCACTTTGCTATCCAATATAACTTATCCATCCACGTGTTCATTTCTTGACGCAAGTGCGGTGTCTTGACGAGGCACTACACGAAATGGAGATGGAGTAGATCATGGATCGCTATCAAGTGGAAATCAATCGGATAAAGATAACTTTCAGTAAAGCGAGTGGATTTGCATATCCACGGATACGTTTTTATTGGATAGCAGATTCTCGAATCCACTGTAACATATCCGCTAGAGCGTGTTTATCCGACTGGATAAAGTATATTGGATACGGGCCCTGGATGCGAGCCCTGGATGAGCTCGACCGCTGCTTTCGAGGATATACGTGAAATGCTCAAAAGTAGCAAAGAAACGCTTCTATGACCTATCCGACCGTGGTTTCAACTGGAAGCCCATGCCTAAAGTACTACATAGTGTCACGCAAATTCTATGACCGTACGAATCTCTAGACTGATTCTCAGGTGAGACTCTATTTTTAATTTTGATCGAAGGAATGGGCCTTTATTATTGCAGGTTGATCGCGTTCTTACCGTTTGAAATGTGAGGGCTGACACCAATTTCTGGCTAACGGGGAAAGTTTTAGGTCTGATTCTAGGCCTAATTTGAGATGATTGAAAGATAAACGTATCTTAAACCCCAGGAGGTGGACCTTTAAAGAGAGTCTTAAAGAGAGAGAGGGAAGAGAGTAAGCCCGTCTATCACACAACAGAACGAACACTTTGCAACCACCTGGCTAAAAAATTAAGATTTCGAGTGAAAGAAGTTTGTGATGCGAGATTCTGTCCCAAACGAAAGATAATGAAGAGAACATAAGCACCTATTTGTTCAAATAGCTTCTTCAAAAAAACAGGAAAGACCTCACAGTAACCGTAACGGCTTCATTGTTTGAAGAAATTCCAGCGGAAATGGCTCAAAGAGCTGACATAATATAGGAAAGCGATAATGAATGCATTTTTCAGTTGATTTATATCATTTTAATGAGACGCTCAGCTCATTTTTTTCATACACACGTTCAGGAAGAACGTCTATGCAGCATGACGTTAAAGATCGCCATTATTTTGCCTCCATTATTATGAGATGATATTCTGCTATAGCTGCTATAGTTGAAACCATGAAGCTAAAAATAATAGCGTCAACTACGGATCAGTTACGCAATGAAATTCATGACCAGTGTATCTTACTAAGCTGTTGAAAGGATTAATCTTAGACCAAAATATGGGGGTTCCCGCGGGTAGGCGAGCAACTACAAGGGGGAACATGTAACTTATTTAGTTCCTACTTTTTAGCTGTCAACATTCATCGTGGCTCGAGCTCCTCTGTCCTGATAAGAACCAAAAACCGTTCATGTTATCGTAGTGCTCAAGAAAGAGGATCACTCACGCCTTTGTGGATCATGCGACAAAATATGTATATATGTGCCATAGTCTTTGTTTCGTTTGAAGTCCATGTTAGTTGGTTTGTTGAGAGGAGATGTTCCTGGTGCCAGACTCATGATGTTTTTCAGACAGGTTCTTAGCTAATCCGGAGCTTACAAGCTCCAGAGCGAAACGTGACATGTCTCGAAGTTTCAATGCTAATTTTCATCATTGGCTGAGATGAAGCATAACTATTTTTGCCTAGAAAAGTCGTCAACTCCGTAAGAAATGGTAGATCGTGATTTTCTCGAGGAAGCTCATGGACTGCGCTGCTACTTATAAGTCCTTCTTAGCACATATTCTCCTTGGGAGTCATATTCACCTTTGAGATTGGTATGAATGTTCTCGAAGGGTATCAGATCGCATGGTAAAGCTCGGTGTAAAGGCGGAAATGGTGTTCTGGTACATATACATAGATTGCCTCGAAATTCGCATGTGATACCATTCTGAACTTCTTGATGGATGCCAAAAAGGAGTAAACTTGTGGGAAACCACGTTGCCACGGGTAAATTTGATGATGAATATTACCCTAGGCTGCGTTCTGAACATGGGACAAGGATCTCAGTGAAGGAGCTTTTCACCTTCCATGCAAGGTGATTCACCTGAGTATCTGGGGAGAAACTGGGTTACCGCATTGTATATAGGTTGTAGGGAAAGTTCTCGCGGTTTTTGAGACATTATATTTTATTGACTTTTCAAGAATAGGAAAACACATTAAGAAGTGAATCAATCATCACCACGTACTACCACTCTTTGCTATTTTATGGGTAGCGTTTGGATGCCATCGTCACAGAACTGCGCTGGTATTGACTCGAAAAAGTTGCTCAACCAGCGATCCAAGTAATCTTCATCATCGCGCGCTTCTCCTTGCAAGGCGTTAGAGAGAGCCAGGAGAAGTTGGTAATCTCTTGGCACAGGATCAGGCCTGTACGGTGGTGAAGCCAGCACTTCCCATCCGAAGTCGTGCAGCTTCTGGGGAATCACTCTTGTAGTGAGCGGACGAGCACTATCGTGCAGGAATCAGATCGCGGCGTAATTCGGACCCTTTTCTGCGATTTTTGCGGTTGTTCTATCCAGCCCCTGACAGTACAGGTCCACCGTGAGTGCAATATAGCGTGGCAGTACCTCGCGGTGTATGATGCCTTTGCAGTGGCACCAAGCACTGATCATAACCATCAGAGAGTAATGACCTGCTTTTGACAGCGGCTCATGCTGCCCATCCTTGTTGCCCCAAGGTGAACTGCGTTTGATGTTGACATACAGACACGACTTCTCATCCACTGTGAAGATGGACTTCATCCAGTTATTTATGCGTCTGTACGAGGGCAATTCAGTAGCCACCTCGGTACGTCGCTGCAGACCGCGTTCCGTGAAATCATCATCACACACTGTGACAACTTTGGTACTTTTCCCAACTTAGGCAGATGATCGGCAATGGTGGCAAAGTGAACGTCCAAGACTTGCGTACTTCCACACATAGTTTGCCGTGGATCTGAATCTACCAGCTGCCGCAATCGACCATTGTCGACTCCGGATCCGCGTCCCGACCATGACGAAACATTGAGGTTGAAGTCGCCAGCATGAAAGCGTCTGGACCAATCTTGTGCAGTGCATTCAGTCACTGCACTGTCCCCAAATACAGGGTTGATACGGCGACTGGATACGGTTGCTAATATACCAGATTTTAGGCCATATACTGAAAGATCGCAAATGTACTGTTTCGAAAAATCGATCTTTCTGGCAGGGGTTGTGCAGGAGTTTACAGTGAATGATACTAATAAACTTGCATAAACCTGACCTCCTTATATATATAGAAGATAGGTCGCTGCAAGGCAACGTGGGGTTAAAAAAGGCACACTTCCAAAAACCGCGAGAACTTTCCCTACAACCAATACGAGAAAGGTCAGGACTTCATGGAGAAAGCTTTAAAAAAAGAAGACTTGAGCAAAACCAACATGAATTTTTCAAACTTTCTCCGTCAACCCCCTCTTCTCATATTTGAATGCTAGTATACAAGGATGAGGTAGTTGTGTTCCTCTTCTTAGGACACTTTGGACGACATTTGCATGAACAAAGAAAAATTATCTATGAAGTTAGCAGCCGCAGTAATCTTGGCATTCAAAACTTCGCCCATTCCGGTAATTTCTTCCTGGGAATGATGTCCTTTTTTACTGAGAATTATGCCACAAACAGAACAAAAGGATAAAGTCCAGTTACATCAAATGGGCAAGGATCACTTGTGATACATTTCGTACAAGTTGCTGCATGGATTCTTAGCTGATATCAGCTATTTTTCCTTTCCTTCTTGGTAATGGACACTATTTCCTTCACAACATCCAGCTATTTCCTTTGTAGACAAAGTATGAAGAGTAGCAATGTTTTCGTGTTTTTGTTATTTTCTTACTTTTATGAGAAGCTTCCCTCGAATGTTCTTATAAGGGAAGTGCACGAACTTAAGCTCCAATTTCGAAACGGGACATATATGGTAGGAAGGCTTGTCCCAAGCGAGGTTACAGATTATACTTGAATTCTGCTAAATGGTTTATACAAGCTTAAAATTCCACGTCGACGATTTCCTACCGCACTGACATACATATACATACACTGACAGCGATGCAGCTGGATGGCCGAGTGGATAGTGAGGCAGACTCATAGGCAGAGGCTCGAGGGTTTGAATCCCGCCTTCACGTTTTGTTTTGCAAACTTCCACTTCTAACCTTTAACGGAATTCGGAGCTGTTCAGGAGGTAAATAATTAGTTACTTCACACTATTTAAGCTATTGGAAGTTTTTCTCTATATAAGGCCTACTACTCCACCTAGTAAAGGCTTGGCTCGATGCCCCCTTGGAATTAGTCATTCTTCCGGAAAGAAAATTACTCCAAAATACCTGTTCAATAGTTACGGGCTTGCCCCCGAATTCGACGAACGAGGTGTTCGAAGGTGAACTGCGAGTTCCGATGTTAATCACAGTCTATGTCCCAGTCAATATCCATTTTCTCGTCATTGTCTTCTTCAAGATCTTCCTCGTCTTCTATCGTTAAGCCACAGTAAGCCGCATCGAGTAGAACCCTCTCAAAGGCCTCCGCCATCTTGCGCTCCTGGTAAGTTGCGTTGGTGACATCACCCTGACCAAATTTGGCTAGCAAAAGCGCAACCACGCGTGAGCAGTCGATCATTTCAAGCTGTAACAGAATGAGAGAGTGACCGATTAAGTTATATCGTATGTTAGAATACCAGCGACAACACAATAATACCCAGTATAGATCATTTATCTATTATTTCCAAGGGGGCGCTTGCAGTTATTGCTCATTTATAGTCAACTCCAAATGTCCGTAGACAAGAGCTGGGACCGCGGCGCGGTTCTCCTCCGCGTCTCTGCCCTGCATCCCACGCTGAATCCGTGCAGCAGACAGCGAGAGACCCGCGCCGCGCCCCCAACTCTTGTCTACGGACATTTGGAGTTGACTATACCTTCTCAACAGCTCCGAATTCCGTTAAAGCTTATAAGGGGAAGTTTGCAAAACAAAGCGTGAGGACGGGATTCAACCCCTCGAGCCTGTGCCTATGAGTCTGCGTCACTATCCACTCGGCTATCCAGCTGCATCGCTGTCAGTGAAGGCGATGTATGTCAGTGCGGTTGGAAATCATCGACGTGGAATTTGAAGCTTGTATAAACCATTTAGCAGATTTCAAGTATAATCTGTAACAGCGTTTGGGACAAGCCTTCCTACCATATATGTCCCGTTTCGAAATCGCAGCTTAAGTTCGTGCACTTCCCTTGTTAGAAGAAATTCTTCCTTAGAAACATAGACTAGATGACCACTGGAAGGAATTAACCTCTGACGAGCGTGAGAAATCTGCGATAGATACATATGTAGAATCAGAGGAATCCTGGCGTGTTCTATAAAGGAAGAGTGATGGAAACAAAAAGCCAGAAAACCTGGAAGAGGAGACGATCAGCCAAGCGGCTCTGCTAATTTCTCGCAGAGCATTAATATACACGCGAAAAGATGTCCACTGACAGCTTTGGTGCATCACAACAGAAAAACGCATCATCCGAAGGAAAGCTGCTCAGCCGCGTGATAGCTCGGATGAGCCACGTCTCGCTGCAATTGCCCTACCATAGGAAACTGACGTGTCCGCCAGTCATCAACGTCTCATCCTGGACTTTATTATCCCTGTGCAGTTCCAAAAAACGATCATTTCACCACGTGACTGTTGGAAAAACAGCAGATGGCTTACTTTCGCGTCATAGGGAAACCGCAATGGCCAGGCATCTGACCGTGGAAAAAGTTGATGAAGGCATTTAAATTGTCTGGTAATTTATAGCATTGCCAGAAACTTTTGCAATGCATGAGTTAACCGGAATAGATCGAATGACGCAGGATTTTTTCTCTCATGAAAACGTGCAAATTCCTCCTCATAGTTCGATGCCCAGCGATAACAATGTTTGTTGAATTCGTTGGAAAATACCTGCAGAGATCAGCAAAAAAGATGCAGATCACTTCTTCATCAAAATTGCAGTGATCTTCTCATTGAAAGTCATTAGCAAAGATATTTCATCATTTGTACAGGAATGATATAAATACCTCAAAGAGCCGCGAGTCAAAGGATCTGTCACACTTCCAGAAAGCGAGCAGGAAGGATACAACTCCTTCTATACAAAAAAAAATTATGAGGTAGTTCCCGAAAAATTTTCTCACTGCAACTCGAGCAAATTTGAAGATGGTAGGGGGAGGGTACTGCCGGAATACTTTGTGGTTGGCACACATCCAATGTGGTAAGGAATACGACTTTGCGTTAACTTAACCACTGGTTCTGCCATCAATAACCTATAACTAGTGCAATTTTTGATCAGTACCCTGAGTAATGTTTCGACAGAAATGCTTCTTCTTTTTCACGGTATAGTCCTTGTGCGCAATCGGTGGAAAGTTTCCGGGAGCGCAGAACCTGCGACGCGTGCGCGGCGCGTCCCGCTTGTAGCAGCGATCCAGGATTTTCGGGTTATCGGACACTTGCCACTCGCGCGCGTCAGGCCCCGGTAGGACAACGTATGGAAAACCGCTATTCCCGAAATTTCTTCAGGACAGACAGTACAGCTTTGATCTATGACGATCAATAAGGTGCTGAAATGAGTTAGGGCTCCTTTCAGACCATTTCTGGCTCTTTTCGCAGGGTTAAAAAGGCAAAACGGCTTGACGCTTCGCGCGCGGGTGGTAAGTGTCCGTAGGGTTTTCGCTCAGCTGTGAGAACGCCGTTCGTCAGAATTAGGCTCAGGTAAGCGTTTTGAGCAGCTATCTGAAACAAGCAGCTCTCTACGGAGCTAGAAACAAATAAAAAAGGAAACAAAAACGTGAAAAAGCGGTACGCTTTGCGCACGCGCCGCAGTCCCTGCGCGCTTGAAGACTCTACCGATTGCGCACAAGGACTATATTTCATCTCACTTTGATCCGCATCAGAAATATGTATTGGATATCATTCAATTTTTAGAAAGAGATCTATGGATCAGATTTACTTGGTGACGTTAGATCAGATTTCTGACCAAATGCCAAAGTTGTGCTTCAAACTTTACTAGGGAAGCGACTATCCTCCAACTTAGTTGCGGCTATGAATCAGCACACGAGACTCGGCGACATGTACTGAGTGTATTTGCTTCTTGACGTGCAGTATGAGTAAGAAACACGTCTGTCACGTTTCCGTTTTCGAATTCTTCTTCTACATCTCGTTTTCATCAAAAGATTGGTATATAGCACATTCTGTGATCAGTAAAATGAACTCACTTATGGCAAAAAAAAACTTCAAAAACTCCCAGGTCCTCGTTTTGTATTATTTTCTCTTGAGAAACAACCTTACGCACAGTAATTGAGAGCCAGGTGATCGCCGACTATTGGTCCGGGTTTGACCGCAAGCCGGCTAGTGGTTGGAATAGGGTAACTGGCGATTGAAATAGAGTGTAGGCATCCCATTTTCAAAAATAACCAGCCTGATCGTCAGCCTGACCTAACGCCGGACTCTCAGGCTTCTTTAAGGCTCGCTTCGCTCGCCTCGCATTCGTGTATACAAATATTCTCTCTTACTGAGAGCCAACGCACCACTCACGCAGTTGTGGACCCGTCTAGCAACGTTCCCCTACTACTGGACGCCAGCGCATCGTTTGCATAACAGTAGCTCGCCTCCTATAGGACTGTTTATACTTTTTCGCGAGGCAATGGCGTCGCGGCGACGGCTACAACACGCGTTGCGCCATGCCAAAGTTCGCAAATTTGCGTACACGTAGAGTTACACATGCAGATCGCTTTGGCGTAAGCGTCAAAGTCTATGCGTCCTTATGATAAATCGTCTAACCCCGTGAGTTTCAGACCGAAGCAGCAAAAAAAAATCAAAGAAGCAACAGCCTGCTTCAGGCTCCGACATCGGCGAAATCATCGCGTTGCCTCTGCTAGCAGGCGCGACGCGAATCCGGCCCGTCGTTTTTCAAGAAAAAAAGTATAAACAGAGCGCGACGCCGCTTCGCGACGTCGCGTCGCGAGGGGAAATGTCAGCTACCACATCACGACCACTGCTTGCTCATACATCCATTTGGGACCCATCGCATTTGAATAGTTTGCTTGGACGCGACATTCGTGTCACGCTGAAGTATAAACACCCCTTTTCATTTTCCCAATGCCGTCGCCGGCGCAGCCCTCATCCTTACCATTCTTCGTCCGCCAGGCTCATCCTCTACCTTCTAAAGGGATCGTGCCCTCCTCTTCCCATTTATACGGTCTAGTAATCACAGGCCACTATCATTCATTCCAGCTGGGGTGTAAACAAATTTCGGTTACTGAAAAGACTTAACATGTCTGAACATGACAAAAGTAGCCCGAAACACCTGTAAATTAAGGTAAAAATTAAAATTTGCAACCTTTTCGTACATAACTCGATGATGGTCACGATGGTGTATTTTCCGTTTTTGATGGCTGGTTCTCGTGTACAGACTCACATACACACACACATGAATTGCCAATTAATAATTAGTAGATTCTAAATCCCAACAATATACGTATTCAAAGAATGAAAATATTCAAAAATACTAGGAAGATGAGGACTTGGGAGCATCCTGCTCTCTATGTGATCGCCATCTACGAAAGCAGAATGGAGCACAAGCGAAATCCCATCAGGGGAATCCTGAACTCCTAAGCTGTAATTGACGCCGATAGTCTACATCAAAGCTCTATGTCATGAAAAGAAAAACGAGGAAGAAATTCGACGAACCGGGGTGCTCTTATGCGACACAGAGTAGGCAGAAGGCTTGTATCAGGTATGGAGGCGGATTAGAAGTAAGGCACTTACGTACGTGGGATTTCGTGGAGATTTTCGAAGAGTTGTTCATGAATCACAAACAGCGTCATGAAATTAAGCACCATTTTGACATTAACTCAAGATGAGAGCCAAGGGTGTTTGGAGTTCTACGTCACAGCTGTCTCGATCGTCGTCTTACTATCATTCTACAAGTCGTATTTAGCTTTGCGTTGAACTGGATTTGAAATTCCCCATATTAGGAATTCAGAAAAAGGCTAAGAGAAGATGGAAAGATGCAGAGCCTCAAGGCTTCTCAACAAAAAAAAAATTCTTTCCGATATTCTACAGCAAAACCGCGTAGTCTCCTGTTCAGAAATCCAAAAGTAATAGTAATAGTATGAGTGATAAGTTTCCAATAATTCAATGCCTTAGTGAGTACATAATCTTTTTGGAAGCGTTCACTCACTTTATGAAACACTATTTCATATAGATAGTGATTGGTTGCAGCTCATGAGTAAGCCTAGGTAACCTCATGGTACCCTATGTAGTCAGGATGTTTTCAGGTTTGGTTTGTTTATATGACTATAAAAAGGCCTTCAACGTGGTTTTCCTCTGCTCTGGCCAAGTGCAAACGAGATGGAATGTTTTTATAAACAGCAGATTTTCCGAATAAGATTAGATGAGCATCAACCAGGTTTTACTGCACAAGGAACTACTAATCTCCGCTTTATTGTGTCACAGTATGGTTTTTTTAGAAGCTATGCATGCTCTGGCTGTATTTTCTTTACCAGCCTTGGTCACAAGGTTACAGTGGCGAACACAGGGGGGCGCCCCCCCCCCCGAGACTGAGTCGCCAAATTTTTGAAATTACTTTACCATACAGGCAAAAATCTTGTATTAGTTTATTTTTATTTGTTTATTTTTATTATTATTTTTCTAAATACTGATTATTTATCATTTATTGTTAAAATTAATATTTTTATCGGTCTGGGTTCTTAAAACGGCGGAGACCCCAATTTTTTTTCCAAGCCCCTCCCATCCCGACCACTTTGCGTCAGCCACCGCCAGGTTGTAATGTGTATGGAAGAAAAATAACATATGAACAAAAAATAAGTGTAAAATAAGTGTGTAGGAATAAAAAAAGCATAAGAAACTGTCTCAGCCTAGGCCTAACATCGAATAAAGGGGTGGAAACTTTGGCTGAGAAACTTTGGCTGCTGGGTGCGCAATGAAGATGTAAAACTTGATGACCATCGCGGTATACGTACAAAGGAACAATGAGTTCAGACGCTCACGCAAACGCTCGTTAAACTGTTTTAAACTCCATCGTGGGGGCGGCACGTGGTCACACTGGGTGCGCGTGGCGCTTCCGGCCAAGGCTGGCGGAAACGGCCACGAGGGTAACTTTGTCCACTTGATCGTACTGAACCCTTTCCGAAACCCAGCCAGCTCTCATGGCCGGAACTTCTTCCAGTGTTCTTTCGATCTTGTTGAGGATCAATCGCGTGAAGGGTTTGCAGACGGCGGGGAGATAGGGAGATAATTGCCAATGTCCTGTGTGTCTGCCTTCTTCTACAGCAGCGTGGTCTGGTCTGCTAATCTTCTATTTGCTTGGCACCCTGCATTCCGACAAGTTCCGTGTAAAAAACCCTATCCAGCGCCAAAAAGGACTGACGCTGAATTCTCCAGAAGTCCAGGTTAAATTCTGTTGCGCTGGATGCTACTACATGATTCTTCACCGGTTCGATGTCATTTCGGCCTTCGGAGGAACAATCGACCGAGCATTTATCCATTCTCCTTAAAATGGCTTAGAGTAAAATGGACGAAGCTATCGAAGAGGTCTGAGTAGAAGACGTAGATGACCTTCTTCATCACTCGACTAGATTAAGAAACTGCTCCGTCTGGCTATCTGGATCTTACGATTGGCCAAAATTGGTGCATGTCTCTCAATAACTTCCATGTTTGTTCATCTCTGGACCTGGACTTCCGATGAATTTACAAATTTTGTTTGCCGCTGCAAGCTATTACGATGGAAAACATCATTTATGATCAACCTTACATACGTTTTGACGAAACCGTCTTCTTCAGAGATCTAAAAGTGGCACTAGCTATTTCACCTATGCTCTGCACGACCATACGTCCCATCTTAATTTGCCATTTCTTGACGTTGTCCAAGGCGAGGTGCTGCTTCTCTCTCTCTCTCTCTCTCTCTCTCTCTCTCTCTCTCTCTCTCTCTTTCTCTCTGAGGGCTTCTTTTATCGCTTTTCTGCAAGTTTGGAGGACCCAGAGGTCAACCCCTTAAGGTTGTTGGAGCCCTCTCGATGGTGTTGATGCTCTCGCCTTTTCCGGCAATGTTGTGGACACGTCGAATGAGCTGATCATACTCATCGTCGATGTTGGCCACAATGGCATCATCCCAAAAACCAGCTGGCGAGAAGGAGTAGGCTGCTACGTCTGTAGCATACCTCTGCAAATGCAATAAAACCAGCATAGACGTAAATCCTGCAAAATAGGGCTGTCACATAAGTAACGCAAACTCTCCCCATCCCTCAAGAAATATGCAAAAAACCACAATTCACATGTGATTCCGTTCCATGAAGCGGCTATGTAGAAAGTACTTGGTGTGGGTTGGATTGCTTCTACAAGAACAGCGAGTTGCCGGGCGGACACAGGATATAGGCAGATCTTGAGGTACATAGGGCGTGGGAGTGCCTGAGAGTACGAGGACTTTTTTCAGGACAACTTAGTTGTGACAACGTATGAATACAATTTTCCAATAGTGGTACAACTCGAGGTAAAGGGGGAAACAAGGGAAACAACGGTGCGTTCCGTTCACGTTTATTCCAGGCTTTCAAGGATCTACACATATATTAACCGAGAATCACGTTATGAAATATGAGGTGACGTCATTATCTGGAATTTCCTCTTTTTTCTCTCACTTGAAAAACCGCGCTATCTTGACTCCCAAACGGTATGATTGTTAAAAGAACACAGATCGGACAACAATAACATGCACAACTCCGAATACGTACCAGACGTGCTGACGACATTTGAAAAAAGAACACCTTGCTCATGATGAGCAATAACCATGAAATTTGCCTTTTCCCAGTCAAGGAAGGAGAATATCTAAAATCGAGAAGTTAGAGGAAATCAAAATATGCTTCAGTTTATAGGTGAATCTCAGGTCCGTTTCGTCTATTTAAAGAGTTTCTGGATATGTTCGCAAGAAATGGATGTACGGTGCAGGGCATCATCCCTGTAGTGGGTGGGGCGGAATGGTTCCATGATTGGTTAAATGGGTGGAATGACCATTCGCAGAGCTCAGCCGCACCGCCTTTCCCAGGGGCGGTGCGTAGCGCTTCACACTCATGAATATGTCGCTTGTCTACGTATAAAGAAGAATTAAGGAGAGAGGAGTTGTGAGGTGGGACAATGAATTTGCGTAGATCTGAAGCTGCGGAGAATAGTATCGCAGTAATGATAACCAGAACAAGGTATAACTATAGTATACCAGGTAGTAAACCAGGATAGTATACCAGGTAATAAACTTCCAAATGTCCAATCATGGAAGACAAACTTTTGACTTCTTCATCTCAAGATAATCTGTCCAAAACGTATGCCTTGTACCATTGCAACAGTTTTGCCATTTTAACCTCATCGTGCTTGTGGGAAACAAGGTGAGTCCTGAGCAGAAGTTTCAGTATTGATTCCCCTTTTCTTGTTGATTTTTTTTTTCGATAGAAACTGGTTAATGTATGGTCTTTTTTTTTCAAAACAACCAAAAACATGACCACCAGTCCAACAACTAATGCCACGTGCCCAGCAGAAATCAAAGAAATTGAAACAAAAAAGAACAAGGCGATCACGTCATTATGACGTTTGAAGTTTAATGTTAGGCAAACTTTTTGTCCTCAAAGCCCATAGAACCGTTAGAGACCCGTCGCGTTCAAGGCAATCCGGTGCTGACCGTGACGAGAACGTGCGTTTTGGGTAAAAATCGGGAGAAAAATGCGATGAGTGACATTTCTTCTCAAGCTGTAATTGACGGAAAATCAACGAGAAGGGAGGGATGCATTGAACGCTGGCGCTTTTCGTGGAGATAAGAACAAGTTGCTGAAAACAACGCAGCTTTGGCATTTCTCGAAATGCGTACGAGGCTGATGATAAGCGGGGGAACGTACGGGAAAGTGCTGACCAAGCCGGTCCGATCGCTTAGTCAGCGCCAGAAATAGCCCCGCAGCGCTCGCTGGGGTGGATTCATAGGCTGAATGGGTGGGGCTTGAAATCAGAGCTGACCGAGCATCCTGAGACCGTATCAACGAGATCGATGTATGATTTTTTCGATGTTTGCCGCCGTTGATTGACGTAATCAAATGCAGCTGGTGGTCTGTTGTCGAGCAGCAGCGAAAGCACTGCAGAATACTGATAAGGAAATTACGTCCCAGTGAATTGGCCCCGTATGCTGCTTCCGGACAAAACGACATCGACGACAAGGAAACTGTGACTTGTGCTCGTCGAACTAGGTTCCTCTCTGAAAGTTTTTATGGTCGGACCACATCTACGAAAAAGCTAAGGTCACGTGATGTTGATTCGTCATCTGACGTACAAATCACATGATCCATTTACCAAGGCTCTAGTCCAAATCAAATAAATTTCTTAGAGGGGACAGTAGAGCGTGACATTTACGTAGTCATCGTCTAAAAACTCACTACTGGTTGTTCAAATGTCGTAGCGCCATGTGTATACTCGAGCGGAATCACAGACGAGGGACAACAAAAGCCGATAGAATATCCTCAGAACCACAGGAACCTACTTGAGTTTATTTTGTGTACGCCACAAAATCGAATGATACGGTGAGCGGAGACATACTTCGGTATACTTTCGGCTTCCGGATTACTTTGGTTGGCTTCATACACCGCCCATTAATCATTAATTGGCTTTAGTTGTTACCTCCTCACTGCATTGGCTTAATAAAAGAAGAAGGTTAGCGACAGGAAGTAGTGATGTTAACGTTGTGGAAGAGGTCTAAGTGAGTATCAAGTGAATCTGACCACATATGTATATATTATACTTGGGACCGAATAAAAACCGAATAATTTTGTCAACTTGAATAAAAAATTCAGGAAGCAATCTGAACATTCAGCTATTCGAAAATAGAATAGCTGTACGACTTTCCTTGTCTATGATACATCACTATCTCGGTCTCTAATGTTGGAGAACTCAAATTTCGCATTTATTCGAAATATTCTATGTTCGTGAGCCAAAATATTTGATTTCTGTGTGCAATGCAAAATTCAAGTGTTCCAACATCAGAGACCAATATAATGCTGTGTAAAAGACAAGAAGATCCCTAGAGTTTTTCATTCTTGATTATCTGAATACTCTAGATGTTTCCTGGATTGTGTAATCAAAGTAAAAAAATTATTCGGTTTTTATTCGGTATCAAGTATAGTACATATATCCGGTCTGTAACACAAAATTGGCGCTATCAGGCTACTGCCAGCTTCTGCCAATGGGACCGCCTCATCGTGTAGCGATCTCCTCCAAGAGGGAATTTTTCTTCTTTATGCGAAACGGTAAAGAGAAACTGGTAGTAGTGATCAAAATATGTTTATACTTTAGATATAGCTGTTATATTGTTGCTGTTGTTGCTAAATTGAAAGTCTTTCCACCTTAAACTCGCATCCAGAGCCTCAATCGCCAATAACAATCTGGCAAAATCTTGGCGCAATAATACTTCAGTCAAGTTTACAATAAACTAGACGGCATACCCGGCCTCGCTCGGGAGTTCTACTACCCCGGGCTTTTCACGCTCATGCGGATAATCAGGATACAAACATGTATATCGACTCGATGTAATCATCATTTCGGTGATCACCCCCTTGAAAGTGAGAAAAGTCGATAAAACCGATTAATTGATAACTTCGTGAGGAGAGTCGTCATATTCGTCCACAGCACATTGGAGAATCCCAGTAGACACGTCCTTGCCCGTCTCCGAGCGAAAGTGGAAAAAATCGATAAAATCAATGAATCGATACCCTCACCCGAACGGTTGTCATATTCGTGATCGATACATTGGTGTACCACAGTAGACATGTCCTCGCCATTCCCTGAGCAAAAGCGGAAAAAAATCAATAAAATCAAAAAATCGATACCCTCACCCAAAACGGTTGTCATATTCGTGTTCAGCTTATTGAGGAACCCTAGTANACACAATGTCGTAGGGAGCTGCATAGCACTGCATAGTGATAATCCCGCTCCGTACATTATGCAGCCTGAAAACTGGTAAACACTGTCTCACTCGTAGGCCGCGGGACTGCTAGCGCAGGAGGCTGGTCCCGTCGCGAAATCCTGAGCGCACTGTCTAAGTCTCTCGCTTTTATCTTTGGCGACTGTATCCATCATCATCGTGACCAACGGAATCAGCGAAGGTTGGGTCCCACCGCGAGTTCCACTACATCCATGCACCTATGATGAAACATCGGCCGACCGTCTCGTAAGTTTCGCCTCATTCTCCAACACGCTCTATCACGCTAATCATCATTTCGGTGATCACCCCCTTGAAAGTGAGAAAAGTCGATAAAACCGATTAATTGATAACTTCGTGAGGAGAGTCGTCATATTCGTCCACAGCACATTGGAGAATCCCAGTAGACACGTCCTTGCCCGTCTCCGAGCGAAAGTGGAAAAAATCGATAAAATCAATGAATCGATACCCTCACCCGAACGGTTGTCATATTCGTGATCGATACATTGGTGTACCACAGTAGACATGTCCTCGCCATTCCCTGAGCAAAAGCGGAAAAAAATCAATAAAATCAAAAAATCGATACCCTCACCCAAAACGGTTGTCATATTCGTGTTCAGCTTATTGAGGAACCCTAGTAGGCATGTCCTCGCCAGTCCCTGAGCAAAAGCGTAAAAAAATCGATACCCTCACCCAAAACGGTTGTAATATTCGTGTTCAGCTTATTGAGGAACCCTAGTAGGCATGTCCTCGCCAGTCCCTGAGCAAAAGCGGAAAAAAATCGATAAAATCAAAAAATCGATACCCTCACCCAAAACGGTTGTCATATTCGTGTTCAGCTTATTGAGGAACCCTAGTAGGCATGTCCTCGCCAGTCCCTGAGCAAAAGCGGAAAAAAAATCGATACCCTCACCCAAAACGGTTGTAATATTCGTGTTCAGCTTATTGAGGAACCCTAGTAGGCATGTCCTCGCCAGTCCCTGAGCAAAAGCGGAAAAAAATCGATAAAATCAAAAAATCGATACCCTCACCCAAAACGGTTATCATATTCGTGTTCAGCGTACTGAGAAACCCTAGTGGGTATGTCCTCGCCAGTCTGAGCAAAAACGTCGAAAAATCAATAAAATCGATATAATCGATAAACCAATAAATAGTTCCCGGCGTAAAGTAGCCTATAACCTCCGCCGGCCCGTCCTGGACCAGCATGCAAAATTTGGTCCGGATCGGTTCACTCTACGTGATTTCTATTCGGAAAACACACACATACAAACACACAAACACACAAACAAACTTTCACTTTTATATATATATATATATATATATATATATATATTGTATATATATATATATATATATATATATATATACAGTGCGTATCAAAATTAAGTATCCACCCCAATACCATCGGTAAAAAAGTTTCGAAACATCCGATCGAGACGGGACCTGCCCTGTTCACTTCAGTAGGTACGACAGCTCCTTACTGAAATATTTTCATCGGGTCACTCATGTTTACCCATAGGAAAGATGATAACTATCACATTTTGTTTGTATCAAAATTAAGTATCCACTTCAGAGTAAATCATCTTTGTTCATCTGAATGCCGGTATAAAAGGCTGAATTTTTTGCAAATTTCACTTCTTGCACTCTGCTGTTATGCATCGTCGTAGAACCGTTCTGACCTCTGCTGAACAGGCTCAAATTGAGGACCTGCACGTCGCAGGACTATCCAACAGAACGACTGCGGTTCAACTGGATCGTTCTCATGGAAGTGTGAACAGGTATCTGCGAAACCCATCTGCATACCACAAGCAGCACAATTCTGGTCGCCTTCCACTGCTAACTTCCTTTGGTAGCAGAAGGATGAGGAGACTCGCATTGAATTCCATGTTGAGCATGGCTCAGATGTGGACCCAATTGAGTTTAAATGTCTCAAGAATGACCATATGGAGATCCGTACGAGGGAGCACCACCATAACATGAGAAGTTATCCGGAAAGCGCCACGCCTTACTTCCCAGCGCAAGGAAACATGCACTATGCTTGCCAGAAACAACATGACAACATAGGGCGGTGAGCTACCTCACATGGCGATGTTCAAATTTATTGCGATTCGATTCAATTCCTCAGCTTTTACAAATCAGGTGATCGTCAGCGATGAGAAGAAGTCCAATCTAGACTAGCCGCATGGGTAATGTCATTATTGGAAGGACCTGAGGAAGGAGCCAATCATGTGCTCAAGACGCAACTCTACCGCCGGCTCGCTTATGACTTGGCCCGCGTTCGGGAGCTTCGGTAAACCAGAGTTGGCGTTTGTTTCCAACAGAATGGAACCATACGAATATGAAGAGGTACTGAGAACACGTCCTCATCCCTTTTTGAGGAGTGCTCGGCGCAGTTTTCTCATGTTCAAGCAAGACAATGCTTCCGCCCACGTGTCTCATTCGACAGCAAACTGGATTCAGGAGCACCAAATACAGGCAATGGAGTGGCCCGCGTGTTTGTCAGACTGAAACCCAGTTGAAAACATGTGGCGTGTAAATGTACGCCAAGTTTACCAAAACTACAAGCAGTACAACACGATGGACAGCTTGAAGGAGGCGATAGTTGATCCTTGGGACCAGATTGACAACGCCACAGCGCAGAACCTCGTTAGAAGTGTGCCGCGAAAGATTTTTGAGATTACCCGGAACAAAGGTGGACCGATCTATCATTAATTGTTGAGCTGTAATGATTAATCTGTCCTGCAGTCGCAAGTGGATACTTAATTTTGACACAAACAAAAAACTTCCACCAACAAAAATTCTAGGCAAACCGGAGGAATATATTTGGGAACAGGAGTGTAAAGTTAGTACATATCGAGAATCCTATGTACAAAGTTTTGTTGAGTGGGAGCCAGAATGAAGCAAAATATTCACCGACTTCGGGTGGATACTTAATTTTGATACGCACTGTATATATATGTATATATATACAGATGTACACAATTACTTTTAGTAAATTCCCATTCATACTGATAATTATATGTAATATGTAGGAAAAATAGGCAAACAATTAGATACAAACTGAGAGACTCTGCAATGGTAGCAAAACAATGCAACAGCACAAATGTGCTGTTCGTACGAGAATGTCATTTTAAGAAACACAAAATTTCCGAAATCCATACAAAACAACGAGCATCTCAAACGAGGCTGTCGGATATCCAAATTCTTTTGGCAGAAACGTAGTTTTATGTATGCCATTGAAAACTAAACCACCACGTTCTATGAGAACTACTGGCTTTCTCTCTTTTTGAAAGCCATCAAGAAAACTATTGGAATTTCCCCAATGCTAAACATCCTGCAGCTCATTCGAATATTTCACACGCACAAGGATTAGTTATGTGGCAACAAACCAGCGGCTGACGCTATCAATCATAACATTGAATAATTATTAACAATTATTCAAAAAATAGTCATAAAAATAAGCAGTGAAAATGAACTAATATAAAGTTTTCATTCATTTTGTAAAGTAATTTCGGAAATGCTGAATATTAGCTAAATTGGAATAGTTTTTTGTAACTCTAAGAAAACCTCCTTAATACATGTCACCTCCGTTTTTTTTTTCACTTCTCATACTCTCAGCATACGTTTTATGCTTGGTATGTACAAGGCCTCCATAATTTCGCGTAGGTGTATGTACTCTCGGTTTTGCTCTACCTGAACAATTACATAAAAGCAGAAGTGAGTTTTTAGACAGCAATGTAAATGTCATATTAACGTGTTGATTCTGAGAGCCTTTTGTGATTTGCCGTAACGTGTCGGTCAAGATCCTAGCGTAGGAAACCGCAAAAAAGAAAGGAAAAATTAGCTACATTAATATGAAAAGTTAGGTACTTTCAGGGTGCACGATGTCGACACCCCAGGGCTTACCCGGCTCAAATAAGCTTGTGTCAAAGCAGTGATTAGGACGCCTTAAAGACAAAAGTTCCCTTGTTTTGGCAGCTTTCAAAGACAGCGCAGTCGAATATGTTTCCTAGATTAAGTCGAAATCTCGAAGTCGAAGTTTTCCGTGGTTTTTTTCTGACTCTAACGCCTCCACTCTGTAAATAATGAAATAGAAAGATGAGGGACGGTTCCACCTTCACTGATAGTTTTGTTACCAGGAAAATTTTTCGTACTTTTCTTCTACATCTCTTGGGTCGCTTAGGCTTTTGGCCGACATTCTGTGTTCATTTTCATAATCCTACTTTCACACTTATTCAAGTTCTGGAGAATGCGAACTTGCCTAGCCTAATAAAAATATTAAAAATCCTGAACGCAACTACAAGCAAACAATCTATATGTAGTACCCCCACAGTTCCCATCTCTGGATTCAATGAGAGTTGAAAATGGAGTCTACATCCAGGTGCCTACGGTTCCAGCCTCTGGACAAATTCGTTTTCTGTATACAATTAGCGCTCCTCACGTTCTACGTAGTATTTCCCCAACAAGGTGTGGAATTTAAGGGCGTAGCCCTAACCCCGCCTTTCTCTAATCAGTCGTTTTATGCACTTTTGCAAGTTTTTTTTTCGTTGTTTTTCAAGGATTTGCTGTGTCTGGCATTCTACTGAGTTGGAGCTTGTGACATTTTAGGGTACATATTTGACGCTTCCGTTACCTGATGGCCACTTTACAGGATTTCGAATTTTGTTCTCTAGTCTTACCAGCAAAGCTAAAAACCTCTTCTAGAAGAACAATTCTCACAAACACATAGAGGAAACATAATTTAAGCACGACTAGCGCCCCTACGGGACGCTAGGAAGTGGGGTGGGGCAGCCACTTGAAGTTTGTGCAAAGTAATCACACTTTTGGAGACCTTAGAAAATTAGGAAACAGGCGAAAATCATTAACTGTGCCCAAACACAGAACCCCACCTATGAAATGCGTATACTACATATTCTGGCAGCCTAGCTAACGTTCTGCTATTCTGGCAGCCTAGCTAACGTTCTGCTATTCTGGCAGCCTAGCTAACGTCGAGCTTCCTACCTTGATTATAGCTCTGATCGAAAATTCTTCATCACATATCGTCATGTAAATTACTCCCCGGTGTTATGTCCTCCCGTTCTTTGCCCACAGCATTTATTTACTGTATCTGGACGTTCCTCACACTGTTGAGCTGAAGCGCACTGCTACTCCTTCGACAAACCCGTGGCATGGTCTCTTATACGCTATTGAGCTGCGGCGCACCCTCCTTACCCAAGGTTTTCCCACAATGCTGAGCGCTGACTAATTTTCTCCATCGGTGGACCCACATCCTTGGGGTTTCCACGTTAATGGGACCAAGACATCTTTTTGTATCGACGGACCCATATCTTTGGCGCTCTTCACACTACTACCCGCCAGCACAACCTTCCTCCATTGGTGATCTCGTATCTCAGTGTTTTTTGCAGCACTGGGCGCTGGCGCACCCTTCGCACCATGGGACCGATTTCCTGGCACTTCCAACGCTGATGAGACCCTGTATACCATCGGTGTACACACACCCTTTGTAAATCTCGAGTGCAATAAAAGGAAGATAAGGAGTGTTCAGAAAAGGTGGCGCCGCTACTCAGCGGCCTCGGTGTTGCAGATCCCCTCTCCCGGCCACTCACATCGTGGAGCTGACGTGGGTCGTGCGTGGGCCGCACAGCACCGCCGCGATCGGGCACCTGCGGGCCGCACAGCACCGCCGCGATCGGGCATCTGTGGGCCGCACAGCACCGCCGCGATCGGGCATCTGTGGGCCG
>JARK01001552.1:0-56385 GCA_000688135.1 Ancylostoma ceylanicum
GATCCACCATAGATGTGTTGTACATGGTTCGATAGAGGGAACCTTCTCCTAATACCAGACAACCGCGCATTCGAAAAAAAGTGAATATCTGGCGCGTGGCAGGCCGAGACGAGGACCCAACCCCGCCGTGCACCTAATTTTGCGGATTGTGAGCTACTCAGAGGACCTGTGCCAAATATTCACATATTTTCGGACTCAGCAAGTGCTACTGATTACCGATCATGTCGCAGCAGCTACTGATTACCGATCATGTCGCAGCACGGCAGAGCGCGTCAGAATTTTCCTGAAAATTCCTGGGAGAAAACGAAAAATTGTNTCGGACTCAGCAAGTGCTACTGATTACCGATCATGTCGCAGCAGCTACTGATTACCGATCATGTCGCAGCACGGCAGAGCGCGTCAGAATTTTCCTGAAAATTCCTGGGAGAAAACGAAAAATTGTGGACTACATTTCCGTGCTTATTTTCCTGACGCCTTACCAGTTTTGCATATTCTGACACAGTTCTCTGTCTCCTCTAACTTATCATAGGCTCAGCTTTGATACCCCCCCCCCCTCCTCGGTTGACGCCTACTGGGGCTGACCACCTTCACTTTTCGATCCCGATTTCCACGGATAACCATCACTTCGGAAGAACTATTTGCAAGACTATTCCACCTATGCCCGTTATCCAGTCTTTTTTTTTGGGCGGGACAATCCGTTATCTGGGTTTAGGAAAACCCGGATCCGCTCATTCCAGATGCCTACCCATGCTATGTACGTACCTTTGGATTGGAATCTTGCGGACTATGCAAAATTTCTGGAACAAACAGTACGATTTTCGAATTGCATCTGCACGCTAGGGCACATTCTTTGTGCACGAAAATAGATACATACGCCTCCGTATTGGCGATGTTGTCAGCTGGACAAACGAAGCGGATGCATGCCCTTGTTTGGTGCAATACCCTTGCATGAATAGGACAGCAAGAGAGCAGCTCATCATAAATTCTTATAAAATAAATTTTGAAACAGCAAACACAGCAAGTTCAATATTTCACTGTTGACGCAAATTTAGCCCATTGGCACCGGTCCCATTCCAGAAGCGTGCGGCATTTTTTGGCTCTCTTTTTCGTGTATAACTGCGTAGCAGGTGTAATAAAAGAAAAATCTTTCCCAATTCCTTCCGATCCTTTTCAAAAAAGGAAAGTTACGTTACTGCAACAAGAAGTTCCAGAGAAGATTCTCTGCTATATTTTCGCTGTTCCGTAATATGAAGACCCTAGTGGTGCATTAGATAAACAGATAAATAAATATATCAAGTAGTAATTTTAGTAACAAATGAGTACATATTAGAACCACATATCTATTTCCAGTAAGGATAAAACCAGAGAAAGCCAACTTCTTTGCAATCAACAAGGTCAAAACCATGTAAACAACACTGCTGACATACGTCTTTTCAGAAGTCTCGGAATCAAGGAATCAAAAGCTGCACCGGGTTTTGAATGTCTTTTTTTCATTCATCTATAATGAATGCTCGAAGGCTGCAGAAGCACCAAGATTGAACATCAATCGCAAGGAGCTTGATGAAAATTTCATACGGATGACGCTCATGGCGCTAGGAAGCCATCCGACACCGATGGGGATCGCTTAAAATGCCTTTGTCCATGGGGAAGGAGATCTTGAATAATCGAGTAAAATAGAAGTGTGACGGAGAGTTATAGCCACATCAAAGATGGAAAATGATTTTTTTGACAAATCTTCGGAAGGCCTATGTAGTGATTCCAGAAATTGTAGAAATGAACGTGAGAGAAAACTCAGAATCCGGAGTGGTGAACCTTTTCAGAGGCCGCATGCATAGTTGAAATCACTTGGGGTAAACGTGTTTACAACCCATAAGTTTACCCATCGACACGCTTACCATGGGTAATCTCAGTGATGCATATGCACCCAGGCCCCAGATCATCCAACACTTTCACCACTGTCCACTTTCATAACTTGAGAGATTTATCGTACAGCCATGAAATTATACTTACAGTAGGCGTCCATGGCTGTGAAAAGCACGCGGCGCGACCGCGTCGCTCACGATGGAATCGTCGGCGCGGTGGCAAATCTGAGTTTTCTTCATAGTTGTTCATCACATTTGATGCTAAGTAATAAGAAAACTAACTGACTATCAGGAAAACCCCATAATTTGATGTCCCGGAGAGGAGTCCTGCTCGGGCGGCGCGCGTAGACGCGACGCGTGCTTTTCGTGGCGCGGAAAGGTCATCGCCGTCGATGCCAACAGTATGTTTTATTTCTATGTCAACAAGAAAACATAAATTGAAAAATAACAAATAGATTGTTTAAATTGTTGGGCTGTCGCTGACTTTTCGCATGGCCTTTTATAAATTGTTGCTAAGCTCACGAGATAGGCTTGGTATCCACGTGAAAATGTCTCTCTGATGACCAATCCTTGATGTTGACCTAAATGCTGTCTCTTTGTTGGTTAAGCACATGATTTCAATGAGGTTCCGGACAACCTCATTGGATTGAGGGGCGACTGCACGGGAATCTACTACTGCCCGTGGCAATAAATTCAGCTGAAAGCCGGTGCACTAGTAGAAGCGCGGCGCAAAACAAAGCGAATGCTGGCTCGGGTTCGCGTGAACTTTGGGAAGCACGGGTGCTCGGTGTAGTGAAAACAAACTCAGCCAGACGAAGATGCATCCTTTGTCAGCGTGGCGCCGGGGGCGAAAATATGACTGAACCGAACAAAAGGTGACAACAAACAACGTGTGCTTGTGTGTGTAAAGCAGTTAGTGGGTACGGAGAAAAACGTGGGAACGAGGGGCTGGCTGAAGCTTGGAGGCTCGGGAATTGGGGGGAGGGGGGTAGGGAATTCCATGGCGTTTCCAGAAAATAGCCAGAGGGCTCAGGACGGAATTAACATTGCGTCAGTGTGGGAAGCTGTTCGAGCACTTTGCAAATTGCAATCAAGGCAAGGAACATGTACGTAAGTGATGGATAGAAGAAATTTGAAAATATTTATGCAAAATTTGAGCAAAAACAAACGGAAGATAGCGAAAAAAAAACAAATAAACCTTGAAAAACGTAGGAAATAGAGGCTTGAAATAATAAAATCGAAATAATCCCCCAGCGCCGGCTTCAAACCAAGTTTCCAACTAAATTAAATCATTCAAAGCCATCGATATCCAGACAAGCCTATAATTTGCCCGGAATTGCAAGGCTGCAGTGCAGTAATATCAGCTGTCTCCAGTTTTGTTTCCTATTTCCTGTCCATTTCCGTTCAATGCTGTCCCCTCACTTCTAAGAAAAAATGTCCTCGAAGGCATCAAACATCGAAGTCAGTGTTACTTTATTACACACGAATGTCCAAGACTGGGCTAGACAGTAAACAACCGCCACCTTCCTGAAAAAACCGGGGTCTTCATGGGGTGTGCTAGAATTTTGCATGATATTTTCAACCACATACGGTTTGATTCCGTCCATGCACCTGGGCTTGGATGCATCATTGAGATTACCCATGGAAAACACGATGAAGCCCGTGTTAACTTTGGGTAAATTTAATTTTGTGGTGTTAGCAATCTTACGCTGGTTAGCCACGATGATGTATGCGGTCCCTGCTTAAAATAATGCAAGTTTCACGAGATGTGAACAAAACTTCCTGTGAAAGTAATATAAATCCCATACGCAGTGAGCGCACATTCCATGCCCGTATAATGCATACATATTTGTAAACGTCAGTTTATTTATATATCCTTCCATTTATTTAATCACTTTCTTATTTTTATGTACACTGTTCGTTACACTGCAAGTGGGTTTTCAACGGCTCTGAGTGCTGCCGTTGTCCTAACATTTCTGGATTGGAATAAGATCACTGAAGAACAGTATGATAAGTTCTGTAGAATCCCACTGGACAAGATCCAGATAGAAAAGCCTCTGTGAATTATCTAGGAAGCTGGACCATACAGCCTATCCATGAAAGGTGGGTGAAAATGCTGCTAAGGAGAACAGCACATTTTATGGGCGAAACAGCAGCAGCTGAAGGTCTAGCTCAGGATTTTCGGAATATAGGCATTTCCTACATACCTCTACCAACACATAAGTGACATATTCCATTGATGCGAACGCAGCATATGGGTAGAAGACACACTCGAAGCTCATGTGAAGAAATAACTACATATGAGTCCACCTCGTATGGATGATAAAAATTTGCAGAATGTAATTAGTTACAAAGTTCACAGATTCAAAATCTTATACTGATATCGCTAACCTCAGTAGGAGGAAGTAGTCAAGTTCAAATAAATATCAGTTTAAACAATTAGGTAACAGTAACAACTAGTACGCTGAAAAGCAACTCAAATCAGAACTTGCATACAACGTTGAGATTATCTACATAGGGTAAGCGTGTTAACACCACACATATTTACGCATCGTTACCTCAGGTTCCATCACGCTTACCCTGGGTAATCTCCAAGATGCATCCAAGCCCAGGACAGAAACACTTATAGTACTGTGAATTATAGGACATAACACATCCATATTAGATTGCATAACATTTCTCACGGAAATTGTATGGCGTATACATGGAAAAAAAATTGTTGAAAACTTTACGTCGATGTGCGTGTCTTCCTCAAATCGGTCGCAAAATTGGAGAAATAATTTATTTAATTGAAGAAACCGTATAATTTTCACTGCAATGAACATAAAATACAAGGGAGAGTTTAGACAGCGAAGAAGATTGGGAAGATTGGGACAGGGTTAAGAAAAGGGTATGTGTGGTGTCGAGTGGCAATAAATTATTGGGAGGGAAAGTGGGGAAGTGGAGAAAGGATCCTATTAGGCAGCAGGTTTTGCAACGGGTTGATACTTTTACCGATTGAGGCGTTCAGATGAGGGGCTAAATTAACGCCAAATTTGGCTGTTCAGAGCCCCCAATCGTGATTGTTCGTGCACATTTGTGAAAGCGCCCAACGATAGCCACCTGCACGAAACGTGGATTTTGTCCGTGTGGCTGCATCCAGCTGGCAGCGCTTTTTGCAATTGCGAAGGCGAAAAAAGCCGAGCGAATGAGCCAATTCGACATCAGCTTTCTTCCACGTGATTGGTAGAACGCGACTGGCTTTCTATGGAAGTTTTTATCACAGTTTGCTTGCGAAGGCGTTTTCAATCGTTGTACATAGATATAGATACAAACTGGAGTTATATCGGGAAAGTTGAGCTGACATCAAAGATATCCGAAGAGAGCCTGATGAGAAAGTTCTAGAACCTTTCCACGGATCTATAATTTTCACCAACAGCAACAACCAGTGCCTGTATTCATGAACTTTCCTGGGTAATTTGTTACAGACCCACCCTACTAGAATGGACGAGTTTCCTAAGTAAGGATAGGTACACTTCATCCAAGCGATTTGCCTCAGTCGATGATGACATGTAATGACAGAAATGGCCTGAAATATCGCTTTCCGCTCGGGTAACTCGTCCACTCTAGGTGAGCGGGAAGCTCATGATCTTCCTGGGTACATTCATGAATCCCCCTCCAGCAGGAAGAAGCCGGCAAGGTGGTGTTGAAAATTTAATGTTTTTATCTACTGCCTGAGGTCACACATGGCCAGGGAGATAAGAGTGTGGAAAAAAACTCATATCCCGTAAACTATACGACGCAAAAACAAAGAGCCGAAATCCACAAATCGGAAAATGCAAGGACTGTCAGCAAAACTATACAAAAATATGAAAATTCCTTGATGGACGACCTAGAGGGATCACCCAGTAGCGGGATTCATGAATGTTCCAGGAAGATTCTAAGCCTCCCGCCCACCTAGAGTGGACGAGTTATCCGAGTGGAAAGCGACATATCAGGCCATTTCTGTCATTACATGTCATCACCGGCTGAGACAAATCGCTCGGATGAAGTATAGCCATCGTTGCCCAGAAAACTCGTCCAATCTAGTAGGGCGGGTCGGTAACAAATTACCCGGCAAGGTTCATGAATACAGGCATAGATTTTGATGCAGCGAGAGTCCCCCTCGATTTCCTGGCACATATAAATAGCTTTAAATGCAGTGGAGAAGAACATTTTCTGTAGTTACGCTCAGGGATTAGACATGCTTTGTAATAAAATCATGCTTTAAAACTTTGCTCCGCTCTTGAAACCTGAAGCCGAACTCTATCCAGAAAGCAGAAGTCCAGATGTCAGCGTGATGAAGCTCAATCACCCTCAGAATTCGAACCAACTATGCAAAAATCCCAGCGCAATCAAACGACGAATCTCTAGACGGCATGTGTTAATGGAATTTTTGACGAGGGCAAGTTAGACATGGGACCGGTTTTGGGGTGGTGGATTCTGAGAGGATTTTTTTCCGGCAGAGAATTGAATGTATTAATTCCGGAAACTTGGGTAATTTGTTTAAGGGTGGCAATTGAACAAAACCTTGGAGATTCCACATCGGCAATATCTTTACCAAGTCGGAGACCTTTGGAAAATGGCTAAAATCCAAGAAAACTGTAGGAGATTTCAAGGAATAGTGGAATAAGAGTACAATTCTAGAAAGATTAGCCTGAATACCTGTTTTCTAAAATAAATTTGGATATGAATTTGATACCTCCCGGGGTGTTTGCCCATGAGGCTAATATGTATCTTCCACATTCACAGAAAAATTTTTTGGACATATTTATGGCTGAAAAATCCAGGAGAAACGTACCTGAAGTGCCTCCAAGCTGCTGCGGATTTGTGACAAATCAGGTATTTCTAGCGCTCCTGGGCCGTAAACGTCACCTAATCGTCCTGGCTACAGAGACCAGAAAGCAGAGCTCTCCCGAGCGGCGATCCAGCAATGCGGCGGCAGCAGCGTGTAAGATGAATGTCTTCATTGTTCTTCGCTTGTTTACCTACGGATTCCGCGAGAATGAACGACTAAAAGTTGGCGCCTTAGCGATTTCTCTGCCGCGCAACGTCACAGCTGCTAAGAAATTCTCCAGGATTTTCTGGGTTCCGGGTTTGCTCCAAAAACCTGCCCCAAATAGATGCTCAGGAGGAAGATTTTGAATTTCAGGTAACACATCAGAGGCCCCATGCATGATCGAGGTTACCCAAGGTAGACGTATTATAAGCCAGCAAATTTATCCATCGTTAACACGTGCGTTAAAGTATTCACCTAGGGTAATTTCAATGATGCGTCCAGGGACAGGGCTGGGATCCACGAAACCATAATCAAGCAAACTAATGAGTTAACATGACTGGTTATCGTGTACAGTAGGCAATGCTAGGAGAAGCTGGACACGGAAGCTTTTTTCCTGGTTTGTTGCGGGACCCATGAACGTTCCCGGAGAGGTTCCAAGCTTCACGACACTGGACAATCCCACGAACAAAATGGGATATATCATGCTACCTGGATCATGGTTTGTAAGCAGAACACACCCATTTTTACCTTCACAGCTAGTCCAGTTTTGGAATGACGAGTAAGTGATTCTCCTGGAACATTCCTTAATCCCGGTATCTCGCTTGGTTATCGTATAGACCTCGTAATGCTAGGAGAAGCAGGACATGAAGCATTTTTCCTGGCATATAGCGGGATTCATGAACGTCTCCGGAGAGGTTCCAAGATTCTCGATGCTCGTCGCCATCAGAAATGCTGGCACAGTTGATTACGCACTTTTTTCACAGCACTATGTGAGTGCTCTCACATATTATTATGTTCTTGGAAGAGTCTTGCCCAAAATTTTAGCTTTTCTTCCTATTTTTACCATAACCATATTGAGTTACCCACTCAATTAACCATGTAATCACGCTCATTAGCACGGGGGATGTACTAGTTTCAGAGCCGGTCCTTGATCTTCTCCTCCCTGAGTTATGGGATCTAAAAGTCGAAGAACTCAACAACCTTCTCCATCCCTTCAGAATCATTGTTTTGAGAGTAAATTTACCAAAGAATTAAAAAGTATTCTGAAATTTAGGTGACGTTTCTGTCATTTTTTCAGTGAGAAAGAATTTGTGAAAATTTTTGGACAGGACATTCCCGCCAACCCAATACGCAGATAGAATAATGGAAGGAAAGGCAGGTCCATTTGTGGGTGTGTATCATCGTGAGGGAAAAGGGGGTGTAACCAGGTGACTCTGATTGGCGCATTCGAGCCGTACATACGTCACGTCCACCTGCTTGGCTCATACGGCGCTAAGCACAAATAGACCATATATTATGAAATTGACGTCGTTCGAGTTCAAACAGATGGGCATGGCGGGCGACCCCAAGTGCGCCAATCAGAGTCGTCTGGCTACGCCCCTTTTCCTCACTATGATATACAGGGGGCCATAAGTTATTGTACAACGTTTGATCTTTTATTTCTCCCCCGGAAACCCACGCATTGTTCCGCACTTTTGACTGGTGAATAGAGGAGGTTAAAAGTATCTTTTAGTTAAGATCCAGTTTTCCGGGAGGCTTTGGCTATCGAGCAGTTGGCCTCGAAACAAATCTTTGAGAAAAGAGGGTTGTTGTGACAATTTCCCCTTGAAAATCCACAAATTCTTCGATATGGATTTCACCTCTCGGATGCTTCTTCAAGAGCAAAACGTGCTCTTTCCAGCCATATTCAGGGTTTCCCAAGAAAGCCAACTTCAAGAAATATCCGGGCAAAAAACCACGGCTACTCCATGCCACCGGTAATGGCCAATTTCCACCAAATTTAAGTTCTAAGAATTTTTCCCCTAAAAGAATGGACATCAGCCAGAATTTTGATGTGCTCTGAAAACTAGAGTAAAAATGCTGCAGAATGGCTATACAGCCTCATCAAAAGGCCCAGATACAGGCCAGCTGTGCTCCTCGCAACCTAAGCTTGGTTTTCTTATCCGAGCAATTTTTGGAACAGCCTCGTCCTGTGCTCTTATCTACCGCGATCTTCAGTGGATTTTGCAAATACTCCTCAAAATAGGCTTCAAGAGTACGGGACTATTTTTTATCCCACTTAAATCCGTTGTCAAAAACTGTTTTTGTAGCTGTTTTGCTCAGGAATTGCGGGCTGAATCAGTGCATTTGGCGGCACCAAAAATTTGAGTTTAAAGTTTCTATTAAAATTTCTCCGTCATATCCCGAGTATCCAGGGCGTGTTTGTAACCAGAAAATAGAGGGAATCCAGCTCTATCAAAATTGACCTAGCTTGTTAAAAAACATTGCATCACTGCAGAGTAATATAATAAGCCAGCAAACGATGTACAATAACTTATGCCCCCCCCCCCTGTACACCTTCCATTTGTGAATCATAATTGGGCTTAGGACCTTCGGAAATAGCGGAGGATAATACTCGGAAGCAATAGAGATGATTGAGCAACGATGTAAATTAAGAAAAAAAAAACAATTATGTTGTTCACGTGGACAGAGTTAGATAAGAAAACATCGATAAATGGAGGTTATAGGTCAAAAGATGAAATGACTGTATGAAAAGTCTAACGAGCAACCATATACTATACAAACTGACAGGATAGCAAGACAAAACACACCACCATAGCTACGAGAATGAGAGGGAAAAGAGAAAATTTATGAACAGAAGAAGGGAGATACGGAAAATACTGCTATATCAGAGAATTTTTCAGAGTTACGGTGACGATGAGGTGAAATGGGCGGGTCATGCTTCCCTGATCGAGATAAGCAAAGAACGGGCTCATCAGGGAAATATAACCCGTCCCATTCCGCCTCAACCACCTTTAGAATGAGAATGGCAAAGAAGAAATAGGAGTCGACGATCAAGCGAGACACAAAATTACGAGTAAGGATTTCTTTAATGAAGAACTGTCACAGAATTTAGGAACAGCCCTTCCAAAGGTAATGGAAATATCTTGGAAAATCCAAAAGTTACTATTTATTATTTATTTATTTATTTGATACACCGATTTTAAAAAACAAATCAGTGCGCCAGGAAAAAAAAAACACGCGTGTTGGTGGCAAACTCAAAACCTATGACGAAAAAATTGTAACATGCATAAATTGTAACTAAGTTACACTAACTACTAAGGAATAAATGGAGACAAGACGAGCGGAGGGTATCAAATAAAAAAAGTAATTGCCACTCATTTTGCCTCTACCCTGGAGCGAATCCAATTCGCCCGCATCTCCATCCTACTCTAGGCTCTTTAGCGTAGAGAGGAAACTATCACGCGCGACGCGAGAAAGAGATATGGGGAAGGAGAAAATGAGAAAGAAATGACAGAAAAAAATAAAAGTGATGAAATTCTCACTTTGGACCATAAGACGAGTTCGACACTGGGAATTCAATCACAATCCGTGGATCCCTTCAGCGAGACCACCATCAATGTCACACAGAAATAAAAAAGAGTCAACCACTGCGGGCGACTGCACAGGACAGTCTGGAAAAGAACCATGAGCACTACAGCTCGTTAGTTATTCTGTCCATAAACCACCAATGTAGACTCCTGTATAATGACTGCCGAACACAAAATTCCGCCGAAAAGCAAAGCAGCGAAAATGAATAAATGAGCTGTGGGAGCGGTCACGTCGGCAAATTTGCATCATCGTTGCACAGCAAGCAATTTTCTAAAGAAAAACGTGTAATTGCAGGGGGAAATAGGCTTTTTCCTGTGCGGATCGGGATAGCGCTCAGATTACGAGTTCATCATATCTACTGGCTCGAAAACAACGGGATGATTTCCATGACTCGATCTGGAGAAGGCTGGCTAAGAATCCCATGGTCAGCCTCGGATAAATTTTAAAAATTTTCCTCAAGCAATTTATTTTCACTATTGCGGTATAACAATAAATATGCAGTTATGCGCTATTTGAAAGAATGAGACATATGCAATGCATGATAGAAAATAGAAAAAAACATGTAAAACAAATATGAAAAAGGCAAAAATAGAACAAAATATAAATGAGTCCATGGATAAACGGTTTTTTCATTCAGGGACAATGTAGTGAGAAAAAAGAATTCAAATTCTCCTTAGAGGAAAAACACGTCACTCGTCGAGCTTACTCAATTCTTCCTACGGAAAAAAAATTTCCCAGCGGACAACAGTAGAATGCTGATGACTGTAGAGGTGCAGGAAAAATGGGTTAGTACTCGTTTGACATTTTTAAAAGATATACTAACATCTACCAGTAGAAAGAGTAGCAATAGGGTCCAATAGCAGCCAATGGTAAGATGTCACCAATAGTAAGAGCATCATAAAAACCGGGGGGGGGGGTTGTGAACTAAATAAATAAATAAATAAATAAATAAACAAATAAAAAAATAAATGGGTACTGTGCTGGAGCACTTTGCGTGCATTAAATAAAATAAAAGAAGAAAAATTATAAATAAATACGCATGAGTAAATTTGCGTAAATACGCAAATGCAAACTGTGCATATGGGTGGACAAATACTAAGTGCGAAAGCATTCCTCAGAAAACTATGGCATCAGAAAAATACGGTAACTCCTAGGATAAGGCATAGTCCAACAGCATATTAGATGGTTAGTGCCCAGAAAATTACCCAAGAAATTTCTAACTGGATTCATTGGAGCGTTTGATCGAATCATCTCCAGTTGATTTCACCATTCAGGCTCTGTGGTGGGCGAATACATCGAACTGTCATCTGTGTTTTGTTCGCCTGTCACCACACAACCCACAATTGTTAATAAATAGCCCTGGTAGCATGACAAATAGTGAAGTAGACGAGGGAAATGGCACGAAAGAGCGCAGAAAAAGCCGTGAATCACGTCATCATTCGTCCATACACAGCCATTCAATTAGTAAGGGAAATTGGAAGAGGAGATGAAAAATTTGCCGCAGCATTTCTGGAGGACGGATCGAGAACGAGGCCAGGATCGGCTATCCATTCAGCCTGACCAGTCTTTCTTGAATTGGTGATAACCTAGCGTACCTTTGCTGAATGTCTACGTGTTTTAAGGAGGAATTGATCAATAATCCTTGAATTTACAGTGCTCTGATCATATGTTCGTGATCACTGGCAAGGGAATCCTGCCTGTGATTCAGGAAGAAACCGGTTCCGCCAGAAAATTGTAAACAGCATTTGTCTAATTTCAATGTGAATGGATGTTCTGGAGGTGTGTTTTCCAGTGGTACAGAGCTTCGATCGATTCATCACCTTCAGAATTTCTAGTAAAGAACATTCTAGGGCCTACAGGCCTAAAAATACACTGGAACAGTACTTTACTGGACTAAAACCATGAAGATATCCCTACCTGGAGGGCCTACAGGCCTAAAAATACGCAAGGAACTCACCGTGTCTCGCAGCATCTGCATGAAATAGTGTGCCGTTCGGTTGATCGTCCGTTTGGCGAATCCGATAGACCTGAACCAACGGGAGTCAACGACGGATCAGCCACACCAATACTAGTAAGGAACCTCGGATGTTTGGGCATTTTCGGGGCGAAAAACAGCCACCAATTTTGGGCCGCGGCCCAATGAAGAGGCGATAATTCTGAGGAGAGTTCGCAAAATACAGATGGGGTGAGAGGTTTCCATTGAATGAGCAATGGTCGCAACAAAGTAGACACATCGAACGTTCGGTTTGTCAACAAGGAAATAAGCTGAGAAAAACCGGCATGGCCTAGAGATTTGCCGTCTTCTGATAATCACCGGCTTAGCCAGGGGAAGCACGTCAACAAACACCCAAAAAAGGGGCCAGAGTCGGGGAGTACGAGCATAAAACCCCGCTGGGCCCCAGCTGTTCGAAAACGGCCGGTGCATAAGAATCGTGAGAACATCACGATGTTCATATGGGCAGCACGTTCACCAAGGAAAGACCACACCTATCGAACGAGTGCCTCCTTCCTGACTGCGTCGCTGGCGGAGAGATCGGCGCCGGCTTCGGGTGCGGGATCGACTGTTGGAAACGGTGGTTGGCCTCGGCGACGGCGTTCCACTGGAAAAAAAATGAATGCTGAGGGATTTTTTTCTTCCGTACAGGGGATGGCGATGGTGGACGAAACCTGCAAAGCTGTGTAAATGATGGAGAAAAAATTCGCGTGCAGGTAAAATCATCACGACAAAATTGTTGCACGCCAAAGCAGCGTGCACCTCGCCCCCATAGCCTTTATATAAGCAATGTTTATGGTGTTAAGCTCAACTTATAGGGGTTACATTGCGCGACTCGCGACCATTTTCAGATCAAAACAACCACAACTTACGAAAATAGCGTTAAAGAAAGTGGCTAGGAACGCACTTTCTCGTCGAATTCCTCATCAGTGCGGCAGCTGTCGTAAATCCAGTTTAGAGGCTCGAAAAGAGCATAGCGAATCTGTAAACGCGCAAATTTAAAGGAAACGAACGAGCGTTGTTGAACTGCCACCGCCATGATGAACATCGAGTGTCGCCGAAGACCCTAATGTGCGAAAAGTTTTCAAAAAAAATTAGGCATTGATTAGAGATTCAAATGTGATGAATTCATGTGGAAGTGCTAAGAGCCTTATGGCAAAAAAGTAGAAGTCTCCTGTTCTAACCTAATACCCCTGAAGTAAAATTTTGCAGCTATTAACCCTTCACAGGCCATTTAAATTTTGAAGTTATTAACCTTTTTCCTATTTCCTCCTAATAGTACGTATGTGCCGATTTTACTGAAAGACTTCAGATGTTCTATCAAACCAAGGGTGAAACTATTATATTACAAATACATACAGGGAACGTCAATCCCGACTGCTGCGCCTGCGGACTGACGCGCTGCAACATCTATGCGGCGCGGGCAAGTGCTGTGGATGTGGGGTGCTTCCACGCCTGCACCGCGTAGATGTTGCGGCGCGTCAGCCCGCAGGCGTAACAATCGTGATTGACGTTCCCTGTATATTTTAATTTTTGATGATACTTGGTTGGCGGGAAGTCCTGTCCAGAATTTTGATCTTTTTTGTTTTTATCATAACCTAATCCAACAAATTTCTTGAACAATTGACACTGTGCCCAACAAGCTCAAAATGCGGCTCATCCGAATTTCAATTCAATTTTTTTGGCGCAATGTTGTTCGTGTCTCTTTCGAAAAAGATCAAAAGAAGTAATCATTGGGATAAGTGCAACAACAAAATGACAAGCTACTGAGAAAGAAAGAATTCTGAAAATGATGCAGAAGTGGCAAATGAAGTCAAACTGGAATTCTGCAAAAGAATTATCCAATGAGCAAACAAGGGATTAGGTTTGGAAGAAGTGGGATTTGGACTGCCAGAAGCATAAGGGATGGAAAAGTGTGTTAAATGTTTGAAGGAGTCAGATGAAACGCGAATTGATCATCGAACAGCTGAAATCTGACATTGATCGAGCTCCAAGAGTGTGTTTAAGATCTATTATATTTAGATCACGCGCAACAGCTCCACCAACTGGTCAAAAATTGAAATTTTCAACTGAAGTTGTCCTTGTAATATTTCGAGTAAAGCTGGGTCTTGGACAGTATTTCCAGCGCAGGATTTTCGGTTTTTTTTCTGAGGATCGAGCGCACACGCAAGCTTATAGGCGACAGCTACAGTGCGCGTCAAAACTTTACGCCCACCCTAGAAATTCGCTTTTCGGACGAGGATCAAAATTTCCCGTGAAATGAAGTTCATTATCGTTTTCGACGTGCTTGAAAACCTCCGTAAACTTTTGCTACCTCTTTCCTTAGTGATCCTCTAAATTCTTATTCGTTTTTGAAGGAAAAACGCGGCGGTTCAAAACTTTACGCCCACCCTTGAAAAATCTCGATTACTCAGGAAAGGTGTTGCTAACAAACTCACAAATGACGCAGACTGATGTAGTAGCGTTCCAGAAGACCGCGAAAAACCCTTTGGAGCATTTAAAATCAATGCTTAGGGTACTTTGCCAGTCAATGACTAGGCAAACCCTTCACTGAGCAAGTGTGAACAGAACAAAAATTATTTAAGAACCTGTGTGAGCGCAGACGCCTAGCGGGCATTTCCACGAGCAACCTTAATGAGAATAAAAGGAAAAGGAAACACTTGGAGACATTTCAAGGCCGACGCCACTGTCATATCACCCGTCTGGTCCTCCTCCTCTACAACGTCGGCCGAGAAAATCCGAACTAAATTCTCGCTGACTCTTTCCAAATCGACCAGTCCCTACACACATCAGCATTTAAGGACTTTTGAGGCAAGAATATAAGGCATGTTCTCCGAACCACGCGACACCACCCTTGGAGTGGAGTGATTTTGTCAGTTACAACATGAACAGCATGTGGGCTTGGATGGCATTTTTTCGTTTGCTGACATCCAGAATTTCACTCATATCATCTGATGATGTGTTCATTGGTGAGCATTGAAGTCACATCACGATTTTCCTGGCTGAATTTTGCATTACTGTAGAGATTCATAGGAAAAGAAAGAGGTTTCTTTTTTGCCGCAACTTTGGCGGTTGAATTTCGGTGATCAGGGTAGACCTCTGACTTCAGGATTGCAGAGTTGGGATTCAGATGGGCTCATCAATTCAAAGAGTGCTCTACGAATGCATTTGCCATCATATTTCCTTTGACACGGCGTGCACCACTTCATTTTCCGCCAGAGTCACTACTCGGAGCACCCTTCACGTCTAACTCGCAGCCTCTCATTGTCATCTCTATGAGCTAGCACGCCTGTTTTTGTAATTTAGATACAATGAGGAACTCAGATGACATAACTACTGTTGGGATTCATGGCAGTAAACACCAATCACACCACCTACAGAGCCTCAAAGAAGCAATTTTCTCTTGCTCTGCATGTAAATTCGCAAGAGCCATGAACAACTTTGTCACAGCAATGAGGAATTGACTACTTGGGGTAGTAATCAGCAGAGCAAAACCTAAGAAATGCTAATTCATAAGGATCGCCTAGCTTTCTTACGATAAAAAAGCTTTTCCAAGGGTGGGCGTAAAGTTTTGAACCGCCGCGTTTTTCCTTTAAAAACGAATAAAAAATTGGAGGATAGCTAAGAGAAGACCTAACAAAAGTTTACGGGGTTTTCAAGCACGCCGAAACGATAGTGAACTCCATTTCTCGGGATATTTTGATCCTCGTCCAAAACGGCGAATTTCTAGGGTGGGCGTGAAGTTTTCACGCGCACTGTAGCGTGAGTGCTGCCTTTAGGATTTGACAAATTTTACTCCTTTTTACGCTGTCTAATTGATTCCTAGTATGATGTCATTCAAAACACTTTCTAATATTTTTCATTTCTGGGCCGGCATGCATTACTAAGATTATCCAGAGTAAACGTTTTGACGTCCTTGTTAGCTATGGGTAAAATTAACTAACCATCTTACAAGGGAAGGATACTTGGTGGCCGTGGCCATTCGTGATGGGATGTGTACCACCATGTGCAGTTTTTGACGCTGATCTCGAAGCCGTAGCCCAAATTTCCTGCGGGCTTCTGCGTAGCGAGTTACACTAGAAATAGGTGTAACTCGCTACACAGAAGCCTGCATTATCGTCCTGAAAATATTAAAGGCTTCTAGAGGAAATAAGAACCTCGCTAGTGTGCTGCAGGTGGAGCCGCCTTACCTTAATTTAAGCTCGTATATGAGAACAGTACTCAAAGTCAGTGACTAACTCACCCATGGTCCTCGCATGCAAGCTTAAATTGGAGTAAGGCAGCTGTATCGGCAACTTACTAGCAAGAACCATGTTTCCTTTGAAACTATTCAACAGTTTGAAGACACTGAATCAGCTACATACCAAGCATAGCCTGGGGCTCATACAAGAGTACGCTTTATAACATGTGCGCGGAAAGAAATGGGTGTATTTCACTATACAGAAGTCCACAGGAAATTTGGGGTACGGATTCGAGATCAGCGTCAGGAACTGCGTATGGTGGTACACATCACATCACGAATGGCCACGACCACCAAGTCTCCTTCCCTTGTTAGTTAATCCATCTTAGTTGAAGCGTTCCACTGTGGTGCTGCGCTCTCAAAGTGTCACTCAGCTATGATTTGGCTTGTCTATGAACGCCTCCACTAACTCAACCAGAACTTTTGAAGGGATAGAAAGATAAGCAGCAAAATTCTCAGAGTCGGAGTCCCTACCCGAATTGGCGGATGTCGAGGTTGCAGATCTCGCGGCATCGGGGTGAGTTTCCTCGAGCACATTGGCGACCCCTGTGCACCACCTTCTGGGCTCAGCATCAGTGGTTTCTCGATAGTGGGTGTGATTGGTGGACTGGGAACAATCGAAGAATCAACGGCTTCGATCTCCTTCGGTGGCTGCTCCACAGACTGGCAAAGTTTCTCCTATAAAGTGTTGAAAACACTCTGAATCATCGTTGTTGCCTTCGTGTCCCTTCATATGATTGTGGGTTTGATGCGATTCAAATCAATGTGGATTTTTTTTATCGTTGAGGAGCACAGAAGGTACTGTTCAGTTCTAGAAAAGTTCACTTGAAAAGTAAAAAAAGTGTAAAAAATGTTAACTTCTACGATCGGCTCCTCCTTTGGTGGCTCTGCCTTCAGTTGCATTCCGATCTTCCGCTTTGCCAGAGAAGCCGATACAATTTTCAGGTCCTAAAATTGAAAAGCGTATGGATCGGAACTCGCCTGAAAAGTCTATTCTACTAGGATTTTTTGTGTTACGGGAATTTTCTTGGAAAGATCAGATAGATAAGATCAGATTGTCGAGAAAGCGGGGGGGGGGGGGAAGTCCTCACCGTTTCACCTCGGAATCATTTCCGAGGTCTTCACCTGTGAAGAATACCCAGAAGCTGCTGATCACAACGATATATTGGATTTTGTGCAAAAGAGCAGAAAAACCGGTTTTCAAGCCCCACTCCTCGGGAGCTCGTGGGCAGAGCAGGATGTGGGCTGGATCAGGACGAGTTTTCTGGATAATATGCTCCCGAAAGCGCAGCATCTGGGGAAATCTTAACACCACGTGATAAATCCTAATCCACTCCCTAACAAATAAAAAGTGCAGTCATTGTGTGACTAGTAAGGTGGTGCTTATTGCAGAGACCCTGTAGCCTCGCATTGGCTCCACCCACAATCTCCACAAATGTTGTGGTGCAAAAACGGGTTTTTTCGGCAGTTTGCATAGAACCACGCATATCACTGTGATGGGCCGATTTGTTTCAAAAATGATTTTGAAGTGGGACGGGGTACTGGCAGGACCGATTGCGGTCATTGCTCGGACTCGCACTAATTGTAAGGAGAGGTAATGTATGTTAAGATCGCTAGATCCACCGATTGCCCCTGCTTGAAGACCACTTACGTCATGCAGGCACCTCCACCCTTACCTAGCTTCGATATTGCAAATTTTACAAGCCAATTCTACTCTAAGTAGCCATTGCGGAAGGTAGTAAAATTCTCTTTCCCGGATTTTCCTTTGGTGCTACCACTGCCCCTCAAGCAGTTTTTGCCAGTGTGGTGTTCATTGTAATGGTTTTCACCGATACTTATGGGGGGGGGAGGGGTGGGTGCCATCCTGAGGAGAAATGGGGCGTTACCTCGTCGCCGTGACTGATGGATTCAGTAAATGCGCCAATCACGGCTGACTGACCATGCCCTTTTTTCCGTCATGACAATACACCTTTGAGACATGATTGTTCGAGGTTAACAACAGATATTCGAAATTAATTGTGTGACAATCTAATGGATAAAAGAAATATTTGATTTTGAATAGGTTTCTGAATAGTGAATAACTACGAGGGGAATAAGAGACAGTGAAATCCAGGAGCTCACCTCTTTCGCACTATCCATGTCACTAACATCAAGTGAAAGTTGCTGACAGTTCATCTGTGAGGTGAATCGCAGTTTCGGTTTGGTTACCTGAGCAAGCAATGCATTCAGGTACTCAACGGCAAACAGGTCAAAGCGGAGGACACTACCCTGAACAGTTTCTCGGACCAGTCCAAGGATGTCGTTCTCTGCAGGTTGCGTTTCATTGGAATGAATGTCTGGAATAAAAGGTTGCTTAGGGGTGTCGCTATAGATGTACCAACATCGAAAGTCAAAATGTGAGTTTGATATTCATAATCTAATAGGAAATTTCTTAACAAAATATAATCCAGAAAGAATAGGACATCTAGGGAGTTTCAGGGGAAAATGAAAAAAAAATGCAAGTTTTCCAAAGAAAACGTTTATGTACAATGTTCATTCAGGCGTCTTTGAGTTGTGTTTCTTGGATTTTGCTGCTTTTTTGCAAGTGGCTAGCATCTGCAACCCTCACCTTGTTTACGAACGGAATGTAAACAAGTAAATAAATGAAGTGACAAGCAAATAACTCAATAAACGACCTTCTTGGCTCCATCCGGCTTAATCGACTCCTTCCGATTCAGAGCGAGTTGTGCCAACGCGGCCGAGGCAGCAGTGTCTGGCAGCACTTCGAGGTTTTCCCATTGCTTTAGACGATCCTCATCTGTCTGCAATGTGGAACCGGTAGAAGCGAACTCTTTGCAAAAACTCATCGTTTTGATTCCCTCACGACACATACATACTACGTAGATATGAGTGAGAAATCGCAAACAGGTCTCGCAGACAGAAATTATGATTATTCTTTGTGTGATGGTTTCCTTGCAAAAGGACATTTTATATCAAAATGAGGAAGGATCCCAGAAACTGGAGTTAAATTCTGCTGAGTGGCCATGTTTGACCGGCAGAGATTGTTGAAGATATCCAACTAATATCAACGACCAACAACAGCTCGTGCACATTTGGCGAGATTGCGGCAGGTTGGCTCCAAATCGCGAAACCCAAATTTAGTCATGTTAGAAATGCGGGAATTCTTGAGTAATCCTGGAAGGGTCTGCTAATTTAGGGCAAGTCCGTTCACATAAAAGCCTGTAAGGCTGACATGCAGGCCCCGTGGGAGACTACCCCCACCACCACCCCCAATTTTTATCGTTTTTTTCTTCGTGCTTGCCAGTTTCTGGGAGAAACCACTTAGAGGTTAAAGCACCCACGGAAAATTTCGCCTCGAACATATTCACAGTTTTGAAAAAACCTGGACTTCAGGAATACTTTCGCAGTACAAGCGGCACTGGAAGTGACCATTCACATAGCAGGCGGACTTGTTTCTCAGCTGATTGTACGTGTTTTCGTTGATGCATTTGGTTGTATTAGAGCACAGAAATCTTCTTGGGGAGCGGAAAACATCGATTAACACCTGGGCCCGTAGTAAAGTGTCATGGTGGTGAGATGATGTGCCTGCACATCTCGTCGCCACATATGGGGCGATGATTGCACGTGCGACGATCTCCCAACACTGTAGGATAGGATATCGTCACCATTCCCGGCAGTGCTGGGAGCATGCCGGTGGGAGGCGCTGATCTCATCGCCCTGGAGGGCGATGATCGCCATGCTTTGATGACGAGATAGTGTGTGTAGTGAAGAGACGCCGAGTGAAGTGCTCGGAGCATCTCACTCGCAGGGTGGCGATGATGTGAAGTTAAATGAATTAAGGGGCGCAAATTGCACCGAATGCACCATCTCTGACTTTTCGCTCGTTCAATCCTTGTATGGTGGAGGGGTTATGTAAATCTGGGTAGGGTAACGGCAGGGTTAGGGTAAGTGGGGTATCTCACAGAATCCCACCAATTTTTGTCTACTGGGGTTACGTATTTGGCATGCTGATCACGAATATCACATTCGTTTTGTACCGTAACCCCATTTTTGTGGGGATACGGTAGAAAATTCAGAGAAAATGCCAATTTCAAGGAGAAGACGAAGGTGGCATGCAAAATGATGTTGATGTTCGTGATCATCACCTCAAATAACCCCCTTGAGCAAAATTTGAGCGAATTGCATGAGGAACCGTGTCTTGGGTTACCCTACCGTAACCCTACAAAAGTGGGGTTACGGTGCAAAATCAATGTGATATTCGTGATCAGCATGCCAAATAACCCCCGTAGACAAAAATTGAGGGGATTCTGTGAGATACCCTACTTACCCTAACCCTGCCGTTACCCTACCAAAACGGGGTTATTGTGCAGAATCAACGCGATATTCGTGATCAGCATGTGAAATAACCCCTCTAGCCGAAGTTTCAGAGAAATTTTTGATTTTGGGGCAGAACAAGTGGAATAGTCCCAGGCGCTGGCGCGAAATACAGATCATGGGTACAAATACTCAGCTATCGCCCTTTTTGAAAAGAACTACTTCTAAAACAAAACTACTTAAAAATAAAAATCCGAAAAATGTGGTGGATATTGTGTAATCCTACGAAAAGAGCACAGATGCGTCATTTACAAGTAAAACACGTCCAAACTTGGCAATAGCTGCGGGTGTTTAACCTGTTTAACAGGTTGAATTGACACGGAATGATGTGTGAGTACGTGTTACGCATGTTTTGACATGTGCGATACACACAGCCTGGAATCGCACACGACCGATTCTTCATGCTGCTGATCGCCATGATCATCACCCACGCGATGTGCGATCATCGCCATCGACACTTTACTACGGGCCCTGATCTATTTGTCAAACCTTTGCCTGCTCAGGAGAATTTCCTCGTATGCCTCCGGAATTATACAGATTTCACAAACCTTTTCGATTTTTTCCTTCTGCTATCTGTATTTCTTTCTTAATTGAACATTTACAGTAATTGTTGCCTCTTTACTATTGTTAGACCTAGTTTCTGAGGAAATTTTGATTTTCTCTCACTTCTTCCGTGTGACGGAATTCCGTGATGTTTGGATCTTCAAGTGACTTCTCTGTTGAGTGATGCTAATTTTCGAATAGTTATTTGGTTTGCTACGGGGCAGGTAGGCTGCAATTCTGAAGAAATATGTGATTTGGCGACGATCTCTAGCCATAATTTTGGCCAGTCCTGTGCGTATAGTCCTCGAAACAATAGGTGGATTCCATGCGCGGCTTCATACTATACTTTGAACCGAATAGAAGTCGAATAATTTTGTTTCTTTAGTAACAATTTAGAAAACAATTCAAACACCTAGGTGTTCGATAATGAAAAACCCGAGTGCTCTTTTTTTCTTTCGTGCGGCATTGTACATATTGGTGTGCCATGTTGGAGCATTCGAATTTCGATTTATTCGAAATCAAATGTTTTTACTTTCGAAGATCGAATATTCCGAATGAATGGGAAATTCTAATTTTCTGAGATTAGAGACCACCGTAGTGCTGCACGAAAGAAAAGTCGAGCTTTGAGGCTTTCTCATTCTCGAATACCTGGAGGTTCAAATTGTTTCCTGAATTGTTATTGAAGTTATGAAATTATTCGATTTTTATTCGATGCGAAGTATAGCAAGTGACGCCTTCATGGCATGCCTACAGGCCTATATTTCAAACTCGATAGGAATTCCGAAATTCTACTCACGTAGATTGGTTATTGTTCATGAGCTGTGAATGCTGTTGGCCAAAAAGCCTCAAATAGTTCCAACTGTCCTTTTCAAAATGATTGACTTGTACAGTCGCCGAAATCTTTAGGCACCCTGATTTGTTTAGGATATTATAATTTCTTAGCCGTAATTTCGTAGGCAAAATCTTCGTTTTTCGATTGTATAAGTGATGGAATCGTTAAACTCCCGCCAAATGTGTAATAACAACATGAATCAGACGATCGTTATTATTTACATATTTCTTCCTGTGGATGTTCGTTGTGCTCTGCGTATCATCTGTCGGATTCTTTCGCAGCGATGGAACGCGAATGTTGATGGGAAGAGCGGGGAACGGATCGACGACCACTGCAAAAACCCTACTGTAGTACATGAGCGATGATAAGGAAACAAAATAGGGAAAACTTCAACTTCTCCTCGTGACAGAGAAAAAAAAGGAGAATGCTGAGATTCAACCCACCGTCAACATAGTCTTCACCCAAGCCGGATGTCTTCCTTAGAGAAATTCTGGATATTTTTCGTTCAGAAGGGGCTACAAGAGCCGAGAGGATCACTGAAACGTGAACAAATATGGAGAATAGTGCTTCCCTGGTTTTAGTTTTTTAACATTTTGAATTTTTTTAATCAAATTAAATATCATACAGGGGATTTAAAAGGGCAAAACTAGTGGATGAGCAATCCTGTATTGAATGTCTTTACAAAGGGAACGGTAAGAAAAAGACTCTCCTTGCACTTTTCTCATCATTTTTTGACCCTGACGTTCTAGCAAGGCACCAAAAATCGATCGTCAATCAAACGAGCACTAAAAATCGATTATCGATCTCAGCACCTTGTGCCATTGCGACGAATACTAGAATCCACCAATGAGCAGTAAATGTCGATAATCGACCTCTGCTAGAAGTCGATTATCGGTCTCCAATTCTTGTGTCGTTGCGAGAAATATTAAAAACTACTAACAAGCATCGAAAAATCGATTATCGATCCCTGCTCTTTGTGTTACAGGAGTGAATATCAAAACCAAATAACATAATTTATATGTATACTATTTTCGAACAGAGTTTTATTCCATAAATAGGAAAATAGAGATGAAAACCTACAATTCTTCTGATTCTCAATATCCTTAACGTCGCTCATTTTTAGTAGAAAACCACATGAAGACTGCTTGTTATTTATCTGAAACTCAGGAACAGGAACTTATCAATACATGTCTTGAACATAAAAGGTAAAATGCAGACGCTCTTGTTCAATGACATCATGATCACGAATCGTCATGAACACTGGTCAAAGACCTTTGGGACACCCTATGCATTAGAGCACACAAGACGACGTGTGAAATTCTGATCGGAGGCGACTGAATCGTTCATAGGTGAAAGTTGTCTAGATGAACCCTTGAATAAGTGGAATCGATGCAGTAAAAATGCAAAAACATATAATAGTTTGTCTTTCTTCTCTTCCCAGTTATTTTCAATTTCATAGCGTCCTATTGTATCAAACTAGAGAAGAACCATCGAAATGCGACAAGTAATAGGAGTATACATATGTCTACGAGAAAATCAGAAATTGCCTACAGCCAACCACAGTCAACAATTCTGCAGTCGATTATGACAGGTGATAATGTGCTTAGAATGCATCTAACAATAGTAAAAACACTATGTAGTTAGGAGAATGCTAGAAGTGCTAGATCCCACCAATCTGCGGCTCATGATCCCCAGGATGAACATATTGAAATGCGTTTAATGGTTAGTGGAAGATTACCTTTGAGTATAAGCGCATATCGAATTAAGAACAGCTCAGAAACGTCAACAATACCTTTAATCAGCTTTCAGAAGACTATCAACTTCTGCTATCCACTTTCTTCCGAGGCATAAAAAGAATAATAAAGGGAAGACACATCCAGGAACGGTAAAATAAGTAACAGCACTGGTAATCCGCTCAGCACTGTTGCAGGATGCAGTGGCACAACAAGCAGTTGGATTTTTCAAGAAAAAATACTAAAAAAAATCACTTGATCGGACTATTCCTACGATAATCTCAGCACCATCCCATTTTGTAGGGTTTTCCTGCTATAGCAATGCCCAAGGGGTTACCTAACTTGCTCAATACGAATATTCTAGACATTTTGTACCATAATCCGATCACTTGTACGGCTTTAGTAGATGCATTGTGTATATGGTACCTCACAAAATCTGCTGGAAAGTCGCATAAAGATGCTTCCTGTGGTAGGTTCATGGTTCATGTTCATGAACGTTCCTAGCAAGGTTCGAAGCTTCCAGAGCATGTTGAGTGACTAATTTCCTAGCAAAAATGTGATATACAGTACCGGCCAAAATTATATAGCCTTTTTAACTTTCCTCCATAACTTCTGCTAACGTAAAGCTTGGAAGCCCAAATTTTTATGAGAGCTGTAGACGATCAAGTGTGATGAAAGAATTTTAAAACCCAGCCATTCCGTGAGCGACTCTTCTTTAGAAAAATTTTTTTATGAATGAAAATAAAAATCTGTGACTCGGTGGTATCCATAAACGCTCCCAGAGTGGGTTTTGCAGTTGAAATCTCACCATGAATAAATGTTTTATGATGGAATATACTCAGATCTAGTAGAATGTGTGCGTTTACGGGTCAGTCGTTGTGACATGCCAGGTCCACTTGAGGTCAATTAACAATAGCCTTCGATAAGTGTTTTCGTCAATCCAGCAAATTTTTTCCTTGACGAATTCGAGGTTTGCGCTGACTCTCATGACTCTTCGTACCAAGCCAAATGTGTCCGCCCGTACTGGGAACTGAGGCTCTTCCGAACTCTCCAAATAAAACTGTTGTTCGCAGTGCACCCGGCAGTGATCACCACAAAAAATGAACTTTGGAATTTTTTCTTGCTTGAACAAAAGGATTCCCCTGGGCTTTTATGAGAGATAAAGATGTGCTGGGACTTCTACAGCATTGCTACGTACATGTCCTCCCCTGTGGCTTCCAGTTAGATGAAATTGAATCATCTGAAATGAGCGGTACCAACTACCACTAGCACATGTGTTTCGTTGGTCCACTCAAGGGATTTTACGGTCCACCCGAGTGTTTTTATTATTGTTTCATCTCGCATAGTTCATGATATCAGCATCAAACAAGATTGGTTCACTTTTGCAAGACCAGATATAAGACATTTCGCCACTGTGTTTTGTCGTATACTTTCCTGATCTTCAGAAGTTCCTATTCGGTTGAATCCGAGGAGGCATGAGTTCCGCTGTCTGTTCTGATATTGCGGCATTCCTAACGTATCCTCACCTTCCACTGAAACATAGGGTAATCCTCTGGCTCGAGCAAGAAAAAATTCCTAAGTTCATTTTTTGTGGTGAGCACTATGGAGTGCATCGCGAACAACTGTACTATTTGGAGAGTTCGGAAGAGCCTCGCGTCTCAGTCCATACGGACATATTTGGTTTCGTACGAGGAGTCATGAGAGTCAGCGCAAACCTCGAATTTGTCAAGGAAAAAATTTGCTGGATTGACGAAAACACTTATCGAAGGCTATTGTTAATTGACCTCAAGTGGACCTGGCATGTCGCAACGACTGACCCGCAAACGCACACATTCTACTAGATCTGAGTATATTCCATCATAAAACATTCATTTATGGTGAGATTTCAACTACAAGAGCCACTCTGGGAGCGTTTATGGATCCAACCGAATCACAGATTTTTATCCTCATTCATAAAAAAAATTTTCTAAAGAAAAGTCGCTCACGGAATGGCTGGTTTTTAACACTCTTCCATCATACTTGATCGTCTGCAGCTGTCATAAAAATTTGGGCTTCTAAGCCTTACGTTAGCAGAAGTTATGGAGGAAAGTTCAAAAGGCTATATAATTTTGGCCGGTACTGTACAATGTACGTACGCCCTTCCTTACAAACGGTCGTTTGTCCTAGCTGTTTGAGATCAGTTACTTGAATAAAGCATAATCTTTTTCGCGCAAAAAATTCTTCCACTTTATGGGAGTAGGTAGGTCAGAACCTTCTCAGGAATGTTCATGGATCCCGCAACTGGTATGCTGATCACGACTGTCATATCCGTGCTATAGCCCCACCTTGGTGGACTACGGTAAAAGTAGTGCAGGAAATTGGTAGATGCCGATTTCAGCTGGTAGATAAGAATTTTAGCGGTTGGTATACGAAACAGGTAGGTTTCTTACAAATTTTGATGATGGTGTAAAATGGATGGAATAATTCTGCTCACCACAACAAAATTTCAGGCAAAATTTGAAGGAAATTTTTAGTGGAATTGGTTTTATGGCACATTTTGTTGGAACTTTTTAGCAGAAGTCCATTCGTTCAGTCCATTCAATAACTAACTGAGAGCGAAAGTAAAAGAAAAACCCCTAAAACACTTACATATTTAAAAGTATACATATGAAGCATTCATTATGGGGGAATTCTCAAAGTTGGGAAAGAGAATGTCAGTTCACCAATTTTCGGGAAGGAAATAAGGAGAAAGAGATGAAACATACAGAGGCAATCTCCCGCACCAATTTTCTTTGCTGTCAAATTATGCGATTGACATAGATATATGTACACATGTATTTACGTACAGTGGGCGTCAATGGCGGTGACCCGTCTGCGGCCTCGAAAACACGCGGCGCGACCGCACCGGTCACGCTAGAATCGTCGCTGGAGTGGCTTATCTGGGTTTTCTTGATAGATGTTCATCATATTTGATGATAACTAACAAGAAAACTAACTGGCTATCAAGAAAACCCTATAATTTGATGTCCCGGAAAGGGTTCTCGCTCGAGCGGCGCGGTCGCGCCGCGTTCTGTTCGAGGCCGCAGACGGGTCACCGCCATTGACGCCCACTGTATGTAGAGGGGAAAAGTAGCGGTCATTCAAATTTCCCAACCGCATTCGGAAGTGAATTATATACTGGATAATTCACCACGAGTATTGAGCGGGTTAAGGCTATAAAAACGATGGCATCCTTGAGCGGCTAAAGTAATCACCTTTGAAAAGAATGAAGCACATGAAAAAAAGCCGAAGAATCAGAAACAGTTGTCCGGTGGAAGAAGCACGGATAACGTTCCGGATAACGGATGGGCGGAAACCTACGGATAACGAAGAGCGGATAACCCGATAAGGGTAGCCTGCTCATCCCTGTTCCCTACTGTTCAAGAAAGCGCAGCCCAATTTTGGCAGGAACTCTTATATGTATAAGGTCTAGCGCTTCATATAGTGATGGCTGTCACCGATTTGTATAGCAACGACTCCTTGGACAGAAAGGGAGGAAACCTGAGAAGCTGCGAAGGTCATATGTACAAGCAGCAAGTGCACATCCAGTCGTAGTGAATACACGATGAGGCTGATTTGGAAAAATAGCAGAGTTTTTCCAGTTTTCAGAGATTGAATCAGTGGCAAAGGCAGGGAAGATGTACTTGTGGAGTTCAGAGAAAGTATAGAGTGTAAAGTATAGATATAAGAGCAACATTCGGATTTTCTCCAGTGATTTTCATCCCTTCTCGAAGTGAATGTAAAAAAAAATTGATGGTGTTCCTCAAAATAAAGAAAAGCTGGAGATCATGGTCATGATACCAGTTTAAGCTGCTAGTATCCACTGATGAGTGAGACGTGATGGACATCTATTCAAGATTTACCCGGGGTGAACGTGTTGAGGTCCATGCTAAAGATGGGTAAATTTGGTGTGTGTTATCACGTTTACCCTGGGTATTCTCAATGATGCAAGCGGACCTATGAGAAAACTTTTCCTTCGGTGACTTGGCAGCATCGAGCCCGTCCAAGCGATGAGTCTAAGCTACTTCAGTTTTACCCGGGCAATCATAGGGCCAAATAAGGTAAAACGGTGTGAGCAGGATGGGATGGGATGGGAGGTACATAAGATAAAGATGATTCATTTGCAGAAACATCACTATGTATTTAAATTGAAAGGACCCTGTGAAGAACTTTCAAAGCGAGGCTAAGAGTCAAGTTGGCTAAGGATTTACGTACTTCAGAATGTGGAATTTAAACCATGTCGGAACTGACGAAATGTACAAAAGCCTAGATGAGAGATAACACTAATTAGAAGATGCGTTCAAATACGATTCAAAGCGAAAGGAACAGACAGATACACAGAAATCAGTTGAGGACATCGACAGCTCAAAATCCACAAGAAGAGCTATGCATAATTAATATTATTTTCAAATTACTTAAAATTGATCTCTGTCTGAGCTTCATTTTACAAGTTTCTACAAGTTCCCGTTCTGTATAAAAATGTGATAGATCCAGTAGAGCGCAAGATAAGAGAAGCATCATGACTTATAATAAAGCGCTTACTCCGTGTGTGTGTGTGTGTGTGTGTGTGTGTGTGTGTGTGTGTGTGTGTGTGTGTGTNTGTTCACTTTTGGTTTTTTCTTCACCATGGCAATGGAGGCCAAATGTTTCACAACTGTAGTATGATGAACACCAAAGTCTGCTGCCAACACCCGAGTGGTAGTATCGGGTTTCGATTCTAGCGCTGCTCTCAGTGCTTCATCGTCTGGCGACACCCTTTGACCGCGACCGGCTTTTTCTTCGAGGTCAAAATCGCCAGAAGCAAGCTTCGCGAACCAGCAACTCACTCTCCTTTCGGAAGGAGACTCCGAGCCAAAGGCAAGAGCTAGATTATGGGCTGCCTCCGCTGCAGAATGATTGTGTTTGAACTCGTACAACATGGTCATCCGGAAATCGCGTCGGCTCATCATTTTCAAGACCCTATAAAAAAGCTCAGGTAGAAGCTAGCCGCAATGTAGAAGAGATATTCGAAAGAGAAGAACAAGCCCTATCAGGGTGTGCAAGAAGTTCTCTTAAAGGTGCTGAATTGGGAGAAAGAAAAAAATTTATTTGGGCATACCGCGAAACGGCAATTAATTTCGCACCAACCATAATATAAACATCTATTCTATACCATCACTCTATTTAGGAAAGGAAAGCGTAGGGTAGGAAAGCGGCGAAAATGAATGTATTCTTGTGGTCATCACGACCCAAACGTTTGCAATAACAGAAATCGCTACGCAGCCACTACGCAACCCAATCGCAAGGCTGCTGCCTGACGGGTGCTTCGCATTTTGCCAGCCATGGCCGTCACGCAGCGGCCTTGCGTCTGGGCTGCGTGGCGGCTGCGTGGCGATCACAGGTCTTTGGATCGTGGTGACCACGAGAATACTTCTCTTAATCTTTTCTTGTTCTGTGCATAGGAGGTTATGTGCTGAACACAAGTTCAGCGCCCATATTACAACACGATCTTGATTCGTTTCTGCTAAGTTTGCATTTGGAAGCTACGTGGAAAAAAATTTTGGTAGAAAATTGCCGCTGTTGCTGAAAACTCGCAATTGTTGATAAAAATGTTGATGACCATGAAATGGAAAATGGAATCCTCATCTTCGCCCAAAAGTTGTGAAGATTCTAAAGGGTAGAATATCAGACGTGTAGGGAAACACCCAAAGAAAAAACTGGGTGACACTGAAAAGCAAAGGGTTTTATGGACAACCTTCTAGGCAACCCTAACGTGCATTCAACGCCTCATACAACGTACTAATGCAAAACGTTCTTGAAGAGATAGTGATAGGCAGCAGGCGAGCTTCCCCCTATTAATGTGTCTTCCGAATACTACTCTCCTTTCCGGTGCCTTGGTGAGCAACCCGGGTGCTTTTCCTTTCTCGGTTGTCTCAAATCGGAGTTGCTTTCATTGGTGTTGGCGCCCTTCCAAATGCGAGAAGAGAACAGGAGACATCCATACCCTCATTGGACAGATGATGCTCACCTAGAGGAAATCCACTTGTGAGCCGTAGCTCATACTGAGTTAATCACTCTAAATCCCCACTAGGGACTCAATCAGACAAAATACTGAGGAAGGAATGAGTTCTTCATCACTATGCGGTCCAATTTAGCTGTAATTTCAAAACTTGGTCAAAAAGTCAATTTCATTTTCATGTTCAAAAACAAAGTTTGAACCGTAACTAGTGTCAATAATGACAAATCTATTCTAATCTGCTCTTCTCGTCGAAGAGGTCTCTGATAATTCTGGTCCCAAGAGACTTCACCTGATCTACGTATTTCGAACGCTGTTGTCAAAACACATTCGAGTCCATACCAAGAATATTCTATGTACAATTATGTAGAAAGGAATCAGTTTACAATCCACTCCTAATTTCAGTCTCTTGTGAACAGTAAGCTGTTACGTGTGTGCGCACAGGAAAAGCCCATCACCATTTGCGACTATGACTCTCAGACATGCTGTCCTTTCATCAATAGCTTGTTGATTGTGTGAAATGAATGAGTGTGAGTGCTGCAAAAGGTTATCCGAAAGGCATGTCACGAAGGTAGGTAAAAAATTATTAGCTCGATAGTCTTATCCAGTTTTATCCAACATGTATAACCTTCTAAAGTTGGCATCTATTGGAGTTTAATTATTCCGTTACGAGAGCTGCAGCATCCGCACCGCAGAGCAACCCATGACGAACACGGAAACCAGAAGAATGGAAGAGCAGAAAGAAAATCTACCACTATAGCAGGGAGAGTGAGTCGGTTTATAGGTTCTGGATTTTTTGAACAAGGAGAACTTCTGCCACTACCAATTTTGGGAAGTCTCTCTCTCATCTCTTCTATCTCTCATGTTGGCGCATAATTATTGTATTTTTTCTAAAGATTCTTCACACCAATAGGAAGAAAATGAAATGCAGAGAATCTGTCACAAATACAGGATAGGAGCGAAGCTTCGATGCTAAACATAGCGCTGGCGCGTGAGCACAGGACGTGCCCAGTTCAGGGCCCATATCCAGTGTACTTCATCCAGTCGGATAAATGGGCTTTAGAGAATATTCTATTGCTGTAGCAGAGCAGATTATACGTGTATTCATGATGCTTGTATTCGTACTGAGGTACAGTCCTTCTCAAAAAGATAGACGGATTGCGCGTGTGGTTTCTTAGTGTTGCGACTGCACCATCGCGGTGGGACCTACTCGACCCTCTCACTTGAACGTGCTCTCTCCGCAACCCTCGTTCGGGTCCCGCTGCGATGGTGCAGTCGTGCAATCCGTCTATCTTTTTGAGAAGGACTGTACACGCAGGAGAATGTCTCTTCACGAGCACCTAAATGCTTGTATGGTTGGCCTAAATTTTCCTCTTGCAATGCAGATGCAGAGTAATTTCGTATTTGTGCGTTATGGCTTCTTCTTTTCTTTCTTCTTCTTTTGTTCATCTAAAGGGTGCAATACGCACATGATTGATTTCGCTGTTATGAGGATCTAAAGATGTGAAGATCAATGACGAGAGTGAAGAACTACTCTGATAACTGTGCAGCACGAACGCAGCCCAAACGGCGTAATGCTTCGAGTAGAAACGCTAGCAGCAACGCTTTCCAGTTGCTGCCATCTTCCCCTCCATTGCTGTCATTCTCCCCTTCATTGCTGCTCCTTGTAGCAAAATGCTTCTTGATCTCAGGTTAATCCTTCGACTTCGACGCATTGAGTGACATCGGTGGTCACTATTTACAATTTATAGAGCAGTTCATGGGCTCTAATAACATTCATCTGTCGCTCTCGAGCATAGAAAACTTGTCTATTTCTCCCCAGCAGTGTTCCTATCTATGAAGGGTGCACAGACCCCAGCGCGGCTTGTCGTCGGGCAAGCTGGGCTTCGTAAGAGGGGCAAAAAGCAAAGGGGGCTTCGTAGGGGGTGCGAAGCGGAAACGCTGCAGGCGCAGGATCATGAAGTAGCAGTGGGAGAGGCGCGCTTGCTGTTTAGTGCATGATGTTGAGCTGCAAGGCCATAGCCAACTCAAGACTTCACGGATTGACACCAAATTTGGAGTGAAGGAGCGCTTGCATACCCACATTAAGTGTTTGAAAAATGAGGCTAAACTCATGCGAACTAAGAAATTGTATGCTCGGTAAAGTGGCCAGCTTATCAAGGACAGGCTAAGTTCAAGCTCAGCCTGTCCTGAGCATAATTCTTCTACAGAACGCATAAGTCTCCATCCATTTTTCTTGCACCTGTACTATTTTCCATTCGCTATCCAATATCCTACAAAGTGCCACTCATGGGCTTGTATTATCAGTGTTCATCAACTTCTCCGATTTTCCATAACTTACGAACTGTGTTTTTCTGCCGCGCTCCATCGCTAACACGGTCCTTTAACATAAGCTTGTTCTTCATTTGCTGTTGTCTACTTGTATTCGTCTATTTTAGGGTTTCCTTGTAGTCTAGTGAGCTTTTCGTTGCCGTTACTCGTTATCGTGTCAAGTTTTGCTTTGCTCGTACTAATTCGCAAATAACTAGTGTGATTTATGACCATGTTAGGAGTTTCTTCATTTTGTTGTATCGTTATATATAGATCTTTAGTGCGTCGGACACCGGCCCGATCGGACTATAAATTGGTATGCATATCGATGCTCGTCGGAATCCGACGCGCTGGAATCGGTACGTGCTTCCGTTCTCCGATCGGTCGGACTCTGACGACTATAGCTACAGCTTCAGTCGGCGTTGTCATGATTTTAGGGAGTTTTTTGAAGATGAAACCTCATTCGTGAACATTTCGTGGTAACTTCCATTGCGATTAGATTCAAGGGAGGCTTCGTAGAATCCTGGATTTTCAAAGGGGGCTTCGTTTTCGCTCCGACCCCACGACAAGCTCGTGCTGGGGCCTGAGGGTGCAGCCGCGGCGCACACTTGAACTGACCAATCCCAGCCCAGCAGCGTACCTCTTGTTACGCAGCCGTTTCAGGTTAGTTCATCGTTGTCGATGAGTTTACCGTCCCTAGAAACCCCTATATACCGCGACATCTACAACACCGGAATTTCCATGTGTTCTGCCTTTAAGCTTGGAATATCATGTTCATTGAAAGTTTGCAGGAGTGCAAACGCGTAAATATTATAAGTTAATGGCGCCCATATTTTCTATGAATGTCCTTGTTCGAAGCGGCACTGACTTGAGATTTCTGAGGGTTTCTCGTCCGAGTCCCATCGAGAACCTACATATCTTACGTGCCCTATTGAATAGAAATAATTTTCACGCTGACTAATACTCGTCGGATGAGATGCAAAGCTTCGTTGTATCTCCTAGTGGTTTAGTTGTTGTTTCCTTGTTAGGAGTCATGCATGTAAACACAATGCCAATGGAGAAAACATTTATAATTTACAACAATTATAAATAGAAATTATGGCCACACATACTGTTAGCGTCAGAGCAGTACATATGCCTTGGAATGTTAACACACCTCCAGATCTGCTTGTTGTCCACGCAGTCACAATAATTAGCGTTCTTGTTGAATTTGACCGAACTTAAAACTAAAAAAGATGACTTCAGAATTTCTCATTTGTCTCGTGCTTTCCAGAAAAATATAAAAAAGAGCGCTTGAACTCACGCGATTGGGAAGGAAATAAATGTTTGCGTGAATCTATGTTTCACAAATCAACTGCATGCTTATTCGTTTGAGACTACATTTTGAAGACTCTCCAGAGTAAGACACTTCCTCAACATTTACACGCAGTAGCACGAATTTGTAGTAGCAGGCAATGCGCAGTCCTTGAAAAATTTCTGACATTGCGTCATCGTTTCGAAAAGGCTGTCAGTGTACCCACACTGACAACTTTCCAACAGGTACGTAGCTCGAACAGCGTTATGCGTCGAGAAGAAGGCCTAGCAGCACCTCTCCCCACTCCGATTGCAGCTATCCTCCCTCGATTGTTGAGGAACTTGCTGATTCCCATTGCTTACTGTAATTTTTTTGTTCATTTCCATCCAATGACTAGTGGTCGCTCCTTGTTGTTATTCCAATTTCCTGTTACTTTGATCCCATGATACATGTGTGAGAATTGTTTTCCTTGGAAGCCTGTGAGTTACAAAAATTACTGCAACTATTCCTTCCACAACATCGCTGATTGTTTTGTTGATATTCTGATGACGTAATATGCCAAAAACTTCATATGTTGAGAGTTGCTTCAAGTTTTGCTTGTAAAAATTGTTCAGAAATGCAAGCAGTGACGTTGATGAAAGACAAAGACCGGGTGGGAGGGGAGGGGAAGACTGTGGAGACTCTTAAGAGTTAGACGACGAAGTCTTCTCAGGTGTTTCACAAAGGTTTTCAGGAATTTTGAAAAAAGCTCAAGTTTAACTCTTTATTTTCGGCATTGTGGTACTCTATTATATTACTCTGGAAGTCTTACACCAATATTTATTTTTTGGTAAAAAATTTCTTGGTCCCTAATTGAATTTTTTTCTTGGAATTAAAATGTGGTGGAATGTTCTAACAATTCTGAACCATAAAAATTGGCAGACCACGCTATTTCATGAACATAAATGTTATGGTTGTTTGAAGAAAGTGTAAGTTTGGTGCAAGACTTCTGGATGAATGGAGTAGAAAATGTTTTCTTCATTGTCTTAATTCAGAATCATTAAGTTCACTTCTCAAATCTCATTGTCAGTCAGCACCCTCCTCTTCTGTACGGAATCCACGCTTTTTCCTCCACCCCCCCCCCCTTCCTCTACGTTTGCGTCCACAGTGATTTCTATGCTCAAGTGTAAGAACTGACGTAGACACATCTACAAACGGCTCTGTTCTGTGTTCGTAGCCTTACTTTTGGTTGCTTTCGTACTCTTCTTGCGCAAATTTTATCTTTTAGCATGAAACTTTTCCGTAGTCTTGGCAGTACAACTTTACTTGTCTCAGTCAAATACAAATGCAGTACAGCAGAGTCAAATTTTGACGACGTCATGCCGTTAGGGCTTCTGTATGTAGTTACTCGACTAGTTTGTGTGATCACTCTGTCGCGGCGCCTAACTAATTAGTCTTGTCGTTTTATGATGATTTCATGGTTCACGTCGTGATTAATTATTTCAAGCTGTCGCACAACACGTGTGGGGAAGCCGGGTTTCCTGAGAATTAGTTGTCTCTCTTTCCCGCACCGATCATATGCGGAAGTAAAATTTCTGTCTCCCACAAAGCGGATAGCGGAGAGCTCGAAAATCGGCGTAAACCGGAATGCATGAAGCAAACAACAGGCATGTCTTTGTCTTAAAGTTTTGGGACTGTTGCTGAATTGATATGAGGGCCCAGCTTTTCCCACTCATATTTACTGTGACGTAGGAACTGAAAAGCAGAGGTGTTTAACACATAACGGACAATACGACCCACCGGTGGGTCGTACGAGAACTTACGTAGAGGACAATACGACCCACCGGTGGGTCGTATCCGTTTTCACACCTCTTCTTCAGTGGGATTCCCCCAAAACAGCTGCCAAGGGGTTATTTCACCCGCTGAACACGGAAATGATATCCATTTTGTACCGTAACGCGATACTGTATGATTACTGTAGGCATACTGTAGGTACTGTTGATGTATTTTCTCAAACCATCTGGGGCAACTTTGCGCACTAGGGTTACTTGACATGCTGAACATGACTACGCCATCCATTTTACAAATTAGCGCAGTACTGCAGGGCTACTGTACCGTTACTGTATGGTTACTGTAGACATACTGTAGGTGCAGTTTATTCACGAAATTCACCAATATTTTGCAGAGTGGGATTACTTGACATGCTGAGCACGAATTTGACACTCGTTTTGTACCGTTGGTCAGTACTGTAGGGTTACTGTAGGCATACTGTAGGCATACTGTAGACCCATTTCGTCCATGAAATCTAGTAAAACCTTGCCGAGTAGAGTTATTTGACATGCTGAGCACGAATTTGAGACTCGTTTTGTACCGTTGGGCAGTACTGTAGGGTTACTGTAGGCATACTGTAGGCATACTGTAGACCCATTTCCTCTATGAAATTCAGGGAAACTTTGCAAAGCAGGGTTATTTGACATGCTGAGCACGAATTCGACATCCATTTGATATGTTGGTACAGCGGAAAGTTCTGCAAATGGTGCGACAACAACACTGGCTCTCTTCACGCCGTTTATATACTGTAATATCTTCACGCATGACAAGTTGCAGGTTCTACATGTTCCACATCCTACTACATAAAAAATTCAAACGACACTATCTAGCAAATTAATTTGAGCACTTCTTATGATATTTGTTGAAACAATCTATACAGAAATGTTTATGGCACTTGTTGCACCGCGTATTGACTTTTTTGGTATTCACATCTGCAGAGCGAGATCCTTCTTTCTTCGACCAGTTTCGATAGCAGGAGCTACATCTTCTTCTAGTGACAGCTTTAGGACCTGCCAATTCTTCAAGGCTATGCCTTGTTGTTGTTGTTGCGTTCAGCCTCTCGTTGTCGAGTAAATACTCAATCACTTCTATTTTGAAGTCATTGAAGCTGATTCTTTGAATATTGTCATTATACAACCGCCACGCATTAACAAGAGAAGTTTGTGTGAGCAAATGGAAGAGGAGGCGGATGTACCACTTTTTTGTCCTTCTGACAAACGGAGAGTAAGATGCCATCTGGTCACTTGTGTCGACATATAGCTTAGCTTGATTATAATCTTCGACAATTTGTGGCTTCCTATTCTCACCAATGGCAGCGTCGTGTGTAGTGGAAAGCATCAGGATGTCTCGCTTGTCTCTCCACTTGAGCACTGTAACACCGCTTTTGTTCTGTTGAGCTACAGATTCTCCCTTCTTTAGCTTCCGCTCTGTGACTCGCTTCGGCAATCCTTTTCTGTTTCTGTTTACAGTTCCGATGAGATGAGTCCTTCTTGGAATTAGTCTTTCAGCAAGTGGCAGGCTGGTGTACCAATTGTCTGTGTATAAATGCCTTCCTTCGTCGAGTAAACCATCCATTAGCTTCATTACCACAGATTCAGCTACAGAACCAATTCTTGAGGAATCTCTGCCAGCGTATACAATTGTTCTCCATGTATAACCGCCTCTTGTACATAACTTGAACAGCTTGATGCCATACTTGTGACGCTTGTTTGGAATGTATTGGCGGAAGATTACTCTACCTCTGAATGGCACCAATGATTCATCTATGCAAACTTCCTGACCAGGCGTAAAGGATCTTTCGCAAGCCGCATTGAATAGGCGAATGAAAGGAGTAACTTTGTAGAGTCTGTCACTTCCATCGAAGCTGGCGTTGTCTGCCAAATGAAGGTTGGATAAGATATCCTCGAATCTGTTCCTTGACATGACCTTCGATCCTATTGGATAACCGCCGAATACGGGTCTGGTGCTCCAATAATCTCTGAGCTTTGGCAATTTTACTATGCCCATCTGAAGGCACAAGCCAAAAAATCTCTTCATTTCTAGGGCATCTGTTGGCACCCAAGCCCGATTCCTTGTCAATCCATACCTATTGGTTTCGTCGACAATTAGATTGAGCACGTCGTCATTCACGAATAGAAAGAAGAAATCAATAGGATGTTTACAATCCGATAAAATATTAGGAGCTATTCCACTATTACTGTTGAAAGTCCAAGAATCATGCACAACAACATTGTCTGACCACGTATCCGGACTGCTGTCATTGTCATCATCGTCATCACTTTCTTCTTCGTCTTGATCATCTTCTGAAGTGTTCGTGACGTCATGGGTAACACCATCATCGTCGTTGTCGTCAGGTTCGTCATCTTCTTCACTCATTACCAGCAGCCGTTCAAAATTGGCGTTCAATAAATTGCTTTCTTCTTCTGACATTTCATCTACAACCACAGAGCTATCCGTTATTTGTGACTGATTTCGAAAAAATAAGACAACCATACCAAATACGAATCTCTTTCTGCCATCAAGTATGTACACCTTCAGTGGTAATGTGCGCTGTTGTGCAAAACCTCTTACAAAATCTCTGGAATGTGTGAAGCAGTAGCATCCAACAATTTGACTGGTGCTGCATGCATACAGTTGATCTACAGAAAGACGCTTCTGTTTCTGTGCTAAATGGATATCACATTTGAGATCAGCGATGTGAAAAAACCCAAGTTTCGGTTAAATTCTGACACAAAACCCTTTCTACAGTTTCTACAGTATAAGTACAGTAACCTTACAATAATGCGCGGCAGTCAAAAACGAATATCATATTCGTGATCAGCATGTAAGATAACCCTACTATGCAAATTTTGGTTGAATTTTGAGAGAAAAGGGACTTTCTACAGTTTCTACAGTATACATACAGTAACACTACAAAAGTCTCCTACTAAGCAAAATAAATGTCATAATCGTGATCAGCATCTCAAATATACCCTAGATGCCACCACTTTTGTGAGAAACATAGGGAAACTCGCTTTGGGCCAAAGTGGCCCTGAACGGAAAATCTGCGTTGTCGCGAATGTGTTAATACTGATGACCTCCTATCGATAAGAAAGCAGCTTCGGAATACATTCTACGAACATCTCGATGCTATGAGGACTCTCAGAAATCTTGTTTAGTTCCGTTCCGTTTATAAATTCCATTTGAGGATAAGAAAATCAGAAAAAAAAGCTTCGAGTGCTTCCTTGTGAACGCATCCTAGTAAGCCACGTTCCACGCCTGAGCAACGTCTCTGTCGCCTATTTCTATTATTTTACAGGGAAGCCTTAGAGGCAGCACCCACGGAAATCCTCACTTTCGAGGTTAGTCGTTCTCCGTGTGGTCGGCCGCCGGACAATCACAATGGTAACTTGAACACAGAAAAAGCCGCCTATCTGTGGAAATACTGCCGCGGACACAGAGCCTAGCGCGGCCATTTTGGTGTCCGCCACGCCAGTTAACGCTATTGATTTGGCATGCTACGAGTGGTCCAGCTTAATGCATCATGTTGTATAAGGAATATTGTACAGTGTAGGGTATGGAATGCGCACCGTCCACAAGAATTCGTGGCGATACGCGCGTTTACCCTCAGCGGAAAACTCGTTCGTGCTGTGGACGCATGGGAAACAGCGCCTTCATTTCTCGTCTTTTGTTTCACTCTGTTTCATCACTGCCTATGAGTGACAGTTGGTGCAATTACAGACCCAGTACAAAGGCTACGTGCAAATTGCCAAAAACCGCTTGCACGTAGCCTTTCAACTAGGGATTTGAAAGGTTGGAATGGATCCACTCGCGCGCGTCTCTGCTACGCGTTGTTTACTCCGAGATGAATGCTCTACATCACTGCTACGTACTTCCCTACTTCCTATCTGCAGAAAATTTTTCATTACTCATTTATAAATCCCCAGAGCGTAGTCCTATTCTAAAGCCCATCTTCCGTCAAAACCGTCCTATACTCGTTATGGTATACCGTTTCAGGCTAACTATACGTGCACGAAATAAACGCCATCAGGGATAGAGGCTGCTTATTGTATTGGCCGGTCTACTACACTCTCTACCGCCACGAGGAGGTATCGACGAATGGTGAAGGTAAATGTTTTCGGGGCACGTAAAAGAAGGGTGCCTGCGTCATCGTTCGAATAGTAACAATATTATGAGGTGTGGAACATTGAGAACTCATGATCGGACCGGCATCTCATTTGTGCCCGTCACACAAAAAGCTTCTTCACTAAGAATCGCTTCGGAAGCAATGGACAGCAACCATGCGCCCTGAAACAGGAACAAAACAGCACAGAAACTTCTCGAGTGATAAGCAAATTCAAGGCCTTGAATGAGACGTTCTCTGCCAACCAGCATATTCTTTAGCCCTTTCACCGATGAATTCTGTCACATCTTCTGGCTGAACCTATTCCCGAGAGGATCACCTCCGAGAATGTATTATATTATAGTTCCACCCTTATGTTAACTTGAGAGACAAGTGCAGCATATTCAGTGCACGATCTTCAAAGTTTTGGTGGAGGAGAATCGAAAAAAGACACTAGATGCATGTAGGTTAGCAGTATTTCATAGGTCACGATAGGAGACATGTCGTTGGGTGGAATTTGAATGCAGTGAGGAACTTCAACTTCAAAAAAAATGATGCAAGTGCCGCAAAACTTTTCAAGCAAGCCAGTAATTCCTGAGGGTTCTCAGGGGTTTCCACCTAAGAAAACTGATGGATATTCCTTAATCAATATACAACCCTTTCTCATTCACAAAACCTGCGGGTCATGAAAAACACCTCATTGCATTTTTTTTTTCACAAGGAATGTCTTGTCTGCATTACAATTATTTTCAGCTTAGAAAAGATTAGGATGCTGACTCCTTCTATTATATTTCACTCCGTAATATTTTCCCATTTTCTGGTTAGATCCGGGAAAACGAGAACTGAAAAACTGAGCGAAAAGCGGAAAACGAAAATTCCCCACCCTTCTACTTCTCACATTTTATGGAGGGAAAATCGAACGGCATGGAATGCGCCCTAATTACTTGTGAATGTCTCGATATTCACTACAATCCTCTCAGCTTCGGTAAAAAAGGCGGTCGCTTGACAAGGGGTAAGGTGAATTCATTACGCGTCTCATTATGTTCTACTCCTCGTCTGGCTAGTTAATCTTGGCGCTTTGTCAACGCAGACATACCACTATTTCACTCATTCTAACTACCGACTTGTACACCTGCTGAGTACCCAAGAAATGTTAGTGATGCTATTGAGCTCTATCCGTCTGACTTTACTGAGCGTTTACTAGTAACTTTGCGTTTATGTCGTTGAGAATGATAGCAAACAAATTGCATAATGAACTTACGGGGATTTGTCGTCAGCTCAGGGGAATACCCACTTCGCTAACAATAGTGATGTGTTTATCTTAACAAATATGACGAACAAAGCGATGTAGATGAGATGGGGATTGCTCAGTTTTTTTTTGAAAAAATTTGAACGGGCGGAAAGAAGCTGGTTCGTTGAGCAGTTTTTTTTTTGTTTTATTTTTATTTTTATTTTCCTGCACTAGATGTGCGCCATACAACTATTACGAACACTCAAGCAAACGATCAAGCAAAAGAAAGCGATGAAAAAAGCCACAAAAGACATACTATCAATGGAATACTTTTGGGCATTAAAATCTTTGGATGAACTTTAAGTGACATATTTGAAAGATGAAAAGCCGGTTAGTGGGGGAGTTGCGAGCAAACCATTACCACTGCCACGCTCGTCACTTTAAGCAGGAGTTCGTACCAGTTGGCTATGGTACCCTCATCCCATTAGGGTTCTCGAACCATGACGGAACTTCGGAACATGAGTATACCAACTTTCTTCGTGGAAGTTTATGCATGGTCTTTACCCGTAGGGAGAGATATGTACAATGAACTTCGATAACTTTATCCTAGGATCAAATTACGCATTAGATCTACCATGTAGCCAATTTCACAGTGCCATGTGGGAGGACATCTAGGGCCAAAAATTGAATGCCATTTCGAAATTTGTCGTGATGGATTCTTTCTTTTCCTGGTTAACGTAAATTTCACGAAAATAATGGATGGATCGTTTCAATGCAAGATACGAAGAACAGCTTGCTAGGAAGCATAAGCAGCATAGCGTGTGTATGCGACTAATTGATTCTGTTTCAAGGAGCAGACTATAGAAACATATGCTTTTATTCTGCTAAGCAATAAATCATGCATTTCTTCGCATAGTTTTGTTCCTTGCATCGATTTGGTCTCTGCTTTTATGGATTTTTCATGGTTTCATCTCTCAATCTCGCTCTTACCCCGCTCTTCCATGCCTTGGAATCCAGAAAGTCCCATCTAGCAAGTACTCCATGAATTAATGCCTCTGCTTTCTTTGAGGTTTGAGCTCTTGCCTAGGTTAATATTACTCATAAATTAATTACCACTTTTTCCCGAGGGCAGCCGGAAGCACATGCTTGCAGCTGCAGCTTCTAGGATGCTAGCAACATCCTACGTAAAAAAACATGCAGTGGCCTCCCGCAGACAATAACACCTCGTCATTTCAATGCCAGTGACGACTCTGCTCCAATAGGATATCAGACAGTCTCCTTTTTGTGGAGAATCCCATCAGGGAGCTTGTTCAAATCACCGTGGACTGTACCCTGATGGTGGGTTATTCAGGCTTCTCTCCTGACATTAGTTGGGTTTTAATGTGCGTGTGCAATCCAATCAGTATTTTTGAAATATGCTTGTTATAAGTCCTTGTATTCAGCACACAATATCTCGTTGGAACAGTTTGCAGCTTAACATTTTCAATCTTTTAGATTCGATGCAGTAGCGTCGCAACGTTTCTCGAACCAAAAATATCGCACTCTAGAAGTGGTCGCACTTTTCTAATCCTGGGAGTCCCAAAGGGCGACATTTTAGAAGCTTTTGAAAATATCTCATGAGTTTACTATTGATGGAGGCACACGAGGTTGGTACTAAATATCTTTATTCTCGGCTCACGTTTCGGCTAGACCGCATCCTTCAGAGTCTGAAAGGGTGAAATCGGATGTGAATCGGAAAGTCGGATGTTGACCCGGGCGAACGTCTATCTACCCCGCAGAAAAAGTTCTGAGCCTTAGTTGGAAAACCGCACCTCTAACGCGATCCACTGCGTGGAAGCTTAGTAACGGCTAGGTTAGCAAAATAAGTGCCTAGCGCAGATCAGAAGAGCAGCCGGGTACGTTTCCTGCGGTCCATCTTTGCTTTCCTGGCATGAATCCAGAGTGCCTCAAGGGCTTTGCGCGCCGCAATTTGAATCTCTTACGCCAGGATTGTGATATTAATAACTTCGAAATGGTCGATTTAGCCTTACCGTCCAGGTATTCCTTAGCTCGGATGCACAGAGGTCTACTCGTTCCCCCGACATACTCAGCTTCGCATTCATTGCACGAAATCAGCTAGGACATACCTGAGTTCATGCAATTTTCGCCTCTGCCTTCAACACAAATTTTACATCTTCTGTTCTTGTTGATCGGCAGGTGAAGACTCGATTTTCAATTTATTGACAACGTTTCGAGCTTAAGCTCGTCTTCAGATCAACTAAAACAAATTTTGCAGTTCAGAGTTGTGCAGATCCGGTTGTACAGTCGATTCCGGATGAGCTAATACCGAGAAGGAGATCTACAATCGCTACAGAGATTCCATAGATTGTTGAGTCGCTCCTCCAGGAATTTGTACTCTACTATGGAACTATGAAACAGGCCTTTCGAGAAGTTCGACATCAACAAATTGTGTACCGCAGTCGGCACCTCCTCTCCTTTCTAGATTTCTGGTCTCATCTTAAGAAGGCTGTGCGAAGGCTAAAACAGAATTCATGTTGGCAAATGAATTCTGTGAATGGGCGCAGATTGCTAGGTTTTTGTTTTTCCTGTTCTTAACACATCAGCGAGCAATCATGCTTGTCCAGGGACTTGTGCACGATTGTGAACGCGGATATAATCTTTGCATGGGAGTACTGCTATTGCTATCAGTAATTTTTTCCGTCTTCATGCAAAGGCAGCATCCACCGGAATCTCGCCTTCACAGATTTTTGTGGATCCCTAGGTTTAGCACTACAGTCATACGTACGATAGGGGTGGGACAAGGGTCAAAAAAGTGAAGGTTGTCTGGGCCGAAAAGTGAATGTTGTTTTGCAACCATAGCTTCGATAGCGCTGAGGAAGGGTTCACCAAGGTGAACGATGACATATGCTAGAGAGTGAAAGCTCTTTCAAATATGGATTCAACGAAAACTGTTTAATATTGCTCAGAAAATGAAGAAAAGATCGTTCGTTTGAAGATGGAACGCCGAAGATGAGAATTGCGCCGGCTTCCTACTTTCGTGCCGGGACGCCGGGAGCCTAACGTAGAAAATGCCCCAGCTCGATTTTTGTTAAATATCTCGATAGTGTCACAGAACTGTATGTTGCGCAGTTCTCAGCGATTTTCCTCACGAAATTCCCTACAAGATGACACCAAGAGCGACAAATTTCATCAAGAATCCAGGAAGAAATCAATTTTCGAAACCTAGACGGGGGATTTGCGTCCTTTAAATTTTCTCAGCAATTTTGAGAAATCATGAAATGCGCAGTTGTCTGTTGAGTTTGCGACATCATTGCGCATGCATAGCCAGTTAAAGCAGGTGCGTTTATTTGGAACCGGCCCAGAAAGCGGGTCATGCATGAAAACGTTTTTTTTCACTTTATATCTCTTTTAGATCGAAAATTCAGAGGTTGCGCTGTTGTCAGCTGCCGAGCCCGTATGATTCCGAGTAGAATGGTATGTAACACTTGATAATTCCTTTCACGCTGGGCTGAAAAAGCCTGCCTGAGCCAAATGCCCCGTGTAGCTCAGGGGGGTTAGCGAGAGAGCACGCAAATGGGAGGGCGCCAGACGCGAGGGTGAGCCAGACGGGGTATCTGGCTCACCCTAGTTTCTCCGTCGGGAGTGAAAGAAAGTTTAAAGTATTATATATCGTTCTGCTCAGAATTTCATTCTGAATTCAGCTGGCAACTGCGCAACATCCAGTTCCTTCAAATAAGCAAGATAATCCTCTTTTCACGTTTTCATGAGTTTCTCAGCCATTTTCAGTTGCACCTCTGTGACCTTGCTATCATCTAGTCCCCAATAACATTGGCAAGAAGTCTGGCGACTGCGCAAAGCTTAGTTTCCCAAATAAAGAACGATATTGTCGGTCAAACCGTAATTTTGCCGCGAATTCCCACCAGTTTTATGGAAACTTTTTGTCCAAAGGAATCCACCGGCTATGTTTGAACTTCGGCTTTTCTTAGAGTGTATTGTGTGAAGAATTTAAGCCATAACTGCGCATTTCTCCGAGACTGCGTCCCGGACCTCTGTTATCCTCTTCGCCATAGGTGAAGGTTCCCCATCCGGGCACCATCAAAAGTGATGGTGGCCTGAGACACGTCTCAGGCTATCGGACGTATGACTACAGTGCGTTTCATAATTATGAGGACACCCTAATTTTTGGTCGTAGCGAGCTTCATCGCAAACCAGTCAATCTGATTTCTTCATCGTTCGACTCAGGACGTAAAATAACGTCTAGTAACTAACCCAATTCCATGGTCGTCGATGTGTAAAATTTCTGCAGGGAAAAATAGATAAACAACAGTTCCAAAAATTATAGGCAGACTTGGTCTGAATTGAATAATTTACTTCGAAAGCTGCAGCAAACTGTGCAGTTGTCACTTGTGGACTCTCGCCTACTAAGGATCAATCCAAAAATGCTATTAGCCAGATTGGTGAAGAGGTTCCAGATTGGACTCGGCGCAAGATTTACCTGAAGGTCTCCGATCTTGCTGCTGCAGCTTTCTAAGTAAAGTGTTTAATCATGATCAAGTGCCCCTATAATTTTGAAACAATGGTTTAGAGTATGTGGTGAAGAATTACAAAACTGGTACACAAAAACCAACGACTTATCAACTTTGACAAATTCAAAAAGAAGGCAATTTTCGTTGCAGTTACTCTAGTCCATTTGCAGAAGATGACCGAGTTACCCGGGCTTGATCTAGAGATGGATTGGAATGGAAACAAGATTATTATAAGGAAAGAGAGTGATTGTGAACAAAAATACCATTCTTCTTGAACAACAACCCATTCTAAGTGATCACCAGCACACAATCAATCTCTCTATATCTTGAGAATGTTGATGCCCACGCCGGTGGAACGTCCGTGGGACTGTTGGCACCTTTTTTTAAAATCAAGTATTTGCTAAGTATCAAAATCTCGGACTTGAATTCTGTGGGTGCTGCCTTTAAGCTGCGGTAATTGTTGCAGTAAGAACCACGAGCGCAAGCAGGTATGCCATCTAGGTTGCCACTCCTTGAAGCAGATTAAAACCTTGTGGGTGGACCATTAGGGCAAGTCTGAGGTAAAGTTAGGTGTTGAAAATAATGAAACGTATCACTCAAGGCTACTGTTTTGAGGCTGCTCATGAATTTTTAATTTATTTTTATTTATTTCATACACCAACTAAACTTGGTGCGCCAATGTAAAATCCAGATGAAATCAAAAAAAGGCAGAAACAGAATAAAACTGCTTGATGCAAAGCATGGGGTAATCCTACGAGCACGATAACTACTCCTTGAGAATATAACTACTGGCCCTACTGCAGTAAAGAGGCAGCAGGAAGGTCTGTGTTGATCATTTGTGTTCATTTGTGAGTCATTAGAGAAAATGTACGTTGCTGAGGCCAGTTGGCATGCTGCCGACTACTCAGATACACAGAAAATCTGATAGTAAGTCAGGCCATGTAGCAAAGACCAGGAAGCGTCAGATATACCCACACCAGCCAGCCACGTGCCATCCAGCAATTCGCTTTTATTGTAATGTAGGAATTGTAAGACATATAGGGCAAAGTTTCTCTTCGATTTGCCTTATATAATTTCGAACACGTTGACGCCATCGACATTGCTGGAGAGCCCATAGTAAGCTATGCATGATCATTGGTGGCATGGCGGTTAAGTAATTGAAGCGAAAGCGAACTGTTTGGCTCTACACTGGAACTCCCATTATCCCATTTCATGAGCGGATATATACGAACCCATTTGCCGTATTTTACCCCCACATCATGTTTTGCCTCTGCGCACATTTCTTGTACTGGATTTGCAGGTTTCCGGTTAGATTAGCCACTGTCGTAACGATTTTGGATGTCCCAGCTATTGTCTCTCAGATAGCAATTTTAGAGCATATTAATTTACAAGTGCAGTGCCACATTATTTTGGAGGTACAGAGAAAAGGCTACTAGATCTCTTTATTAAAACCTGCTCATTTACATATTACCATTGTGTACGAGATCTTTGAGATCTTTGCTGTACCTAAAGGGCAAGGTGCATATTCTTGGATAATGCTTCTGTAGCTCTGTTAAATTTCGGCATAATTTCATGAAACACAACTTTTGCCAGAATCACATGAGTTGGGACATGGAAAAAACGTCACTAATCTTCAAAGATACCCTGGTTACGCATATGTCTTGAAAAGTCCTGAGAGTTTTTCAGGAAATCTGCTCGACGATGAATCTGAATCTCTTGGGAATTGATCACCATGAATATCGGAAGGATGGGAAATTTATAAGATTCGAACAGTGTGTATTCTTCTTCTCGGCCATTCTTACCAGGAAATGGGCAATAGTGCTTGCCCAATGCTGAAAACGTCGTCATCTCCCCTAGATCCTGTGGCACTTGTACGAGGTCAGAACACCAAAACATCACTTCATTTCCTGTAACATTGAGGGCATTGAGTGCAGTAGTCCATAATCAAGCGTATTTTTGCGATCAGTGAAATATAAAATAGAGTTAGCCTTTTCATGCCCATTCAGGAAGTGAAATTGTCCTTGAATGGGATCGTCAGTCACAATTCATTCTATTTTCTTTTGAATATTTTTCAAAAATAAGTTTGAATGAAAAATATGCTCAACCGAATCTATTAGTGTACTTCCGACGTGGTCTCCCTAGCCAGCTGTGCAACATAAGTCGGAATGAAAACGCTTATTATTACCAATTACCACGCCATCGCCTGGAATCAGGCGAATTAGACGCACTCGTTCGTGCACGACATTACGTCTGAACTAGTGCTGGACCACTTCCTTGATGCTTGGAGAGTATGAAATATCTGCTCTTTTGCAAATCAACTGCTTTTCCCCGAGTTATTCTAGCATTCAAGACATCAGTGTTCTTTTTTTGCTTTTGATAGGTCATTTCTCACTTACCTCCTGCAGATCTCATCATACATTCGTTAGTTGGACATTTTTGTGAAATTAGAGTTTGACTTCAGCAATTATATCCTGGTCATTTCTGACTTCTTGCTTTCTCAATAGCTTCCTTAGTTGTTGCCGCGCTCCCTCTAATGTTCATTTCTTTCTGAACTTTTCCAAAAAAGACGAACTATGTACAAATGTGATAAGTGATCTTGCGAGAAGAAATGCTGACAAAAGAACTGCATTATCCATCTCTTCCTTATTGGTCGGCACCCAGGTGTTGCTCAAATGAGTCCAATCTTTATCGACCTGGCCGGGCTCTACAGGAGACGAATTGCAACTGGTTGAATTTGTCTAATTATTTTTCGGACAACCTAATATTATTGGCTGTATACAAAAGTTGGAGATAAGGTCTTGGCGCCGATCATGTCCCGTCACCGTCACGTTGCGCCGATCATGTCCCGTCACTTGGAAAAAATCGGTAAGACGAAGAAGAGAAAAAATCGGTAAGACAAAGAAGATCAACAGACTGCTTTAGCTTGAGTTGTGCGAAGAACATTAACTTGCAACATTGCTGCTATTCAACCTACAGACCTCTGGAGATTTATTTCTTGAACAGATTTCTATTTTTAATGGTGAATGGGTCATGTACGTACGATAATAGGCGGCTTGTCCCGGAGGCTACTCTCCGCCGACTTACTCAAAAAAAGGCGAACCATAGCTACAACGTTGCAAATTTCTTCGATGTTTTATTGTTGGCAGCTGGATTCAGTTTCGGCCGACTATTACTTTCCTTCGCTTGATGCATTTGGCCTTCAAATACTCTGACTTATCTTATACATTCAATGGACCTAGCTCCAACCTTCTGCCACCTATGGTTCCATGTAATCACATGACAATAAAAGCAAAACTTTGAACGGTGCTACATGAACACGTTTCATAAGGTGAATGGAAAACAAATAGCGCTATTTTTCTTAGAAACTTCTGATTTTATTCGACCGACGTGTAACATCTAGATGTGACAGTGAAGAAATTAACAATGTCCAGACAGCGCATTTTAAACTTCCTGGATTTCGAGGATCTTTCTATAAAACTACAAGCAATACAGTCAGGACATTTTCGTTGTATTTAGCAAGGACATTACTACGTACTCACATGTAAGCTCTGATACAACGACTTTGTATTTGAAAAAACGTAGACGAGCACGTTCCAACTTCCTCTGTTATTTCTATAGGATTCTTACTGGATGGTTTTTTCATTTGTTTTCTGCAAGCCACATCATCAACAACAACCGTTACTGTTATTTGCCCGGAAGAAAAATGTCCGAGATGATCGAAACCCTCATTTCCATGGTGGCAGTCGTAAGCTAAGATCTGATTCCTAGAGCTAGGTCAAATTTCGATAACATTGCTGGGAGCGAGCCAGAAATGGTCACACCTTCAAAAAGTTGTTGTATAAATGGCACCTCCTATAACTGGAGGATCTCTTATTTGGCGAGAAAAGAAACGCAGAACATAACCTCATAAAATTGGTACTTTCCTTGTTCTCCACTGCTCAGTTTCCCGAGTTGGGCGCACTTCATCAAGGGCCTGCTCACACGATAAGCAATGGTCCCTGCTTCTTGATGGAAATCTAGGGGTAGTCGTAGTTTTTGTTCTTTCAAGTGTGGGAAAAAATAAAGTCAACACAAAAACGCCAGTCTTTCTGCGTCAACCCAATAATGAAAATTCAACCTCGTCTGGAGTGTGTGATCCCAGATGTTCCTTGACTGGTATCGTTCAAAGGCATTGCGCGACATCCTCCGTCACTTCTTTCAGATAGCGAAATGAAATGAACGCAAAACACATGCATATGCGTGCAAGTTTTTTCTTTTTTTCAACTAACTGGAATTTTCTTGACGCCTGATTACTCAACGTATTTGCCAATCACGATACTACTGTTCAATGAGATCGAAGAACGACCACAGCTTAGAGCATGCTCGTCCGCGTGTGCTACAAATAAGAATGTAGCAGTCTTGGTGCTCTTCATGGAATAGATGCTGTAGCGAAGTTTTTTCGAAAAGCCAGTGGGAGTGGTAGCCATCGTAATCCAACTAATTTATGTAGTCGGATTGTCTGCTGGGGTCGAGAGATCGCAGTAGTATTCCTTTCATTTCCGCAGTCGCCTTCAGTGATTAGGTTAACGGGCGTTGCGTATCTCCCGCCGACATCCTTCTAATAACTTCCTTATTGTCTAATCATCGGAGCTATTTGCTGAAGATCAGCAGGTTGGACATGGAATATCATACGCCCACTCTTTTTTGTCAGAATTCGCTAGAAAAAGCTAATTGGAGATGTGTTCAATTACAATTTACGATACGTGAGCGATTAACAGCCCTTCTTTAGGTTTCCTTCACGCCTTGTACATATTTTAGGAGAAGATGACCTAAATATCACTTTAAGAAAACGGGTGCATGACGACAGTAGAATAATTTTGCTGTAGTTTGACTGTTGTGCACACTTCACTGTGACCGAATCTCTCAGTAATATTAAGTGGAATTTGCGGAGTTACGCTCATGCCATCAGTTGACTAGACTTCTTTTTGCACTCCTTTTATAGAACTTCACAGAGCTCAGCTATATGGAGCGCTCAAAACACTTCCCAAGTAGTCGAATCCTTTTGCTTGCGTGAAAGCAGTTTCGTTCGCGTCAAACACGTGTCCATCTCCCCCGATGCTGCTCATAACTTTATCCTCTTCATGTTCAACTTCAGCCCCGAATCAGCTAGAGCTAACTGTCACTTCTGGATCTTAAGCTGTAGCTCGGCTCTCAAATCCACAATCAGTGCAACGTCTTCGGCGCACAACAGTGTGAATGAAATGATGAATAATGAATAATGATGAAATGTGATTCTTCCAAAAGATGCTTCAACACGGTGTCAAGCGTCATTATGAAGAAAAACGGGCTTAGAGCTGATACTTGGTGTACGCCGATTGCTATGATGAATCTCGATGTCGTTCCATGCGCACCCTTGCTGTTGCTCCTTGATACATGTCCTGGACTATGTTCATCATGTAGTCCGGTATGCCACGTCCTCTCCTCACTTCAAAAAGTGCTGTTTGTGGTAGTCCATCATACGCCTTCTCCAGATCTAAGATGCGATATGACACGGCCTTTTCTGTCACGGTACTTTTCTATAACTTGGCGAGCAATGAAAATGGCATCAATTGTCGATCTCTCTGGAACAAAACCAAATTGGTCTGATGCGATCTTCATCACATTTCTTAACGGCATGTCCACAACGCGTTCATAGATCTTCATGATGTGCGCGATGAGCTTGATTCCTCTGTAATTCGCACAGTCCATCACATCATCTTTACTTTTAAAGATCGGGACTATACTCTGATGTTAAATGGGAATACATTTGGCAAGAGAATGTGTTTGGCAAGACAGTTTACGGGATAAAATTTTGCTTGGCGATACATTTTACGGGAGAATGAGTGAAGAGCCTGTTTGGCAATACATATGGCAAGAGAATGTGTTTGGCGATACATTTTACGGGACTTCTTGTTTGGCAATACATTTGACGGGGTTCGTTTGCCTGGCTAGTTTGCAAGCTCGTCTGCGAGGTTGCCAAACAAACCTTGCCAAATGTATTGCCATTCAACATCAGAGTAATGCTGTCTCTCCAAGCATTTGGACTTCTCGCCGACCGTGCAATGTTGTTCAAGAACTTTGTCAACCACTGCAAGTCTGGTTTGCCGAGAGACGTCCATACCTCCACAGGGACACCATCTGGGCCTGTAGCCTTCCCTACTATCCTGGTCTTCACCACCTATTGGGCAATTTATACTAGATGCCACTTATCGGACGCAACGATCCATTTGCGCTGCGAGCTGAGCTGCGACTGCGATGCGACTGGCCCCCATTCTTCATCATATAGTCGCACGCATCCAGTATAGAATGCCCTTATAGCGTCCTTTCAATGCCCGCCCACAAATGATTTGCAGTACTCGCTCTTCGACTACGTAGATCAGCGGATTTACCTTGTAACGCAGGCCTACTGCGTGAGGGTATGTAGTTATGAGTCGTGTTCTATCATAGTTTACACCACTACTCAAAGTGAGCGATGAGTGTTATAAATTGAAGAGATAGATCGAACGATTTTCTCGGATTTCTTCTCTCAAAAATAATTTCTTTATAAAAAAAATCTTATAGAGGTCAATCATCATCAGTTGTTCTTTGTACATAGCTTTCTTTTTCTGACCTTATCTGGATCACTGTCCGCTTACATATCAATCAAAACGCTGTAGGAATGTAAAAAGGAGAAGTTGTCAACTCGGGCAGAAAAGTTTCTCATGCAGTTCATCTGCATATGAGTGGCACACCTTTCCTGCGTTTGCAGTCACTCACGATTGAGCATAGGTCGGGAACGTCGCGATGGCGTAGCAGCCTTAAAGAGCTGACAACATGAGCTTTCTCACCCTTTTTGCTGCGGCTTGGTTTTTAAGGCATGGTGGAGGTGAAAATCAGAGCCAGAAATCACTGAGCATAAATCACTGTATATCCGCCTGCGCATAACAATACGAGTCTTACTTGTTAATGAATGGGTGCTAAGTGGTTCATAAATAGCTGGAGATGGGCGTGGCTCTGGCACCGTAATGGTAATGTTCTCACGTCTTATCAATGATAAGTATCTCTATTGGATAGAGAAGTCTACCGAGAAGGAGAAATCCTTTTAACTTTTACAATTTTTCGTCATTCCGCTCTTCCTTTGCTATCACTTAATATTTTTCTTCACTGCTTTCCTTGTTCCTTTGAGTGGCTCAGCTGTTATAGCGTCTAATTCAAATAGGAAATGTTGATAAATAGAGGAATGCAACTAATATAACTATAACATTGCACATCCCATTATACTTGGGACCTAATAAAAACCGAATAATTTTGTGTATTTAATAAACAATTTATGAAGCAGTCTGGACATCCAGATATTCCAAAATGAGAAAGCCCTACGACTTTTCTTACCTTTCATACAACACAGTATTGGTCTCTAATGGAAAAACATTCGAATTTATAATTTATTAGAAATATTCGACATTCGAAGGCAAAAATATTCGATTTAGAATAAATGCAAAATTTGAGTGCCACAACATCAGAGACCAATATAAAGCTGTATGAAAGACAAGAAGAGCTTTCGAGATTTCTCATTCTTGAATATCTGAATGTTTTAGTTATTTCCTGGAATGTTAATTAAAGTAACAAGATTATTCAATTTTCATCCGATCCTAAGTATACACCCCAGTTGTCCGAGACTTACCTGATTTGTCGTTTGTTCGCATCAGTTTATCCATATTCCTGTTTCCTTATGTCCTCTGCGATATGATCTGAGCAAGAGCCTTCGCATTTCATGAAATGATTTGAAGATTGTCCTGCTTGAATTGATCCTCTTTTCAGAGAGTACTGCTCTTACGAAGAGCCTATGCAAAACAATCTGTCTTTCATAATCACCGATATCGTTATTTTATTTCTTCAGTTAACCGGGATTGTCTGCAATGGATTCATTCTTTTTATGTTCTTTAGGTGAGTCCTTATTAGAGAGAATATTCACGCAAACTTAGTGCATCTGTCAATTCAGGGTGAAGAAATTGTATCGGAATGAGGCGCTGCGGCTGGTGCTCTATTTGGCAATCACTGACTTTCTGCATGCCATTACCAGTAAGAATCTTTTCGACAGGTAATCACATTGTGGAAATTCACAAATTATCACTGGCTATTTTCAGCACTTCCATATATAATCTACTTGGTCGTATTTTGGAATCCTTATAGTATAAATCTCGACCCATACTTTATTATGATTTCCAGTACACCACTAATTATTCAGCTTAAAATTAATTTAACACTTACTATAGCAATAGCTCTGGAAAGAACCATGGTGGGAGTACGGCTTCCTCTAGAGACTATATGCAAAATTTCCAATTCATTTCCAGGCCTTATTCACTCCTGTTCTCTACCGCAAATTGTCCTCCTCTTTATATGCCACCGCGTCGCTGTTGCTGGGAATGGCATTTGCCTGTGGCGATCTCGCACTGGAATTCGCCCTTTCCCCGTTTGTGGAACAGCCAAATTGCGCCGCTATAGGTTGCTATGTCAGCGACAAGTTCCGTTACTACTGGGGAATCAGCAATATGGTGAGCATGGAACGAATTCCCTGACAGGGAAAAGAACCACTCGTTCAGGTCTTTGGATTATTCGTGATTGTGTTGACAGTGATGATTCTGCTGAAATTGCGTTCCATCCACAACCATTCGAAATCAGCAAGGATTCTCGTGAATAAAGACGCGGGCAGATTCAGACAGGTGCGCAATTGCTTCATTCTCACTGATTTCCGGAGAAAAGTTTGTTTTTTTTTCAGGCCAACCGCACCTCAGTGGGGATCCTGTCCACATCTCTGCTCTTTGTTACGCTGCCAAGTGTTGGTGTCGGCTTCGTTGAAATGATCGGCTTTTCTATTTTCAAGACCGTTGGCCCGTTCTACATAGTTGGACTTCTAAGCGCTGGTAGGTTTTCTACGTACCGTCCTTGTCAAAAAGATAGACGAATTGCGCGTGCGGTTTCTTAGCGTCGCGGCTGCAGAATCGCAGCGGGACCTACTCGACCCTCTCACTTGGTGCATGCTCTCTCCGTGTTCTTTGTCTAGGTCCCGCCGCGATTCTGCATACACGAAATCCGTCTATCTTTTTGAGAAGGACTGTACAATGGGCATCAATGGCGGTGACCGTCTGCAGCCCAAAACAGACGCGGCGCGACCGCGCCGCTCAAGCGAGAATCCTCTCCTGGACATCAAATTATGGGGTTTTCTTGATAGTCAGTAAGTTTTCTCATTAGTTACCATTAAATATAATGAACAACTATCAAGAAAACCCAGATAAGCCACTGCGGCACTCTTCAACTTTACTGGCCCCAAAATCTTCAAAAACATTTTTTTGGCTGAAACCTTGCATAGCGGGTTATTTGGGGTGCTGATCACGAATATCGCATTTATTTTGTACCGTAACCCCCTTTCTGTAAGAATACGGTAGGTATACGGCATGAAATTCAGAGAAAAAGCCAATTTCGAAGAGAAAACGAAGGTTGCATGCAAAATGATGTGGATATTCGTGATCAGCACCTCAAGTCACCCACCTGTGCAAAATTTGAGCGAATTCCATAAGGTACCGCATTATGGTTACCATACCGTAACCCTACCAAAGTGGGGTTACGGTACGAACAGCACCTCAAATTACCCCCCCCCCTATGCAAGGTTTCAACCGAATTTTTTTTGAAGATTTTGGGGCCAGTAAAGTTGAATAGTGCCGCCACTGCGGCGACGATTCTAGTGTGAGCGGTGCGGGCGCGTCGCGTGCTTTTCGAGGCCGCAGACGCCATCGACGCCCACTGTGTCATGAATGACATGTGGTGAGGGCAACCTCATTGCCTTCATCGTGGTCATTTTTGTCCAGATGTTCCACTAAGGGGAATTCGAAAAGAAAAAATAATGACTCAATAACTTTCCCTTCAGGAGCCTGCAACAGCATAGTTTATGTCGTGCTGAACAAAGACCTACGGGCACTTGCGAAGAGCTGTATTACTGGAGGAGGACTTTCCACGAGCACGTCTGCGACGACGAGAGTTTCAATGAGTAGATTCCAGTCCACTATGAATAAATGATCGGTGGTGATGTGATACATTGAAGTAATGAATCAATTCAGACTGCATGTTGGCGTCTTCTGGCTTTGGTTTGATACATGGTAAAGTAGGCTGAAAATAATGGCCACTTTCTTTTCACTTTGTTTTCATATCAAACTGTTCAGAGAACAGAAAGATACACTGCCATAAACACGTTTGTTCGGTAAATGACAAAACATCCAGATGTGTACTTCTACTACTGTGTACTAGTAATCATCTGCATTAATCCATACATTTTCTTGTGAATAGTAGCTTGTTTTAATCCATAAACGTGAAATTGACATTACGACCTCAAGTACTTCAAATCTCTCGCGGAATATTTCTCATAAGCCATTGTTCCTACTATTTTCCTCTTGTTGAACATTTGATATAAGTGCGTGTGAGCGTACTTGACCTATGTATGATAATGCAGACATAAAAAATATGAGAAGGGCATCAAAGCAAGTGGTCATGGTTTATACCTTCTTGTGAGAAGTAAATATTATTATTACTAGACGGTATACCCGGCTTCGCTCGGGAGTTTCCTACCCCCGGCTTTTCACACTGATGCGGTTAGTTATTGATACTAATACATTCACTCGAACAGCCCACGAACATTTCGATGACCATCATGTTGAGTATTCTCGGTAGCCCTTCCGTCACCCGCACGTAAACAAAATAACCGGTATGAAAAATTAATCAAATTGGTGCAAAATGTTTGTCGTATTCAGCGTATTCGGTAACCACGGTAGACATGTCCTCACCGACCCGTGGGCGAGAATGGCGAAAAATCAATAAAATCGATAAATCATGGTTTAGGACAAAACGGTTGTCACATTCGTGTTCAGCGTATTGGACAACCTCAGTAGACATGTTCCCATCGACCCTTGGGCGAAAATTGCGAAAAATCATTAAAATCGATAAATCGATAATCAATCGATAACCTTAGGTAGCCTAAAACCTCCGCCGGCCCGAGTTGTATATGTGTGCAAAGTTTGGTCCCGATTGGTTAACTCTCTTTCTATTCGGAACATACATACACACACATATGTAAGTACACACCAGTGGC
>JARK01001552.1:57411-67411 GCA_000688135.1 Ancylostoma ceylanicum
ACATTCATTTTTATATATACAGATTATATTATATAGTAAATATTATTTTATTATTATTGTATCCTATTGCGTTGAAGTGACACTGAGGTTTAATAAAAGTTTTGTAAAGAACTCCCCACAGGTGAAACTCGTTAACATTTCGTCCGGTTACTAAAATTTTTCTGCATAGCGAATAGTTTTAAAAGCTATACGTAACGCAGAAAAAAGCTAGTACCTTCAATAGCAGCACCTCTTTAAAGGCAGCACCCACGGTAATCCTTGCGTTGGAGATTTTCCCAAATTTAGGGGTTTTCGGGGATGGTTAACTCATAGGCAGGGATAATACTGCGTGAAAGAAGCGAGAAATGGAAGAAATGAAGGCGCTCTTTACCATGTGTCGAAGGCGCGGACGAGCGCTCCGCAGTGGGGTGTGAGTGCGTCCCGCCACGAAACCCTGTGAATGGTACGCTTTGCGCGCTCCACTGCGCCAGATCACCCATCAACTGGCGCGTCGGGCCGTTGAAAGGCTGGCGTGGCCGCGACAGCGATTCTCGTTTCTCTGCAGGTAGGTTATCATTCATTGTGTTCTTCTCACATTTGTGATGTGCTCACTCTCTGTTTTACCACCCACACCTCAGCTCCCAGTCGAGGGTTTCGGCTGGTGCTGCCTATAAGTCTTCATGTTTGGAATTTTGCTGAGCTTTGGGATTTTGACAGATCTAGAACTCATATCTAATGGTAAATTAGTGCTGAACAGACAAGAACGCCTCAAAATTGGGGTGCTTTTAGAGGTGACATTAATCGCGCTCCCTTTGACGACTGACACACAACACACAACACAGCACACACCAGGCTCCAGCACAGGTCTTCCCGGGAGCAAACTGAGCTTCGTAGAGAGGTCGGAAAGGAAAAGGGGCTCCGTACCGGGTCCGGGAAGAGCCTCGGAAGTTGTGATTTTGTTACTTCTGAGGAAGCTGCTCGTGCTTCGAACGGGGCGGTGGAGGCAACTGATGTCTACAAACGCCTTGCAAGGAGGCTACTCGTGCGTTGAACGGCCAGGTGACTGTGCAACCCAAATGTTCCCATTGGAGCGCATATTCTACGGGCTTGGATTCCCTAAGATTCTAAGGATTCGTACGCACTCTAAACGCAACCAAATGAATTGATATCTTCCTTGCCAATAGGACTAAGGAAGTACTACAAGTAATCGAACATGACCAAAACTTATTCACCACACAGAAGATATATGCGAAAAACGCTTTTTTCGGAAAATTCAAGAAACTGCTGTGAAATCTAGCCCTTTAGATTAGCCTTGAAATTTGGAGTGTGAGCAGATCTAAGAGGGCACTACAACTCTACCTTTAGTATAGCCAGACCGACGTACGGCGCAACGAATATATGCGAGGCCTCCTGAGGTAGCAGTTGAGTTGAGAAAATTCCAGTTTTCTCTCATTCCTTCTCGGTTAGGGAACTTTATGATGTTTCGGTTCTTGAGAAACCCCTTTGTTAATCGGTGTGAATTTCCCAATGGTTATTTCTTTTGCAACGATGCGAAGAGGCCGCAATTCATAAATAATAACTGATTTCGGCAAAATCCGCCTGGTGAAAAAGACGGCCTTGTCGATCTTTTGCTATCGGTCCTCATATCGCGGTTCGCGCAGCTCGACCGCACCTGTTGGACGAAACCAGATTATGAACTTGTAAAAGCAGTTTTTTCAATTCTAATGGAAAGTTTTGTATTCAAAAAAGCTGAGGTCTCAAAGTCGAAAATTTCCGTGGGTGCTGCCTTTAATGAGTATACACTTTTTTTAGTTTGTATAATTTTTGGACTTTCCCACCACACACTTTATCTGCAGTGTCTGCTGCATCATTCAAGCACCTGATGGATGCGTTCCATCAAGTGTGGAACTCCCATGAGCTCTTGGAGTGTTCCTAAGTTGCGGTAGTTTGGCAGCATGAAAAAAAGCATAAAGACCAATTATGCTGAATGCGGCTACATGATCCTATTTCTAATGACGACTGTTCACGTCTACGCGGGTGTCGACTGTGCCAAACACCGTAAAAACGCCTGCAAAAGGAAAGGAAAAGACCCATCTATAATAGAACGAATCATAACACGAATTCAAAAATCGACCAGATTTTCGCGCCCTTGGCCGGGGCGCGATTTTGCACTGGNCCCGGTGGGTTAAAAGTGCGCCGGTGTCGAAAAGTGAGGCTGGCGCCCAGAAGTGAGAAAACGCCGGGAGACGGGTCCAACGGTGGGACAATGGTGCGCCAGCGTCGAAATGTGGGGAAACTTCTGCGAACGGGTCGACAGATGGAGAAGAGATGAGCCGGTGCAAAATAGCGCGAAAACCCTTTTAATTAGGTCGTCGTTTATTCTAATTGTCCTCTGAAGCCTAAATTTAAAGAGGAAGTACCAAGGGCCCATCCTAATTATACCACCCATATCATTCTGCCCTCATTACGCCCTCTCCAGCGTGTTCTACCCTCATTTGAGTCTGAACACACCGCTCCGTCCTCTTTTATACTTCCATGCTGATTGTTATCAATGGATCACTCACAGCAAACAAAGAATGATAAACCAATTCCCATGTTCATTCCAGGTTGAATCGGTTACATATAGTTACGATTAGCTATTTCACCCGAGAGAATGATTAAATTGCACTGAGAGACGCAAGCAGTTCTCTTTAATCAGTCCATTTTTTATGGTGAGGCATATAGGGAAAACGGAGCGAAATCTACATGCCCATTATTCTTCTAGGATGGATGCGAGGTGAAGTCATGCGAGCGAAGCGAGCATAAAGAAAAGTCTGGAAGTCCGGCGTCAGCCGGACGGCCAGACTGGTTAGTTATAAAAGAGCAGACGCCACCGATCAATATCCGGGATGAAATGAAGAATGTATTGAGACTTATCACAATATAGAGGGGGTAATAAATAAACATCAACTCCCCGAGCCATCTCAAGTTCCTGGTATACTCATTTGCAGCCAACCCTCGCCGTCGGTTAGTAGGACTGTGTGCTCAATGACTATCTCCGAAACTATTCTACTAAACCCGTTCTAGCCTCGCCGTCAGTAGGTAGGGCTTTGTGCCCACTGACTATCTCTGAAGCTATTCTACTAAAGCCGTTCTTGCCTCTCCATCAGTAGCCTCGCCATCAGTAGGAGCTTGAATCGCTCTGTAACTGCCAAAATTTAAACTTCTCTCATACCATTGTCAGGTCTGTAGATACTTTTTCGTGTCTCGTGTGTTGTATATACATAATATGGTTTAAGTTGACCTGAAGATGAGCTTAAGCTCGGAATGTTGTCAATAAATTGAAAATCGAGTCTTCACGTGCCGATCAAGAAGAACAGAAAATTATTTTCAAATGTTTAAGAAGAAAAAAAAAAGGAAAATAGGACATTTGCAGTAAACCAATTCAAAAATTACTGCTCACTAAATGAGTGTTGTGCAAACATCAGACATTCCTCGTGCTAAACACAGTACATTCCAGTATTGTCATCACGATACGTCGTATGGACGCGTGTGAACAATGTTACATTAATGCCTTTGAATTAGTGTAAGTTCACCGAGTCGCAGCCATACAGTTCCTCTCTCTCTCGGTAATTTCTTTCTCGGTAGTCGGACTGTTGTCCCCGGTGGAACACACTACAGCTATCAAATGAAGTAATTTTGAAAAGTTTGCCGGAACTTCCTAGGTCCGACCCGATCCATGCCCTGGGTTTACAAGCGGTGGATTAAAAATGTTAATAAAGTATAAACGAGATATAAATGGAAACATTATGACTGAATAAATTAATATAAATGGGATAGAAATAAAAATATAGGCTTTACAACCCAACATGGATCAGAATCTTCACCTTAAAGATATCTATCAAATCGGGAGGAAAATGTAGAATGTTGACTTTCATTCTCTGTTTCTGTCACAGTATTTTTTTCTTTTTTTTTTTCTAGGAGCACCTTCGAGTGTATTTGAATGAATAAATAAACAAATAATTAAGTGAATGTAAGTGAACACATCTGCAAATAGGGAGTAATTCAGATAGAGACTAGCAAATGGACACAATGAAAATAAAAATAAGGGAGATAGCCATTTCCATGGAAAGTGATTCACCTCGTGAAAATCCATGAAAAACGACAGTGTTTATAGAAAGCGTTCACAGCGTTGATAGAACAGAGCAAAGCGTCAGCAATATGTAATTCAGCCGCACATTACACAACACAGCACAATACAGTTCGTCCGCAATCACATGTGATTCTTACAGTTACAGTATGCCGCTTTCTTCAGGCGACGAGGCACTGTGGTGGACGTTTTTCACTTGGGACTGCCTCTTGCAAGCCGTGCGTCCCAGAAAAAATGACAGAAAAACTTGATTTGAAGAATGGAGCAGTAATCGCAGGAAACGGTCATAATTAGATATCGCTTTTACCTCGGTAAACAGCCGGGTAAAACAGGCATTCGTGAACGATTAAAAAGCGATAAGAGCGTAACGCAAGGGCACGGGCCTGGATTCGTCATTGAAGATTACCCAGGGTAAACGTGTTGATGCCTAATGGGTGCTAACGATGTCGGAGCTGATATTAATAAAACGTTTACCTTGGGTTACCTCAATGATGCAAGCGACCTCCGGGTATATCGCTGAGATTACCCATGGTGAATGTGTTAACGTACCCAAATTAACCCTAACTTGGCATCCATTAACATGTTTACCCAAACGTGGCGTTGTTCATGGTCTGTTGCTACCAATAGGTAATCATACCACACATCCAGGGGCCGCATGCATCCTTGAGATTACCCAAGGTAAACGTTTTAGTACCACCTTAATTTGCCCGTCGTCCACATGGCCATCAATTTTTTGAGATTACCCTAGAGTAAACGGGTTAACATATGACAAATTCACCCAACGTCAACATGAGCGTCATCACGTTTACTGTGGGTAACTTCAATGACTCATCCATGCCTTGGTCATGGATCAAATGCTTTTGCAACGAACTGTTTCCCGGCAAGGAGATGCGAGTTACATGGACAACATCAAAAAAAAAAACATATAAAGAACATTGAAAAAAAAAACATAAGAATGAAATAAAGAAATTATTGTCCGATGAAATGTACACGCATTTTAATGGCTGATTAGGCCGTTCATATACCGAACACAAAAGTTCCCATTGATTTCACTAATACCTACATACCCTCCGCCTCAGAAAATCTACCACCCTGTGGCCAGGGTAAAACCCTCCTATACACATTAATAAAAACGAGTACAAACGAAGCACCGTGAATGCCACATTCGACAGTCTCATGAAATTTATTTATTTATTTGTACATTTATTCATTTATTTATTTTTATGCAATCAGGATGCTCCATTGGAGTGAATTAATATCAGCTGAACGGGCGAATTGACGTCAGACCATTAAGCCTAAATCAGACTTCGGTGCATACAAGAGCAGAGCCCCGAAGGATGGTGATAAGAAACTTCCACAAGCAGATCCTTCTTGATGCTAATGAGTATAAGTGCTATGAAATGAAAAGTTGTAGGAAGCGTGACAGAGAAGTGAAAATAAGCAAAATTACACTGTAGGAATAATTTGAGCAAAGATAAGTAGGTCTTTTTCTATTCAGTAGATTCTCGGATCTCCTATCCATTGCCAATTCAGTGACAAACACTAACTGTATCTGTGATGACATTCGAGAAACTATAGGAAAGCAACACACAGCACCAATAATGGTAAACTTCTACGATCCATTCCCCAAACACTCTCAGGTACGCTTTGTATACTGCTGCTGTCTCCAGGTTGTTAGGTGGAACTCTTTTTATTAACGGGCTGACGTTTCGACTTAAACATCTTTCTTCGGAGGCCTGAAAGTGGTGTAAAGCTCGATTATGCGTTCTTGGCCATCAAATGTTTTGCGGGTGTCCGGACCGTTCAGACACGTACACTACGGACAAGTGAGCGTTACCCTGCAGCATAGATGCAATATGGGTTCGGGTATCGTAGTGATCTACAGCTCGCATAATGATAGAAAGATCATCGGTGATCGACAGGCATTTATTTCTATTATTCATGCTCGGGTTCTTGGCCGAAATCCAAAACCCCTCCATAGCTTTTCGCGCAGTGATGTTCGTCTCATGGGTGAGTATCGTACACATCACATCAAAGTCATTGCCATTGTGTGCTTCGTGTCTATGCTTCCCAAGTGCTGATACTCTCAGATACGTAGATTTCATAATATAACTTCGAAAGGAAGAGAAATTTCGAGAAGTTGTCGTAGAAAAGCAAGATACGCACGTGTGACAAAAATGAAAACCCGCATAAGCCCTCAAACAGTCCAAGGGCATCGCCGGATCCGTAGAATTTCTATATTTTACGTTTGAAACTGTAATCTTCACCTGCTCAAGAGCCACCTATCTAAAACTAATTATGAGCGCTGAATTACGGAGTGCAAGAATTTTCCACTTTAGCATAACAGAACTAAACTCGTGCAGATGTTGTTCCTAGAAAATGCTGCATAACCTCGTGGACATGAGCTTATTCATTCTGTTCTTCAAACTGGTTTTGACAATTGAAACCATCTACATAAATTATAAACTGCGTGCTTATAAACTAAGCGTTCTATCTCTCACTCAAAGAAAGAGGAGAGAGCGAAGAAGAGATAATTAGCAGGATAAAGAAGAAAGGAAGGAAGACATCAAGCTGATGAGAAAATGGGAGCCATGTCTTGGAATGAAAGTCATGTAAACATCTAAAGGAGCTTGAACTACGTTCAAGCGATCTTGTCAATTGTAACTTACCCTCCACACAGTTCGCAAACGTTTCGATCCGTATCACTCGGTTTTTTTTTCGATCGCGGCGAAAGAAAAACAGAGGAAGTGCGAGCCTTTCATCAGAGCCTCAAACCCAGATACTTAGAACTAAGCCATTCAAAAAAATGAAAATAACTTTGAAGAGGAAGAGCTGCGCTCTTTAGGGACAATAAGGGACTTCATTAGAGGCCATTTGTATGACATTTTTCTCAAATTTTCGCTGTTTTCCGAGAGAGCGAAAACGTGTGGGTACTTAGTAACCTACTTCCGAATCTAACTGGACTTGAGTAGTCCCCAACCAGTGGTGACCACCTCTTGCTGTGCCCTGGAGGAAATATAAACAAATCACAAAAGGCGCGGGACCTTACTTAACAATTAAACATGTGTTTACTAAATAGAATGGTTCTTAAGTCTGTTTCTCCGGTGAAGCCTCTCTCCTTTATTCGATGGAAATTTACCATATCCAACAAAAAATCGTTCGACATTTCGCAAGGACACACATTCATGCTCGTATCGTTTATTGTACACATTTGCCAGAATCGCCATTTTTTATGTGAATTTGCATGACCACGTTGGCACAGGGATCGATGACTCTGTTGATAAACAGAGCAGAAAGTTGTCTGTACAAAAAATAAATGAAAAAATTTCTCTTTTTTTTCCACTTTCATAAATAGAAAAGAGGGACTGTATGAATGAGAAAAATTAAAACTTGTTGCATTGGTGATGAACTGAGATGATAGAAGATATTGGTAATCCGTAGAGCTCCTAGGAAGCAGACTGTCTCTTGATGTGCTAGGGTATGTGACCAAAATCTTTTTATCTCAAGTCCACGATTTTTTTTCCAAATTCTTATAGCTTTGTAGCGATTCTATAGCAAAAGCTAATAGTCTCCCTCCAATTTAATTAGTTAATTACCCAATTTTATGATTAACTACCCAAGGTTGGGATCCACATACACGACCGACTCTAGGAAAACAAGAAAGGAGGCTAGGATTTGACAGCGGAACTGGTTGGGTAATTCCTGGTTGTTCTATCTAAAACCTCCCCTCCCTACTAATGAGTTCACGGTGAGGTCTTATTTTTTTCTGATGTCTCGGTCTTGTGGTAGAAATGGAACAGAGCTCAGGTGTTCTTTTCCTTTTGTTTTTTTTTTTGTTTACTAAGCTTCCCTACTTATGTAGTTATGGATACTCAGCGAGGAGTACTGCAAAATTAGGAGAGAAAGTGACGATGCTATTTAAAAAACCGGTAAGAAACCTGAGAAAGACAAGCTTCAGTCGAAAATCGCCTTAGGCATTAAAAAATGTGGAAAACGTCATCATAAGAGAAGAAAGTAGACGCGACCAAAGCCAACAGAGGCGGAATGACTGGCAGAATTAACGCCACGACGACGACGCTACGTGAGCAATCGACTGATGCATCATCCATGGGAATGGAAGCGCAAGAGCAGCGAAAGCACCTGTGGCTCGCAGTCATGAACGATCACGGGTAGTTTTTTATCCAACCGCTTTCCTAAATCTGACGAGTTCTGCAACGAAAAATCACTATTCTCTATCAAAGTGGCTTGTCTTAATCACCTTATGATAGCTAAGGGGAAGAATAGCCAGATATACGGAAGATTCGTAAATCCCGCCACTGATACAAGCGAAGATGAAGAAGGGAATGGAGTGAGGAGGAAGGGATCAACACTAAATAACAGGATGAGAGAGATTTTTGGACGATGTGGCGCGTTACATCTGGAAAAGAAGGTGTGGAAAGGTGTGGCTGAGCTTTCAGATTGGCCAATAGCGTGGATTGACACATCCCGGAGATTGGCCTCGTCACCCATTTTGGGAATTGCTGTGAGAGTCGAGGCTCTCTTATTCTGCAGGTCCGATTTTCGGGTAAACCCAAGTAAAATTAAGGTTTTCGTATATATAATTTCTGCTTCCCTTTACCACCCCTGGAATAATTCCACGGATTCCACGCTAACTCCGCTAATTTTGCTATAGCAGTCCTCACACTCCCCCCCCCCTCCCCGGTCTCGTTGGAGAAACAACTAGCATGGAATCAACTTTAAAATATTTGTTACTTATGTATTAGGTTGTCGGGAAATGAATGAGACACTCAACCAAAAATTCTCTCTTGCATCCCTCACATATGGCTTGGGCCCAGGATATGTGAGTATGTGATAGCCTGGTCCCTGAGCAATTACATCATGGGTATAACATGGCGTAGCGTTACGCCATGGGGCAAGTAGGAGCGAGAATGCACGGGCAACTAATTCGAGTGATTTCCTTTTTCGAGCTCTTGTTGGGCGCCAGTGCGAGCAGGAAGGGTAACTATACCATTATGGTATTTAGCCCATTGCTCTTTAGCCATGCAACCATAAACCGTCGATTTTGTTCTATCGTTTCGGTAGATATGTCTCCTTAAAGACATTTACCATCTAGGCGACCTTGTAAGCTTTCAAGCAGAGCATGCTACGCCGGAGTTGCTGGCACGCAACATGATGAACAACAACACCTTTTGCAATAATCAATTCAGGGCAAAGACTGGAAAATATGGAAAAAAGAGACATCGACGTCTGGAAGTGCATGTTTTGGTGCGCAAAAATCACCCTCATATGGCTTTGTCATTTTGTCCTTAGTAGAAGGAGCGGGCATGGACTGCATTGCCATACTCGATACCCTTGCCCAATCTTGCACTATCCAACTAACATCCTGTCCGGTCGCTCAGGCACTCCTTGGCCAGGCTACAGTCCGTCAACTTTGAGGATTTTCGACCATTCACCGATGGATTCTTCGACCTGTAGTTCTCCGATTTCTGAACCTGTGCAGACGCGTCTGCCCCTAAAAGGTGGCCCAAGGCTATAGGCATACACTATGTATACAACAAGTCCTGAAGTTCTCTAATTGAAGAGAAAAATTCTAGAGTGTGATAAAAATCTGGAGTGTCTCAATCATTTCCCGACAACCTAATAAATAGGTTCCCCAGCATTAGCCAGTTTCCGTCTTTCTGAGAGCATCTGTAGAGTTGCCTCGGTTAGTCTTTTTCTGCGCTAACCTTCTCTCTTAACAGTAGCAAGGATTCTGCACTTTTGAAGCTTTTCAAGTATACTACCGTAGTCCTCATCAATGTCTTCAACGTACATGCTCCAATCCGTATTCTCCACCGCCTGAGTGAAAAGTGCTTCACTGAATTGTTGAGGTTTCCGGCGTTGACTTGCCCT
>JARK01001552.1:75254-82754 GCA_000688135.1 Ancylostoma ceylanicum
GGGGGGGGGGGGGGGGGGTGGTTGAATTTTTGCACAGTTTATGGAGACCTTATGGAATGGTCCTAGAAATAAGGAATTTTTAGTGAAATGTGGGAAAGGAGAATAAAGAGAGGTTTCTAGATGCACTTGTTGTGTTTACAGCAAACAGGAAACTGAAAAAAAGAAGGATTAGAACCATGTGAGTTGAAAAAGGCTAATTCGGGTAAATAAGGAAAAAAAAGCGGAGAGGTGAAAACCCATAAAAACGCAATAATGATGGGAATACAGCGAAAGATGAAAAAAGTAGAAAATCAGAAACGAACGTTATCACCTCATACCCCCCCCCCATAAGTCCACTGGGAAATAAAAAACTACAAGAAGAAAAAGTATAAGATGTTTAGGGGAAAATGAATTTGGGAGGACGCCCAAAAAACTAGTTGGAATTGTTACTTAAGCAGATTTCCTGTGCCAATATTCACGATCGTTCTTGGGAAGATTCTCGTCTACCCGCGTTCCAAGAGTGGACGAGTTTTAAAATGGCTGAATTTTGTCAAAATGAGTAGTCTCAACCACCGATGAAATGTGGTAAATGTAGAATAAATCTAGAGAGATACAACATATTTTTCTGGGGAAACTCGCCCACACTAGATAAACGGGAAGCTTAAAACTTTCCCGGCAACATTCATGGCACTGACGTCTAAGCCAATTAACACACTTGATCTGTCTAGTAATAATTTAAGTTAACACAGTAATAAGACCGGAAAACAAGAAAATCCAGAGAATTGACAGGAGCCACTTCTGCGTGTCATGCAGCTATGTGCATAGTAGGTTTAGCATTTGTGCACATGTACGTGCTTGTCTGCAACTCGCTCTATCCACTTTTATATGACTTTATTACATGAGGCAAATGCTTCCATTGGATTCCATAGCTTCGGCTGGAGAGCTAATTGATCACGAGCCACATCATTGTCACGTTTGTACTTTGCTTCATCACCATATTGTTGCATTAGAACTACATTAGAGCTATAGAATTGCTAGACAGCCTGGAACAAAAAGCGGGAGCGCTGGGCAGTTCAGTGAGAGGAAACATCCCACTATTACATCTAAATCTTAGTCCAGAGATGGATCTGGTGGTTGCGACCTCTACAGAGTTAACCAGAAAGCTGATAGAGACCCACCACAGATCGAAAAAGAGTTCAAAGATGAGGCGCTAGTTGCTCTTTGAGTGAGATGCATTCCTCTTCATTTTATTAGCCTTAATGTTGACCCCAAGTTGCTTCTATAGTTTTGTGGCCAAGTATTTGAAGGCTTCCTACCCTTTGTCGAAGAAGGAATAGATCGATTTACTGTACGTCCATGATAGCTGGTATATTATCACTGCGAACCATGTGCTAGGCGCTGACGAGCAATCAGTCGAGAAGATCCTTTTCGAATTTGGCGTTTCAGGAAAGAGGCCTAGAGAAAGACCGAAGCAACGCTGAACAGACACGTTGCGAAACGACCTGAAGATCGTGGACCTACACCCTGACCAAGCACATTAACGAAGCAGATGGCGGCTGTGATCCAGAAGAGCGGACACTGCATAAAAACAGGACAAACACTAAGGAATGAAGAAGTAATCACTGCAAGTTTCAACCACAAGAGGAGGCACCATCAAGTTTCTCATTTCCAAACTCAAACTTTGCTGCAGGCGCTTCAGCTTCATTCACAGAGTTATACCTATGTGTTAGAAATTAGGGAAAACACGCACTATACCTATACATTTAAAAAGTTGATGTCTTGATCTTTGAGGTGTTACTTATTGTCTGGCTTTTTTCTTGTCTTCTTTTTATTGTTTTTGGTATTATACTTACTGAGATTCTCATGTTACGTTCTGTTTGTTTGTTTTCTCGTTTGTTTGTTCTTTTTGTTTGTATGTTTGTATTTTTGGTTTCGCATGAACTACGCTTGTGTAATAAAATAATGATAATAGTAGGCGCATATCGTAACCCTCATCTCAAAATCAACTCCACTGTGACAGTTTAGGCGATTACAATCCAATGCATTAGATGGTCGGGTTCTCGTTTCAGCACCTGGATATTCTCTTCCGCGAACACATAGTGAACGTGCTGTTTCGCCGATGTACTCGTTGCCGCACTTCTTGCAGGTGATTAAGTACACTACTCCCGCGCTAATACAATCCCCCTGTTTTCCCTCCGGGCAAATTACACAATCCGGCATCATGCAAAGAGGGTCGTAAGGACTAGTGCTTGTTTGATGTTATGAGGAGCCAACTCAACAACTGCAACGAAAATTAGGTTTTTGGCAAAAAAAAAAGCATTACACATTGAATTACACGTGAATATACATAAATGCACCTGTGTCGGCATTCACAAATATTAGGGCAATTAATACTGGATGCGTGCGACTGACACGCGTGCGTCTATATGATGAAGAATAGGGGCCAGTCGCATCGCAGACGCAGCTCAGTCGCACGCGTTTACGGCCTCGTGGCGGCCATGCGTTCTTTTCATCGAGAATTTCATGGCGCGTTGAGCGGTCTTCATCGAAAATCTTTCGCAAATGGATGCGTGCGTCTGATAAGTCGCATCTGGTGTAAATTGCCCTATTACCGAAGCGAAAAAGGGCGGGGTCTTTTCCTTATGCTGTTGCCTCCAGCCGGGAGCATTGCTAATTACCCATCTAGATAATGGCTAGGCTATTTATGAACAACCAGGAAGTGAGAAGACCTCGGCGCTGTACGTGATGGCCGAGTTCTCAAAAATTGGAGATGGGAAGAATCAAAATGATAAAGCCTACGTCGTAACATTAAATAAAAATAAGTGTATATATTATGAAAAAAATAGAGAAGAAAAGAATAAAAAACAAATAAATTGTCCGTTTCGTTCCTTCCCTTAGACGGACTACCGGTAAAAAAAGAAAACAAAATTCACCAAGTAGTAGAGAAACCCTTGTTCTACTGATCTTTGGCTCCGCGTTGTTGCCTTGTGTTTTTTATCACGTTCTGAATAAGTAAATAAATAAATAAATAAATAAATAAATAAATGAATAAATAAATAAATAAATAAATAAATAAATAAATAAATAAATAAATAAATTTGTAGATTCGAGGGAGGTCTCGCGTTCCAACGAGCCTCTGCTCTCAAGGTTGTGAAGGATTGAGATCTTTTCAAGGAAACGAACCATTTACCCAAAAATCCTCCACCCTTTTGGAAAGCTAAAACCTATCCTGAAATGCTGTGGAGTGCGAACCTTTGACGATTATTGCAGTTATTCAGAACCCTTCGAGCTAGTTACAGACAAGGTTCCGCTCAAAGCAACTTGCAAACCTGCTCCAGAAATTAACATCATTGCAAACTACGACGTGTAGCTTAACGATTAGAATAGCCAGTGCTTCGTAACGGTGAGCTCGTTGTTATCTTGTCGGTTGCGTACCGTTTTTACATGTGCAATTCACAGCAATGGTTTTACAATAGAGATTCAATGGCTCTCGAAAATGCTGGACCCGGATTAAAAACTGCTGAGTAGAGCATCCGTGAACAGCTGCGAAGCGTGGATTCTCGACTGCAGTGACACTTCCGATGACAAAGCAAATTGCTCTTGATAGTGAAATTTTTTGAGAATTCCGATCACTGGGTTGTGCTATGAAAGCAGAGCTGATCACAAAATTATTTATTCGTTTACATACTTACTTATTTATTTATACACGCACTTAATGTCTTGGAATTGGAAGCACCGTGGAGATTAGCCAGAGTAAACACAGGGCTGTGTGTTAGAAAAATTTCGAATTTCGCTAATCCGTTACCTTGGGCTAAAAATGGCCGCTACGCATTAAAGCGGTAATTCCTCACGTTAATAACGCGCAACCCTGGTTACACGTTTACCCTGAGTAATCTCAGTGGTGCCTTTGGCCCTTGCACTTAAATCAAACGAGCTTAGGAACGTGTAACTACTATAAATTCAATAATTTTTAGCAATATTTCAGCCCTGAAGCACTAAAATAAAACCTAATAATGGCGTCCGATGTACATATTCTGGACCCATATTCCCCTCACCAGGCCCCAGATGCATCATTGTGGTGCGTGCCTGGAGGTACGCTGCTGGGCTGTGATTGGTCGATTCATGTGCGCAACGCGGCTGCAACGTTTGAAGGTACGAACAGCGCTGAGAAGAAATAGACACGTTTTCTAAGCTCGTATGGGACAGATGAATGCTTCTGGACTCGACATACTGTAAGGAGATAGCCACCGATGTCACTCAGTGCGTTGACCAACACGGATTTAAGAAGGGTACGCGTGCGGCGCGGTCGCGTCGCGGCGTACGTCTTGATCGCCTCCCGCATCATTGGGATCGCCCATGAGAAACGTACTGATGAACCCAAATTCACCCTTTATCTGGCATTGATCGGCATGTCTGCAAATGCCTGTCTCTGCCTATACCCAGCTGCTACCTTGGTTAGTCTCATACCCATGAGTAGAGTTGATTACCCATCCTTCAAATGATACATCTATGATAAAGGCTGGCGTGACCTAACTTGCTTGCTGCCCTGATAAGATTTTGAGAGAAAGAGGAGGATTTTTACGAGGGTTTCCTTTCCAAATTCTAAGAAGAACGTACAATTTAAGTCTATTTACTCGTATGTTGATGATCAAATGAAAAAGGCCAATAGGAGATCTCAGAATCAGCAAAGATCGATCCAGAAAAAAATATCGTTCAACCAAAAACCCTTGCAATAGATTCTACAGGCACCTAATCCAGGAAGACCTCCTGGCTATTCCACTGGCGGCTTTGTTGCCGTAAAAAAATTAATTAGCTTCAGAGATTTAAATTAAATTTCCACAGGACTAAGAGACAATGCAATGGAGGAAATTGTCGAGATGGTGGGAGGTTGATGTGAGAAACGAGGAGCGCCGAGCCGATGGCGACGAGGCGCGAAGACTTTGCGCGGCTGGCTGATAGAGCGGAATGGCGGCAAACAGTTCGCGAAAGATCAGCGGAATCGATGCGATGATTCAAATTCGAGGAAACTGCGGTGGATGGGAGGAATGGAAGCGTAGGCAGGCAACTGCTAGGTGAATTATAACCGCACATGAACGAAATATCATTGGAAAGGGGATCCGAATCGCTGAGACGACCAAAAAATGCCAATATCCATATTAGGGCAATTGTTAGGAGAGAAAAACGCGCTTCCGTGGTGCTGCAGGATCAACTCCGACTGCACATCCTCAGACTAAATGGCGTTTGCGTTCTTCCGCTGAAAAAGGACATCCGGCATCTCCATGGTATTCGCTTAAACGCCGCTTCAAAAATGCACGCCGCTGTCTGCGCTGCTGGAGAAATTTCGAGAATTGCCGGGTGTAAATAATGGCCTGGAACGATCCGGGAAACGAGCCTCTTTAATTTCACAATGAGGGCGGGGTTGGCCAACTGACGTTGGGTAGAACTTGGGATTCCATTGATGCACATACAAACTACACTAAAAGTAAAGTAATTTTGTAACGACTAGCGGTGTTTAACTCTACAGAACTGGAAATCCAAGGAAAAGAGATGACTCAAAACCCATAGAAGCTTCCCGTCGGAAGATCCTTGTTCTCTGTGGCATAGCTGAAGGAATTCTTCTGCTTTACAACGAAACAGCAGGCAACAAACATCAATTTACTTATGCCGTCTCCAACGGTGTCCCCAGGCTTCGCTGACAATTGTCGCGTCTGCATGTGATGGTTACAACCGTTGGCGGTTGCCTCAGGGCAATTTGTGCCAGATGCGTGCGTCATTTGTGCGTCAGACGCTCGCGTCTACATGCGGATGATTTTTCAGGTCAACACGTCATATAGAAGGCTCATATAGACACCGGGCCATATAGAGGCACGCGCGTCTAACGCACGCATGTTAGATGAATCGCTTTAGTATGGGGCAGTTTATACCAGATAGCAGACGAAGTTCAGACGCACGCGTTCGAGGTCTCGCGGCGGCCTCGCGTTCTTGTCATTGAGTATGTACATCCCAGTTGGCCTGTCTTCATGAAAAATCTACTTTAGCTGCTTCATAAAATAATCAATAACTTTGCAGTGGCTTACTTTTAACTAATATACATCAATATTTTTTTTGAATAATAAGTTCACCTATTTGATCTTATAACCAAAATTTCTACCAGTTCTACCTCCCTCCGAATCTCCAAAGCGGCACAGGCCCCACTTTCTTCCCACATCACCTATTTGGTGGGAACCAATGGGTTTTGTGTCGTAGATGAAGCTGTACTAACTGTTTATTGCATGCAGTTATTGTCCGCTTCAGTTCACGCCACGTAAGTAAGGTTCCCTGAGTTGGATACAGCCACAGACGACTACAGTGAATGCCGGTTTACGTCTTGGTCAGTTCACAAAACGGAGGTTCCCTGACTGCAGACCACAGCAATTGGCTATACTGACGTTACTGGCGACCAGACGAGCTCAGATCTGAGCATTAAGGGCCTTTTATGCAAAAGGTTTGGGCGGAGTTGCCCTAGATAGATACATATATACATACATACACAGATACTGTACAATAGATACATACTTCAAAGTAATAACCGCCAGGGGTATCTATACAACTGTTATCAAAGTCACGACCTGGCGGTTTACAAGTACCTGTCGTGAACAGTGATATCTATCCATGATAAACTAGAACATTTTCAGGACAGAGAAGAATTATATAGCTTACGAGGTTGATATTATTAGAAATAATATTGTCAACACCCTGCCTCTCGCCCACTTTCTGTGCTCACCACTATTAATAACTTATGTATTATTCTACTAGATTATTCAGTGGAGCTCATGAAAGATGCCCCACCTCAACCTGGTCAGCTTAGTTTGAACGCTTATTTACGCAACATTTATTTATTTGGTTTCACCCATTGGTGTGCTATTCAAATAGAGTGACAGTAGTATGTAGATGAAACTAGCAAAAAAAATTAGAGAAACAGCAGCTATATTCAGAATCTTAGAAACTATGAATTATATAAATAAATAGAACATAAGAATTAATAAAAACATAAGAATTTCCATCTACTTGAACCAAACAACAACTAGAGAAAAGGTCATTCCATAAAAGTGAAGTTTCAAAGAAGATTGATTGCTGTCGAAGAAAAACTAACCAAGAGAGAAATAGCTGTAACGGCTGTTAGGCAGATGCAAAAAGAAAATGTGTGGACACTTTTTATCTGGCCTGACGTTTCACGCTTACGTCGTTTCCAAAGGTAGGAGCTGAAAGTTTCAGGTGTAGGAGTAGCTGTAGGAGATACAACTAGAATGCTAAATTTTTCAAGCACGTTATATTGGAGAGGCGGGTCGACCGCTGTATGTACGTGTAAATGAACATCTGGCAAGCAAAAAGCGAGCGAGCTCAATAACATTGTTGCGGGAACACATAAAAGAATGCCATGGTGGAGTTGACTTCACGTGAGCTAGCTGGTGAAAGAAAACCACCTTGATCAACTTTCAGGCCCCCAAGACGACGTGAAGTTGAAAAGTCAGGTCAAATAAA
>JARK01001552.1:87754-89093 GCA_000688135.1 Ancylostoma ceylanicum
TTGGGGCCTTAGGTATGTTCCGAGTGGTATCAGCCGAAGCCGCAGCAGCCCCCGCCTCGTAATATTCTGTACTAATAAACTAATAATATTCTAGTGTTAGTTGCAGAAGCACCGGCAAACTAAGTACCCTCGTAAGTTCGAGAGGGTTGAGAAAAGAGAATTAGAGAGTCGCAAGAAGGTGGCTCGCACGCGCAAAGAGATTGTGTTCCCGGAGGGAGACAGGCGGGACACAACAAAAGGGATGGAATATCTATGCGAAGAAGAAGCAAGAACGCATGGGAAGCGCGTGACTTATTGAAAGCTGCTGTGCGTTTCCCACGTTAGAATACATCGTACATCAATGTTTTTAACCGACTATAAAAGATGTTCCACGGCATCAAATGTGTAAATTTGATCGACTGTGAATGTACTTGCGGCCTGAGATGGAGAAGATGAAGAATCCATCTTTTAGCCTTTAACGTACGAGTTGGTTCTAGACTAGAATTTACAGCACAAATGCCGAGTAAACAATCTTCGGTAGGCTTGTTGGATTAATATGAGTACATACAGAGCGACTCAAGGTTCCGTGTACGCGGTAATTTTGCAGTATCAAAAAATGACCAAATAAGAACCATAGCTTTTGTAGAAAAAGACAACAAAAATTTACAGATCGGATCTCAAAAGCTTCGCTCTTTCTGGTGTACAGGATGAGGACACGCTAGCCTGTGGCCATCAACACCTCGTCATCAGTTTTTTTTCTCCTGGTTGCATCAGAGGGGAATTCACATTGTCAATTGAGGTACCTTCCCGAGCTTTCCTCAGTCGATATTCACTAAGACCGATTGCTGGTTACAAGGGACTTTACTCATTTGTTTGTTTACACCTATCACTTTATCTCAATTGTGCACCAACTGTTTGGCAAGAAAAAGCAGCAGCAGCAACATGAATGTTAGAAAGGCAAAAAGGAAGAGAAGTGCAAGGACGACTGGCCGGGTTTTCCCATCCGATGGCCGACACGATGGAGAGGCAGTGGACTAGGAAAAACGTTGGGTCGGCGGTGTGACCCAATACCACAAATGACCAAAATACACTGCCGGCCAAAATTATATAGCCTTTTCAACTTTCCTCCATAACCTCTGCTAACGCGAAGCTTGGCTTAACGTAAAACCTTAAAGTTCAACATTTCAACTTCAACGAATTTTGAGTCTCTACAAATGTCATAAAGTTTTGAACTTCAAGGCTTCACGTAAAGCCAAGATTTACGTTAATAAAAATTATGGAGGAAAGTTTAAAAATTCTATATAATTTTGGCCGGCACTGTATATACTGGGGTAGCAGAGAGGGGGGGGGGGGGGGGGGG
>JARK01001552.1:96798-111350 GCA_000688135.1 Ancylostoma ceylanicum
ACACACACACACACACACACACACACACACACACACACACACACACACACACACACACACATGAAGTGCCAATTAATAAGAAGTAAGATTGGTATTTCGAATAGCGAGCTTCACCTGAGATTTTCAGGAACTTCTGTTTCTTACGATTTTAATACTAACCGACGGTGTTGGCGTCGCTTTTCCCATCATGAATGAGTGACCAATCAGGCAAGAAATTTATGTAAGGGCTAGTCAACGCTGCAACCATGACTCTGTCGACAAAAGCGCGGTTCCGGTCCTATAAGCTCAATGCATTTTCTGTTGCGCTCTGCACCTGAACTTCGTGCAGAAACCTCATAGCACTCATGTCGTGGAGGATTTCTGCTGAGAATTGCCAATCTGTGACTGTTGAAACGCCTATAAAGGTCATCCTGTGAGGGAGGAAGAAGGTAGATAGTGGAGTGTCTTTGAATATAATTCAAAGCATGGTGTGTAGTGTTCTCGCTGCAGCTTCACAATTATTGAACCTCCCATTTGAGGTTATTTTCAATAATTCTGGATCAATTGAGAAGTGATCTCACATTTTTGAAATACCAAAAAAATTGCAAAAATTTCACGAACATTTCTGAAAATCATATCAACTGGTTGAGTATGGAACTATAAGTTTCGCCATATGGAGATCTGATGGTAGCCACCATAGAGTCAGCAGGCCGCTTTGAAGTGCAGGAACGCTGAATTTGGGAGTGTTCTTATGATTTGAAAACACACTGTATTCATGAAAACTAGAGAGGGAGAGAGAATTGGTATTAAAAGTTCGATCTATTCAGCATTTAGATTTTCACATTTTCCCTTAGAAACGAGGGTGATTCTTTGGCCAATGTATGAAACATCAACCATGTTTCATATATCAAGTTTTTTTTTTCAGAGATTGCTCGTGTAGAGAAGATCCACCAAAATGAATTATCTGATTGCTAGTCTGGCTTGCTGTTGCATTGCGGCGGCTTCGACTTGTCCAAGTACTTCCGGAATGAAAAGAAAACAGATATATAAGGACGTCAAGGACTGGAAAGTCAGCTTCAGTGAGTTGCTGTGTGCAAAAGATACGCTTCGAACAAGCTCAGATTGAGGTTGTTGTAAGTTAAAGACAGAGGCAAACTTCGCTGTTCAATCGTTTGCTGAAATTTTTCCATGAAATTTGAATTTAATTTCATCTTTTAATTTTGGATCATTCCGTGATTTCCTTCTTTCTCAATATCTTTCCCACTTGTTGCTATGCTTCCTCTAGTGACTATTTCTTATCTGTTCTGGAAATAGGCAAAACAATCTACAGTGGGCGTCAATGGCGGTGACCCGTCTGCGGCCTCGAACAGAACGCGGCGCGACCGCGTCGCTCGAGCGAGAAACCTCTCCGGGACATCAAATTATGGGGTTTTCTTGATAGTCAGATAGTTTTCTTACTAGTTATCATCAAATATGATGAACAACTATCAAGAAAACCCAGATAAGCCACTGTGGCGACGATTCTAGCGTGAGCGGCGCGGTGGCGCCGCGTTCTGTTCAAGGCCGCAGACGGGTCACCGCCATTGACGCCTACTGTACGTACGAGACTGCGCAAGAAAAAGGTGGGAGAAAAAAGAATTCACCCATCTCTCTCTAATCGAACTACACCCTACGGCTTGCGCTACTCGATCCTGCCTCTGTAGAAGTAATTCAATTCATAATAGGCCTGAACATGAGTTTCTTAATTTTTTGGGTTCAAGAGCTACAACAGCGTTAAATGCATTCGAATCCCTAAGATTTGATCAGAATCTTGAAGAAGAAATTTCCTGTGAGTGCTAACCGTAATGTATCAAGACGTTCTTGTTATGGAAACTCAGCAAATGAAGTTTCTCGTTTCCTCCTATACATAGCGGGGGGGGCTATTGGAGATTAGAATGTTCGAAAAACGGGCATTCCCGAATTTATTCGAAATTCGAGCAGTCGGAAAAGTGAAAAACCGAATAAATTCGAAATTCTATGAATCGAAAAAATTAAAACCCTGTCATATTCGAAATTCGATAATTCAAAAAAAATCGAATTTTCCGAAGTATAAGGTCAACCTTCGGAAAATATGTACCATCAGAAAACGGAACTCTCGATACAAAAAAGGAAGAATACTTTGAATCTGTCAGATAGTCAAGTAAACAGACAGTTAGTAGTCGAAGAACACCCCAGGCAAAGAGTANGAACCATCGACCGTGTGCGTGCGCAGCGAGCCTCCTACCACTGCGCCACACGCGCCCTGAATACATTGTACTATGGTGCCGGGGATGACAACCTTTGAGATGATCCTACGTACATTATGAACTTCGACATGGTCAGGTGTCCATCTCGCTCCTCCTCTTGACCGTGTCATCGATGTCATCGGTTCCATTTTTAACGGACATATTATAAAGGTTCAATTGATCCTCCATTTCACGACTTCGCTCTTTCACCACGGCACACTTCGGCATTGCCAGTGCTGTGTGCAATGGGGGCAGCTGACGTCTAAGGAAGTATTCGGCGAGTACAGGGTGGATTCGGCAAGTACAGGGTGGCGCATAATTACTGCCCCATCATTGCCCGTGCGCGAAATTTGACCTACCTGACAGATTCAAGTCTGGTTTTTTTCTTGGTGTGTATGGCACATCATTTCGCATATGTCTGCCTCATATCAGTTGGTTTGCCTCATTTTCGAAGGAATGAAAAAGTCATCATCACACCATTCCGCAATTCTGGAGATGCGTTGAAGAGGAATGGCACCTTCGGAAATTTGTCGTCGACTCGAAATGAATATGAAGCTGGTGTACCGGACCCTGAAACGAGGGGCGACGGATGACTTTCCGAGAATCGGCCGTCCTGTAACGGTGGCAACTCAAAAAAATTGTGAAGAAACGTTTGGAGAGAAATCAGTGCCGTAGCATGAGAAAGATGGCAACTGAGCTGGGTGTCTCACGAAGAAGCTTCCATAGAATTGTTGAGGACAAGCTTGGAATGCGAGGTTACAGGCTTCGAAACTTGCATGGCCTCTGCGAGAACCAGAGAGTTGCCGGAGTGAAAAAATGCCGGGCGCTCCATGAGAGGGCCGTTGGTGGTGGCCGCATGAGGATGCTTTTCACGGATGAGAAACTGTTCACAAACGAGCAGGTGCACAATATGCAAAATGATACATTGTACGCAGGAAGTAGTAGATAAGCCGATACAGCAGGCCGGATCGTATTTTGCTGGAGTGTCAGCGACCGAGCGAACTCCCCTATTTTTTTGTGGAAAAAACCGTCAGGATTGACAAAAACGTATACTTGAAAATCCTACTATATAAATCCTGGTAACACCGCAAATTTTCCTAGAGCGCAGACGTGAGTGGCCGGCACGTGATCGCATCCTTTCATTATGTGCTCAGCTCATAGACACTGTTCATGGATGAGGCAAAGCTGACGAGACAGTCGGTCGATGTTTCATCGTAAGTGCATAGATGTAGTGGAAGTCGCGGTGGGACCCACTTTTTGCTGGCTCCGTTGGTCACGATAATGATGGATACAATCGTCAATGATAAAAGCGAGAGACTTAGGCTGTGCTTTCAGGATTTCGCGGCGGGACCAGCGCCTTGCGCTAGCAGTCCCGCGGCCTACGAGTGAGACAGTGTCTACCAGTTTTCAGGCTGCATAATGTACGGAACGGGGATGAGCGGAATTCCGACTCCCCACTTCCGAAACTTTCGAAATTCCGGTGTTTTTTGATCTTCCGACTTCCGGAAAATGCGAAAAAAGCCGAAAGTTTTCGGAAGTTTTAGATGGACATTGAACAAGTCGCATTTTTCCCGCATGAACTCCCACAGACGGCAGACGCAGGTGGAGGGGAAGCGGGGAGGGTGGGAGAGGTGCTAAAATACTTTTGAAAATACTTTGCAGTAGGTCAACTTGATTTCACGGCTTTCATCATCAATTTTACATTTTTAAATTTGATCGTCTGATATATGTATATCGTCTGACATTAGCACTCAATTTTGCTTTTGAAATTTTGGCCAACAAATCTGCAGAATGAAGGAAACTCTAGCTATTCAACCTACATACTTCTCCCTGGCTGCCCAATAATGCATCCGCGACTGACTGCCACTCACTTCTGCTCAGTTTTTCAACGAGAAACCGGCGCTACGTGCACTGCACCGAAGTTGTAGAAAGAAAGTGACGCTTTCTTAGGTATCCGTCTGTTTTTTCTCGAATGTTGTTCTCACACACGGTACCACGTAAAAAAGAGCGTGACAGCAATTCTCGAAAGAAACTTTCACAATTGTTTTTCTGAGGCCTTTAGAAAAGCGTAAATAGTGCTGTTGGCTTCGGTTCTACTGCCAGTGTCTTTCTGAAGAGCATTAACACATTTGAGACAATGTGCTTAAGCAGTTGGCACGCATGGTGCGACGCGTGGATCCGTCTGCTCAATCGGTGGAGCACAAATGAGTACTCGAGGAACCGTCTGTGTCCCACGCGGCGCACCATGCCAACAGCGTATGGTCGCGAATGTGTTAAAGAGTATGATCGACACTGAAAAAAGCTTGCGAAGGAAATGTCAGTGTAAGGGAGTGAAACAGCAGGATCGCGGAGTGAGCTATTCACAGAAGAAACCTCTGTAACTAGAACTGAATACACCTCTGTAAATGTCCTCTGCAACGTTTGGCAAGTCGCTGATGAAGTGGGTGAAAATATGGAAATCTCTACGTTTCGTTTTCAGTACCTAGCTGGGGGCTGCAGTAACCATGTTCATTTGCTCATTTTTTATCAGAGAGGATGGTACGTAATTTCTAATTTATTTCTTATTATCTCAATTAATTAGCTCAACAACTTCTCAACATTATTAGGAATAGCGTTTTCGATGAACTTCGGCGAGTTAACCGCTGCATACACTTTTGGGTATTCATATGCATACACATACATACACATATGCATCACTTCCCTCTTCACTTGTACCCTCTGTACTCCCGACTTCCGACTTCCGGGACTTCCGATATTCCGGTGATTTTTGCGGTTTCCGATTTCCGAAATTTCAAATCTCCCTTCCACTCATCCAGGGGACGGAAGAGGGTTGTGCTGGCGGGCAGTAGTATGAAAAACGCCAAGGATATGGGTCCACTGATACAGAAAGGTCCCTCGACCCCACTTTTGTGGAAACCTCAAGGATGTGGGTCCACCGATGGAGAAAAATGACTCAGCGATCAGCAGTGTGGGAAACCCTTGGGTAAGGAGGGTGCGCCGGAGCTCAGTAGCGTAGAAATAATTAGGCCGCGGGTCTGTCAAAGAAGTGCGCGTGTGTTCCAGCTCGGTTGTGTGTGAAACGTTGAGATACGGCAAACAAATGATGTGATGAAGAACGTGTCGAGTGAGGATTGAATTCGACTCGAAATTTGACAGAAGGGGTAAAGGAACAATTGATAGATACATACGCAGTTCTAATATTGTCTAGGCTTTGGCTTCGCTTGTAGTCGCGATTGTTCGTAGGTTGATCATCGCATAACAATTGGATCTACGCACGCATTCCTGAGCGTATATATGGAGCCCCCTTGACCACTGGGCAGATCTTCGTCGTCTGGTCCGCCGAAAGCGCCAACGTCGCCGCACCTCCACTCACCCTCGCTAGTATTTCCCCCTGTTGTGGCATACTCTGTAAATAAAGCCTTGCAATTAACTCTACAAGATCAAAAGAAGAGTGGATATCAACCCGATACCCACATACACAACAGTTATAATTTCAACTTAGGTGGAAATTTATCAGAGTGAAAGAATGATTTCAAAAATAACTAGGTTTTCGAAAAACATATTGTACATGAAGTCAGCCTTTTCTAGTAGCACTAGTTATCGGGGATGCGGTATCGTTCCGGAGAGGTTATAATGACAACAAGGTGGAGTACCGAACTATTTACAAAGTTAGCGCCTCTTTTTTTTGAGCGCGTCATTTGCATAACATTTTCTTTGTTTATTTTATCACATTGGTTATGTCTGATTTTTTTTTTGTTTATATCTGATTACCGCCCTAATCCAATTAGGATACCAAGAAGTTGTCCCTTTTCAATTTTACAACTCAATCAAGAATACGTTGTGGGTGAGTTAACAAATCGGTAAGAACAACAGCGTGTTTTTATAAAGTTTCCATAAAACATTACACAGGTTGCGATGCCTACAACAACTGCCACTATGTGAGGACCCTTGCCAATATCCAATATCACAAATGAAGAAGGGTATGAAAAACTGGGATGGGCGAAGTCGTGAAGTCTCTTTCGGACGAGCTTGCGTCCGTAAGCAAATAAAATCTTATATTTTTTGAACTTCACAGCTGAATGGTTCCCAATTAAGAGATTGCGTGGGGTAGTGTTGCCGAGATCCGCGATGGTGGATCCGAGGGTATTTGGGTTATTGCTATGTAAGGGTTGAGACTGTGTAGTTGTTGTCTCGTCGCTGTAGAGTAGCCAACGAATGCGTCAAAGCTGAGAATGCAAGAAAGTCTTCCAGATTATCCTAGTGCGCCGAACAAAGATGTGCTGTGAACTGATGAGAAACTTTTCGCCAGTGCCAGTGAAGTTGTCCACAGTTCTCTGAACAACCACCAGCCCATCCGTTAGTGCTCCGACTCTCAAGAGAAAAAAAAAAGAATCGTCACAACTTTGCCGTTACAAAGAGCTGTGATGGCTTTGAGATGGGTATTCGAAATTGCGAAAACACATTTGGTTTTCACTAAGTAAAATGGTTAAATCGACGCCAAGACCACACAAGATCAGATTCTCAGAAACGTGCTCGTCCCACGAAAACAAAAGCTCCCCAACATGACTCCTAAGCAAGAATATGCTCCGCCAAACAGGACCGAGACTCTATCAATCAAGTAAAAGGAGCCTCTTGGAGCGCTATCACAGGTCCATTATTATAAGGAAATTTTTCCAAAAAATAGCTTCTTCCGTCATTTCACCGAGATTTCTTCGATTGTTTTCAGAACCAATTATTTCCTGTTTTATTATTACTGGCAGTTCATGAAAGAGAATCCGTTATCAAATGAATAGCAGATTTCCTTGGCAGCTTTATTCCTGTTTGAGCTTTGAAATGGAAAATCTGACATCGTGTGCTGGTATGCTCCACGACTAATGCGCTTGTTTACCCTTGCCGCTTAGATGCAAACCATTTCACTGGGGAAGATACTGGTTGAAAAGGTGTGAGAGAAAAGAACAGGGTGAGAGTGCGCCAGCATTCTAGGGGATGAAGAGAAAAACTGGCGGAATGTACGAATTTTCAACCATACGTTAGAAACAGACGAACGCTCAAATTGAATTGGACTAAAAGGAAATCTGACCATCTGTTTAGTACCATATGATCTTCTCTGTGTGCCTTTCATTCTGTTCTGGGTTTTCCTATCTATGGTATACTGGGCCTGGATGCATCATTGAGATTCCGTAGGGCAAACGTGTTGATGCTCGCCTTAACGATAGGTAAAATTGCGTATTCTTTGTGCTAACACATTCGTGCTGGGTAGACCCAATAATGCATGCCACGCCAATAGTGTTTTCTATTGTTTATTGCTCGGGCACTCTTTATCATGACTTCTGCTCCCGCGAACGCATGATTCACAGTCTCATGCTCCGCATCGCATAACTTTCGTTCTCATAAATGGATGATTCTTGATCCTCTAGCCCCGCCCCCTTATGCCAGTGGAGAGCGAATAAAAGGGGCATGAGCCAGTGGTGGTCGGTTCGGTGTGAGCCTCTAACAATTAGCCGGACAGGTATCTTCTTACAAGTTCTGGTCGTATTACAATACATAAGTAACAAGTTCGTGGAATTATGAAAGACTTAGTGCACTAGTGTCTAAACAGTCGAACCACCAAACCGTATTGGACTTTGATGCAGTCCAAATTTCTCGATCATATCAACACGACGTAAGTCTCGTTTCTGGATAGCAAGAACAGCAGACTTCTTGCAGTATCAACGGTTTCATGTGGCCGTCTTTTATATCTTTTATAACGGGCATCGCCATGTTGTACGCAAAGAATTCAACACAGAAAAGGATCTTTCCATTGCCAACTCTGCTTGTGAGGGAGAACAAACACGGGCCCAACTTTTTCTATGATGACTTCTAGATCCTCTGATTTTTCTAGTGCCGTTTTCTAGTTTTTCTAGTATCCTCTGATTTTTTTTTTGAGAAAACATTGATAGTAGTGGTGTTGGATCAATCCGCTGATAGTTCTAGTTTACAGTCCGCGCTGTCCAACGACGTGTTGGGCCAGGTTTTCCAACGAAGCTGATGGTGGGGTGCATGAAGGACAACGTTAGTGGAGCAGCATCGGCTCACAATGAGACACAGAAGAAGACTAACATTAGTATTGTAGTTACGCATTTAACTCACGAAACAGTTGCTTTCGTCGTTTCTCTTGTTGTAACATGTTTGCCTGTTAGGGTTTTGTAGACGTTACCTTGGGTTGAAAGGTAATCTTTAATTTTCTAGAACCCTATTTGCGCCTAATTCTTCTAACGGTATGTTTCATATACTGTTCGAAGAGCTTTGATGTTTGGCGCCTTCCAATTTGGAGACCACAAAACGGTTTTCAAGGTTGCGCACATGTTAACTTGTTGATAGTGATTATTTTCAGTGCCAGTGACATGTTAAAACAGCAGCGGAATGACTTGGGCGTACTCGGTCTCACGTGCACTTTAGTGGCGCGGAGATCACAACTTTCCATGGACTACACGCGCATATATAGTCTGTTTCAAACGCAATGATAGTGTAGTATTCGTGCATAGTGACTGTGCTGAAATTGACAGTGTGTATCGAATTTTTGTTGCAAACACCCGTTTTTGCAGCCGCTGTTCAGAGATCTTCTTCTCGTCTGCCTTTCGGTCATGTGCTTTAGCTTGGTTTTGAGCGAACCCTATAAATGTGGTCTCTACACCTTATGCTGGGTGTGTATCATCGTGAGGGAAAGGGGGATGTAACCGGACGACTCTGATTGGCGCATTCGAGCCGCTCGTCACGCGCACATGTTTGACTCGTACGGCGCATACGCCGATAAGCATAAATAGACCATGTATTATGGGCCTGACGTCGTTTGAGTTTAAACAGAGGGCGTGGCACGGGCGGGCGGCCCGAATACGCCAATCAGAGTCACCTGGCCACGCCCCTTTTCCCTCACGACGATGCCCACCCCCGTCATGCTTGATTTTACGCTATATTCGTTCATATAGACTCTAGTATCATGACTTATAATAACAGGCTTACTCTGTGTGTGTTTGTTCGTTTGTCAGTGAGAAAAGAAATTCAGGGGGCGTGGCCTATACCAAGGAATGTGCTCTACAGCGGGGTCCTTGGCTGCGGTAGTGGTGCGCCTGCGCCCTGAAGTGGTGATACCGGTTGCTACGGGTCCACCGTGGTGATAAGAATGCGCCGGCGTCAAAAGGTGGGGCCGGCGTCAAGAAATGACAAGACGCCGGGAGACGGGTCCAACGATGGGGGAAGGGTGCACCGGCGTCAAAATTCTAGGGAACACCTGGAGACGGGTCAACCGATGGATTAAGGGTGCGCCGGCGTCGGAAAGTGGGGAAACGCATGAAGATGGGTCCAATGCTGGGACAAGGATGCGCCGGCGGGTGACAGCGGTGGAAAAGGCTGTAGACGGGTTCGGGGATATGATAAAGGTGCGTCGGCGTTCAAAGTGGAGGGAGACGGGTCCGGAGATATGATAGGGTTGCATCGGAGTCCAATGTGCGGGAGATGCGCCCGGCGATATGATAAGGGTGCGCCGGCTTACAAAAGGGGGGGGAAGGGTCCGCTGTTGTGATAAGGATGCGAAGCGTCGAAAAGTGGGGAAATACCTGGATACGGGTTCAACGGTGGGTAAGCATGCGTCGGCCCCCAAAAGTGTGGAAACCTTTGCGAACGGGTTGACAGATAGAGAAGAGGTGCGCCGGTGCAGAGTAGCGAGAAAATGCTCTTAATCAGGTCTGTGTTTGTTCTAATTCTCCTCTGCCCCAGCCCCCCTCTGGGCCTGCGCGGCGCGTCTCGCTTGTAACAGCGGTCCGGCGTCCTCGCTCAGCTATTCGAGGACGTTGTTCGTCAGGATTAGACCCAGGTAAGCGTCTTCATGCGGTTTTCTTGGCACTTTTGTATTTCAGAGGCCCCACCATCGATTTCTCTGAAAACTTGCACGCAGAGGTAATTCGAGGTGCCGATCACGAATATTATACTCATTTCGCATAGTAGTGTCGATTTTATTGATTTTATCGAGTTTATTTCGAATTCTGACTCTTCTCGTGGAACTTTCTGGAAACTTGCGTACGAGGGGTTTCTGAAGGTGCTGATTACAAATGCGATAAACATTTAACATCACAAAGTTGACTTAAGTGCGAACCCTCAAGAAAATCCGAAACTACATCACCCCAAGCAGGCAAAATATTCTGAAATCCTATTACTCAAGATTGTAATACGAAACAACTACTATATCCGTCTTCAGCACTTTCAAAAACCCCTCCTTGCAATGTTCCAGCGAGAATGGGAGAGATGAGCCAAGCTTGGTAAAAAAACAATAAAATCAATAAAATTGATGCTATCACGCGAAGTATGAGATTCGAGATCAGCAGCTCGAACTACCTCTGATTTTCACAGAAATCCATGATTTTGAGTTTGGGGTCGATACTGGCGCCGCTGAAGTACAACCATTGTTTTACTGTCTGAAATTTGTAATGAAGAGACCTGTGGCTGACCGATATGGATCAAACGGCCCCACATACCTCGCTTTTTGCATGCTTTGCACGCGCATGCCTGAAATCATTATTTTTCAAGTTTTTGTGTGTTCTTTATTGTTTTGTTCCCGCGGAGAGCTGCTTGTCTGGAGTAGCCGCTAAAAACGCTTATCCAAGCCCAATCCTGACGAACGGCGTCCTCGAACAGCTGAGCGAGGGCGCCGGAGCGCTGTCACAAACGGGATGCGCCACGCACGCGCCGCAGGCTTTGCGCGCTTGGAAACTTTCTACCGATTGCGCATGAGGAGTATAACACAGGTCAGACGCATTCAAGATGCATGCGTTACTTTGCGGCTAATCACGACTGCCCCGCGTCATTTTTACTCAAAATGCTTGCCACGTTGATCACTCTTCCGAGAAAATCCTCCGCAGACTGACGCGTGCGTCTCATGCAACACTGGCGCCATGAAATTTTGAACAGTCAACTAATAGTATTTGTAAAGCCCTACCAAATTTTTGGATATCCGAGAACTCGGATTTTTGCATATTCGGATGTCGTGTCGGATGTTCGGACATCAAATGTCAATTCAAATTACATTCTATTTAGCAAAAAGAGAACTAGCGAATATTTTTGTACATATCTAGGCAATTCTTCTGAGTTCTTCTCAATAACGATTGGTATTTCAAAATGCGAGTTCCATTTGAGATTCCTAGGAACTCCTGTTTTTTACGATTTCAATCTTTCACTGCTACAGGATCCTTCGTAACGCTATAGGATTCTTCTTCTGAATGGCAAATTATTAAATTTCATGCAAGATTAGAAAACTGCTGCACTAACAGGATTTATATAGGAGGATTCAAAATACCAACCTTTTTGAAGTTTGGACTTCCCCGGTTGTTCATAATAATAATAAAACTGTGGCGATCTCTGATCGCCACAGTTTTATTATGAACAACCGGGGAAGTCCAAAATCTGGCACAGTTCAGCGGTCGGGGCTTTGAATGGTGGAACTATAATACATATAAGGGTTATAAGGAGATGAAAAGAAAATCTGGTTATAGCCACAATAAAGTCAGCAGGTCGCTTTGAATTGCAGAAACGCTAAATTCTGGAGTGTCCTCATAATTTGGAAACACATTGTATTCGCAATGAAAACCAAAGAGGGAGAGAGAATTGGTATCAGAGCGAAACCTTATCTTTCCAGCATTTTTTAAGACTATTTTTGCTTAACAACGAGGGAGTTCCTTCGTTCAATGTATGGAACATCAACAATGCTTCAGATATGAAGGTTTTTCAGATATTGCTCGTGTGGAAAAGATCCACTAGAATGAATGTACTGATTACGCTTTTGGCTTGCTGTGGCATCGTGGCTTCGACTTGTCCAAGTACTTCAGAAATGAAAAAAGAACAGATAGAGAAGGACGTTGAGGACAGGAAAATCAGCTTCAGTGAGTTGCTATAGAATGGTCAACAGATACGCTTAGAACAAGATTAAGACCGGTGTGAGTTAAAGGCACAGGTAAGCCCCACTGTTCGATCTCTCACTCATTTTTTTTTAATTCGAATTGACCTTCATTTCTCGATGTTTGATCGTTTTAAGGTTTCCTTTTTCCCAGTAGCTTTTCCATTTGTTGCAGCGCGCCCTCTAATGATTACTTTTTTCTGCTCTGAAAATAAGCAAAGCATTTCCTTGAATAGTTATTTCTTTTGACTTGTTCTGGAAATAAGCAAAGCAATCTACGTAAGAGAGACGCACGAGACAAGTGTGGCAGAACAATAGAATTCAACATGCAACTCTATCCAGCCTCTGTGAAAGAGCGTGATGCATAAGATACCTAAAGACCCAGGTTCAGCATTCTCTTCTCTGTATTCTCATGGGCCTGAAGCACCGCACTATGGTGCCGGGGAAGACGGCCCCTGATTTTGCGCACAATTTGAGCTATGCCATGATTAGATGTTCATCTCGCTCCTCCTTTTGCCTGTGACGTCGATGTTGACGGCTTCATATCTTTAATTTCGACCATTCGTAGGTATCGAGTTTTTTAAACGGATATGTTATAGAGGTTCAATCTATTCTCCGTTCCACAATTTCGATCCTCTATCCACTACGGCAAACTTTGGCATTGCCAGGGCTTTTTGCAGTGTGCTGAGCTGTCGTGTAAGCAGGTTTTCGACAAGTAAACCGCCCAGTGGCGCTTAGGAAGGTGTTTGGCATTATATCAGCGAATTCTGCACTGCGTCAGACGTTGCAGTAGTACCCTTTAGCTTCTTTATGTAGATCACTTTCGAAGGCGTCTGTGGCTCGTTCCACTTATCCGTGTGGGTCCACTTCCACTTCTTGAACGACCCTACTTCTTCAGACGACAGGAATGTGGGTTGATTCCATACATGAGGATGGTCTTAGCTACCACCACCTAGGCCAGCTCCAAAAATTGACTGAAGCGGTCAAGAAACAAGTATAAGATACACACATACATAGCTCTACTCAGACACTCCCGTCGACCGAGCGGCGCGCGAATACCGGCCGAGCGGCCACCGGAAAACCGGCCCGGCCGGTATTGGATGCACCGCCCGGCCGGAGATCGCGCGCCGCTCGGCCGGAAGGCTTCAATTCACGTTAGCGTTGTTGGGTCTATATTCGGAATTCGTTCTTAGTCGTAGTACCTGTACGAGAACCAAAACCACCTATGCAAGAAATTTTTAAAAATTCTGCCTTTGATATTGTTGGGTTCCTCCTGCTTTTATTTGCCGGGATCTGAACCTACCTCACCCTCGTTCTTCATTGATTGATAGTCCACTGCGTAACCGACTCGGCCATTTGTGCTGCTATGCAGGGACTCTACCACTCTAGTAATAGCTTCATTCTCTATGAGCTCTTCACTTTACCGGTATGCTGGGCCACATGCTGAGCTTGTGGAAACCTAGCGTGCCTGGTTTGGGGTTTACCTTGGGGTGTGTAAGTGTGACCAATTCATTATGAGCATGTAAGGGTTTACAATGAGTCTTTGAGCTTTGATTCGTATGCTAACGCGTACAGAGTTAATAACTTCTTGATCTGTGGATTTGAGCCTAATGGGTGTCTACACCATATGGAGATGATGCTGATATATTTGGACCAGAGATGAACTCGGAGAGCTACAGATGTTCCAAACTTGCCCACACTATGATGAATACTTGCCCATGCCATAATTTCACCACTGTATGGGTGAGTTTATTATTCCATCCATGTTCTCAACATGGACCTACCTCACGTCTGAGTGAAAATGGAAGAGTATTCATCGGATGGCGGATGGTCCTCTCAGCACTGCTTTATCCCATACACTTTGTACGACGTCTTCACACAACTAGGCGCCAGTACACACTTCCTCTTCCATATTTACAATGCCGCTGGGTGATGTTTTACTCACTTCCGTTCACCAGCGTACCCCTGACATATCAGCGGATCCGTTTTGAGAGCAAGCAGGTTTGAGATCCGGTACCACATATACTTTGGAATATTCGAAAATTTTTGTCGAATAATCGAATTTCGAATTTATTCGATTTTTATTTTTTTCGAATAATCGAATTTCGAATATATTCGATTTTTCACTTTTATCGAATAATCGAATTTCGAATTTATTCGATTTTTCATTTTTTCGAATAATCGAATTTCGAATTTATTCGATTTTTCCATTTTTTCGACTAATCGAATTTCGAATTTATTCGATTTGTCCATATTTTCGAATAATCGAATTTCGAATTTATTCGATTTTTCCATATTTTCGAATAATCGAATTCCGAATTTATTCGATTTTTCCATTTTTTCGAATAATCGAATTTCGAATTTGTTCGATTTTTCCATTTTTTCGA
>JARK01001552.1:123081-140811 GCA_000688135.1 Ancylostoma ceylanicum
CCCCCCCCCCAGCCATCCTTCCTAACCAAGCCGAAGTGGGACCAATGAAGAACTGCCTATTCAGTGAGATCTGACAATCTTGATCACTGCGTTCGTTCTCACGAGAATGTTTATTCTAGGCTTTGTGGGAAATCTGGAAGAGCAAAATTATTGTGGGCTGATATTCATTTATTTATTTATTAATACACCATATAGGTGTGCCGTCTTCAGAACAGTGTCAGAAAAGTACAGGAAAGATATAATATCAACCGAACAGACCGTTCTCCTGCAGATCTTTGAGAGGTATTATTCATGTCTGTCCAACACGGCTAAGTTTCGCCTTTTGCTGATAACTGTTCACAAAGGATGCCTCAATTTTTTTTATTTAATGGACCAACATAGGTTGCCACAAGAATTTAACCATGGGTGGTACTAAACCTCTTGATACGATGACAAAACGATCAGTCGTAGGTCGTAGTTAACTGTCAGCTTTGGTTTGCAACGGTGAACAAGCTACGAGCTAACTGACAACCTAGATCCTTGGATGATGAGGCTTTAGCAAAACCTACTACCTACCAGGGATTTCGAACCCTCAACCAACAATACTCGATGTCTTCAGAATGTGTTGGCATACCTTTGGACTACTGACTCCACGACTAACGGAATTTATGTGGCCCCTATAACCAAACGGTCAGTGAATCTCGTCCCGCATGAATTAACTTTGATATGTTAAGCTCTAAAAATACATTTCCGTGCCCATAAAATATGTGGGATTTCATCTGGGAACGTGTGAGGCTTAGCAGTCAAAATCACCCACCAGGAAATTGGTGTCATCGATGATCTCCGGTGGGAGGTCATGGTGATCGGAACGGTGGAACATCGATCAGCTGTGCCCGGAATTGCGCCTTCACCGAAACGGAGCCAGTATACACTCGCTTGGCTACAACGATGAACTCGAACCATGAGCAAAGAGTCCTCTCGAGGACTTTTTCGTGAAACGACGAGGTCACTGTCTGCGTCTCGCCGCACGCTATTGCCCTCCTCGTGTCCTCGTCGTTTCATACTGGCAGTAAGGTCGGCGTGACAAAGAACTCACAGTTCGGGTTCGAACTGTGAGTTTACCTGCAAGTATGGTCCCATCGTCCTGGTTGTCATCCTCCACACTTACAGAACCATATTCCACACAATAAAGCTTACATTACCAATCCCGGAGTCCCTTGTTAGGTGGGAGTTAGCTGTCAATTAACGTTAATCATTAAGTGACAGTTTCGATGGTTTACTACCACCCCAGACAAATAAATCTCGTTAATTACACATGTACATGGAATTATGTATCTACCCAGGATTTTTTCGTGTCTCTGAAGCCATATCGCTTGGGAACGCCAAAATATGATTGTTAATGTTTTTGTAAGAGGAAACGAATGCAATAGGAGCGTATATAATGTAACCACATCCTGAGGCATCTAGTATCTAAGAATAACCTTTAGTTCGCAGAAATAACTTTTCAGCTATATTTTCGTGCCCATGAATGGGTACAACGAAATAAGGCAAGAATTATCCACAAATCGGTTGAGACATAAGATTTTTGGTGAGAATTAGGGAAACATTGTTGTGGGCCGAACAAAGGAAAAATAATTTGTAAAACACGAGTCAAAGAGAGCACATTAGGGTGGAATTCTTCTAGCAATGAGAGAATTTCTCTCAATCTGTCCTGCAAATAAGGTGGTGATCTCATTCATCTAAAACGCGAAAGGAACAAATCTTCGAAAGTTTTTAGGAAACGTTAGCAAACCTGCTCCAAATTACATTGTCCGCTTTTATTCACCACAGTCAGATATTATCGCAATTTCTACATTGGACCCTAATTAGTGGGCGGGGTCAAAGCAATTACCAACACTTTCATGATGTCATTTTTGTGACAGCCATAGCACCTGAATATTCGGAAGTGCTCAAAAGTAGAGGACAATATTCCAGAGCAAATGATCCTTTCCTCTTTAGGAATATCCAAATCCTAGCAGAATCAAACAAAAATCCTGCGAACCCTGCGAAAATTCCCACATTTTAAGGATGTCGCAGTATTTGCTGGCTCATCACACCCCCTCAATTTTCATATTATTTTCTAGAAGGTTGTAAACCTGAAATTGTAGCAAAGCTCATTGTTTTCCTTGTTATCGAGTGTCTCACTGTGCGGGGGCGAGGATCATTGCGCTGGCTTCAATTTGGCTGAGCTGAGGTTGAGGTGCGAGACTTCGCACGTTGTCATGGAGACCACTCGCTGACGCTCGTCGTCGGCAGTTCACCATCACAAGCCTTTCACTGTGTTTTCGTTCGTGGACACAGTTCGGCAAAGTCGCCAGTGATTTTCTGGAAGCGATTTCCGGATGAATTCTCATTGTCTTTTGTTCCACCTTTTGTGAAGAAATGGATTTCCCGGAGATTTTTTCCTTCAAGTCGTTATTGTTTTATTGTTTTTAACGTTCTCCTGGTTCATAATCCAGAAAAATTTGAATTTGAATGTAATGGGATTTCAAATACAACAAGAATTTTCAGTGCACTGTTATGCTCTCCTCCACAGCTTATCTTTTCAAATGTCATACACCTGTTTATTGTCGCTTAATCCCTAATCGCTCATCTATTCTTTCGTGTTTCCGATCAACAACTGAGCTTTGAACCATTTATGAACAACGATTATCCACGAAGACATTAGAGGAAATACAATCTTCACAAAGAGATTATAGACACCTTTGATTGTTTGCTACATTGAACTCATCTAATAAAGGTAGTAGGATAGATCTGAACAACGTCATTCGCTTCCCTTCTCTAGAATCCGTCAGTTCCCCATAATGTACCTTATAGATGATTTTTTACTTCTCCATTCCGGAAAATCGCCTAATCTATAACGGAAGTACGCTATTTGGTTTTTATTTCTGAATAAAATTTCCTAGAGCTTTCGCATTTCTTGCTTCGTTGGTCATACATGCATTTGTCACAAAGTCCACTGTGGAAAATTCCGGATTTTTCTTCCATGATTTGTAGAAAATTCTTCTCTCTACTAGAAACCAAATAAAAGTCGAAGAAGCCTATTGATTTTGTCCCGTTAATTCAGTCAATTCGAATCTGGCCAAAAAAAATTCGAATAATGAAAAAACAGGGTCCGTAGGCATCGGATTACCCACGATGAACGTATCAACACCAGGGCCAGGATGCAGTAACCAGGCTAAACGCGTTGACTCTCGTGCTCACGAAGGGTAAATCTGCGAGGTGTTAACACTTTTATCTTAGGTTATCTCAGTGATGTATTCGATCCCAGATAAGTTAACCTGTCGCTGGCACGCCCGTACCGCTTTTACCGTGGGTAATGTTAATTATGCATCCAGGTCCGGCCGTTAACCTCTCCTTGTAAATAATTACTCAAGAGTTGTACTCCTTTGTCTTTTCCGGAAATCTGGAATTCCAGCTTTTTCGAAACTGAATCTTTGATTTCAAATATATCTAGTGCGCCAATCGATCCCAAACGTTATTTTCGTATTATATGTTTTACACGTAATTTAGTACATTTCATTTGCCATGGCTCTGTCATGAGAAAAGATCTTCTTCTAGGTTTTTCGATTATCTTTCCAGGCTATTCATCCCAGTTTGTTGAAAAAGTAGTATTTCAGCTTTTTACCTTGTTTCCCTCTCCTTTTCATCTTTTGGAACACTTTTGAATACATTGAATATCAGAAAGAGAGAGAAGATAATTCCCTTTTCTAATTTTTTTTTCAAGGAGAATTCGCCCCTGACCACTCTGCTCCTCATTCTCTTTTTCCTTCTTCCACAAAAAAATCTGCCGTGACAGAACAACATGTACTAGACTAATAAGAGTTGATACACGCATGCGTGGTTACTCTGGATCTTCAGATTTTTGATGTTAAGCTATGCGAAACCAAACAAGAAACCTATTTGCACTTGAAAATGGACATTAGGTCATATCGTCGTGCGGTCGCGCTGAGCGGTTGTGTTCTCGCTGCTCTGTCCTATATCAAGCACCTAAGCTCTTCCTCGCCTCTTTCTTGGTTTTACCCTTCCTTTTAACATCGTCGTACCGTATATCTTGTCTTACATCCACCTCTTTTCCTGAGTCGTCTTTTACATAGGTTCTCTCTTGCCTAGCCAATATATAGGACCGACTCTCACCGCAACTTTTCCTGTCAGATAGCTTTATTGATTAGATCAGACGATCAACATGGTACGTAGGTCTCAGCGTGCTACTAAGCCAGTAAGCCCTTCCACAGAGCGTTTGGGAGTTAGCGATCATCAGGATGCTTCAACGTTCGTAGCCAGACCAAGCCAGGATGGGATTGAGGATCCTTACACCCTTTCAGCTCCGGAACTCGTCAAGGCTATTTTGGATATTAACAGGGATCCAGCTGTGGAGCGACTTGCACTGGCTCTATCTCATATAGTTTCTGCTGACGTCTCGAAGGTTGCCGATGAGGAAAAGCGGGCAAGAAGTGTGGTACTAAGTGGCATTCCAGAGGCTGATCCTGGCTCGCGACCATCGGAGCGGCAAGTTGATCTGGAAAATAAGGTCATGGATGTTCTGAATGTCCTTGACGTTGAATGCCGGCCGGTTGAAGTGTACCGGTTGGGCAGACCTGATCCTTCCCGCCCGAGGCTGATCAAGGTAGTGTTTCCAACGAGAGCACATTGGAGAACTGCTCTATCTAATGGACGGCTACTGCGATCGTCCCGTTTGTCAGGAGTATTCATCAGACGTAGTATGACAGAGGAAGAAAGGAAGAAAGACTATGAACTCCGGCAGATAGCTAGGGAGAAGAATGCAGGCCTCTCACGCAAAGAGTGGGTAGTTTATCGAGGCGAAGTAAGAAGGATATCGGAGTTGCCCAAGGCATCCAGCTCGGGAAACTGTTAAAAGCGCATGGCCACAAGGATAAGTATGGTATTGAATGTTTTGTCTTCAACGCACGTAGTCTCAGTAACAAGTTTAGTCAATTACATTTTCTTTTGAACTATCGTAAACCTGATATTGTAGTCATAACGGAAACGTGGCTATCATCCAAGTTTCTCGATACTGATGTAGTCGGCAGTCTTCCCTATTCTGTCTTTCGAGTTGATCGGACAAGGGGCAAGGGGGGTGGAGTGTGCTGCTTGATCAAGTCTCTGTTCTCTGCCCGAAAAATTGATCTCTCACCCACTACTGCTGCTGATGTGTTGCGCGTGATATTTTTGGTTCCGAACAATTCCTACAAATCACTCTTTTATGCGTCTATCGTCCCCCGAAAAATACCACTGAAGAAGACAAAAAACTAGTTGATTTGTGCGTTGATATCTGCTCTACTCAGAACAATATAGTTCTTGTAGGCGACTTCAATCTGCAAATTGATTGGATCAGGATGGTACCTCTGAATTCAGCATCTCGAAAGTTTTTTGACTTTTTCCACAGTTTTGGTCTAAAGCAGCATGTTCTCGAGCCTACACACAAAAGTAGCATACTGGATTTAGTCTTAACCTCAAAGGACATTATCTCGAACCTGTGCTTGTTTCCACCGCTGAGTTCCTCAGATCATCGCATTGTTCGTTTTGAGATGGCAGCTCAGACTCCTTGTGCATGTGCGTTTCCTGCACCAGATTTCACAAATGTTGATTATAAACTTTTGACTAGGCATTTACAAGCAATTGACTGGTTCTCTGTTTTTGACAAGTACGAATCCGCTAGCGATGTTTACCGTCGATTTTTGGACCGACTTTATTCTGCATTCTCCCTTTATGTTACACTCAAAAGTAAACACGTGCCTAATCCAGTATACCCAAAGCAATTACGCTCATTGCAAGCACAGAAACAGAGACTGTTTGACTCTTTACCTAATCCTTTGTCCGATCCTCTCTATAAGAAGGTTTGCAGAGATATGGAGTATCATCTTAAAAAATTTCTAGCGTGCCGTGAAAGACGATTAGCATCGAGAAGAGCAATGATACCGCTTTTCCGTTTTATTCGAAGAAGATTGAAGCCTATTCCTAACCTTACAATCCTAACGAATCAATCAGGCGATTTGCTCAGTACAGACGAAGCAAAAGCGGAAGGACTTGGCAAATATTTCTCTAGCATCTTTCATATCGATTCGAATGTGCCTCCTGACCTCTTTTCGCGACGTATAAACCACAAACTTTCTGAGATGCTGATTCGACCTGAGGACACTCTGTATTACTTGAACAAACTAAAACCTTCTACTACGGAATCTTTTGACGGTGTTCCGCAAATTGTCTACAAAAAGTGCGCCTCTGTTTTATGCCAACCTTTGACTATTATTTTCAACATTTCACTTTTACTTGGTGAAGTACCAGACCTCTGGAAAAAGTCGATTGTCATACCTATTCCGAAAGTGTCTTCTGCGAATTCAGTTTCCGATTTTCGACCCATAAGCATTACTCCCACGCCTGCAAAAGTTATGGAGAAGGTTGTGAGAGATAGGCTTCAATCTTGGTTGAATAGATTTCACATAATTCCTCCTGAACAACATGGATTTGTTGCCGGCTCGTCTACTCTGTCGAATGTTGCTGATAGTGTATATGATTGGTGTAGCGCCTTAAATGCTGGTTTATCTGTAGATGTAGTTTACATTGATTTGTCAAAAGCTTTTGACAGGGTCAATCACACTATCCTTTTACAGAAATTAGAGTCCTTGGGAATTTCGGATCAGCTCTTAGCTTGGTTGCGTTCTTACCTGAGTTTTCGCCAGATGACAGTAAGGGTGGGGAACAGCTTCTCCACGATGTACTCCTGTCCAAGTGGAGTACCTCAGGGAGGAGCTTTGTCACCCTTACTGTTTTTGATTTACACTTTAGATCTACCAAATGTTGTAAGATGCTCTAGTAATATTAATGTGAAACTTTATGCAGATGATGTAAAGATTTACGCTGCATATAGTCATGAAACTGGCATTCAAATTCAGAGTGAAATTTAAGAATCTCTTTCCAGGATGTATCAGTGGGCTGTGTCCTTAGGTTTAGATATCAATATTGACAAATGTTCCGTACTGCATCTTGGCAAAGAAACGACTAGAGCTTACTCAATTAATGACCTAACATTGAAGAATAATAACTTGGTCAAGGACTTGGGCGTTCTTATTGACGATAGCCTTAACTTTACAAGCCAGATAGATAAAATTTCAAGAAATGGAATGGCAGTCTTGTTTACAATTCTACGCAACGTTAAAAACAATGATGCTAAAATTTTGCTTCGTCTTTATAAATCATTCGTAGTTCCACAGCTGGAGTATTGCTCTCCCATTTGGAACCCACATGTGAAGAAACAGATCTTGAAGCTTGAAAAGATTCAGCAGACTTTCACTCGTATTTTGTATTTGCGAATGTTCCCAGGTACTAGATATGAAAATATACCGTCTTATGCAGAACGAATGAAGTATTTTGGGTTGGATTCACTCGAACGTAGGCGGCTTATAAATGATATCTCTTTCTGTTTTCGTATATTGAAGCAAGAGGTTGGTCTGAAAGCTAGTAAATACTGGGTCTTCCGACCTAATAATGGTAGGGGAAGAGGGTTCAGTATTTACTACAAACAAATTCATAGGAGGAACCACTCACTACTTTTTAACTCTTTGTTCTGTCGCGGAGCTAGGTGGGTCGGGATGTTGCCCTTTGAACTGTTTCAGTCAGAAAATGGTAGGATCTTTAAAAGTAAGTTAAAGAAGCTTAATCTTGCCCAGTTTCTTCAAATCTCTTGTTAATCTAATTTCTTGTCTCCTTTTAGGTTCCCGCTGTGGTCTGAAGGTCTAAGCTTGTTCCTGTCTGACTATCTGAGTTGCGAACTGACTTTTGGTTGATTAGATGTTGTGGTGCTTTTGTTTCCCCCTTGTTCGTTTTATTACTAACAAGAATTGCTCGGTTACCTTCACATTTCTTCTCTATTAAGATGGGCTTTTCCTTCGTTGGGGACTTTCTCTGCAAGTTGGGTTTAGGCGAGACTGTGCCACGTGTTCATGTCTGTCTTTCATCTCTTCGCTTATCCAGCATGTTGGTTCCGCAGGGGTTCAGTTGGCATACCTGCGTGCCGAAGTGCCGACATGCCCCAATCAGCCATAGGCTATTGGGCACGTGGCCAACTGGTGCGGATAACAGATAGTTGCTTATGCTAGACTCCTCCTTTGTGGCTAGTCTCTAAGCCTGATCGTCAGAGCCCCCCCCCCCCCCCTACGCCCAATCTCAATTCATTTGTGAAGGTACCTGCAGCTTTAAGTTTTGTTCTCTATGCCGTCTGTTTACTAACTGATGTTTTTTTTGGCGCACTGATGTACAATCGGTGTAGTAAATAAATAAATAAATAAATAAATAAATTAGGAGAAGACAGATGGATTACTGTAGGAGCGTCTTGCTTCTTACCGGGAGCCGCATGCATTACTGAGATTACCCGGGGTAAACGTGTCAACACACCACACATATTTATCCATCATTAGGACGCGCCTCAGTGCGCTTACCCTGGGTAATCTCAATGATTTTCGTAGGAAATGCTAAAATCATGTATCCTGAAGCGACCTGGAATCTGAATGTATCATCAAGATTATCCAAGGTAAATGTGATGACGACAGTGCTAACGGTGTGGAGATTTGGGTGGTGCTAACACGCTTGCCATGGATGATCTCAATGATGCATGCGGTCTCGGATGTTCATGATATCAGCAAGTCTCTATACGTAGACACCTGAATGGATGGCTTCACATGGTAATTGACGTACCGTAATGTCACTTTTCCTGTTGGAAACATGTTTTCCGTTATGAACTTCTTGCGTAGGAGCGAAACCCATGTCTGTTTCAGAAAAATCCCATGTCAACCACGGTTTCCTCGAGTATGCATTGTCTACTCACACATGGCAGTTGTTATTTCACAGTCTTCGAAATTCCTGAAAAGTATAAACCATATAAGCGTCATGGATCCATGTCCTGTACTTCCTGGAGAAATTTGTAGCCTTCCAGAGAGTTTCCGTAAAAAATACTGAGAGCTAATACTAAGCGACAGCCGAATAATTTAGAGTCATGAAGAAATAGCAATCATGTAGGCACGCTTGCTAACCAGTTCCTTCCATTTATAAAAACCCAGAAATCTCAAAAGTGATGCATGATTGCCCTAATTCTCCCAGCATGATTCCGTTGCTGTTCAGAAAAATGCAACTTACATTATATGTTCCACATGAGAGGCTTTGCAGCGTTCCAAGCGAAAAAAAGAGCGCTCATTCTCGCTTAGTTTGACGCTGTTGCATGACTGGCTTTAACCTGGGAAAGGTCACGGGAGAAAAATATCCCCTGATTTCACAAGGTCAGTGAGTTTCCTTTCCGATTACCTACGAACCTATCATATTCGTCAGTCCCTGTCCACAGTACACAACATCGCCTCTAAATCCATGCAGTATAATAAAAGACTGTGGAATTTACGCAAATTTACGGCATCAAAATTGCCTCTTCATATCTTGCCTCAAAAAGTATTTTCCTCCCACATTCGGGGAAAATATTTTATATTCATGAAATTCGAGATTTCCGTCTCAACAATCAAATCAAATAATCTCTAATTGTGACTTCAGAGTTCAGAGGCTTCAGAGATTGACTTCAGAGCCCCTTCTGTTTATCCTGACGCAAGTTATGGAGGGCTAAGGAGACGTGTAGAGATGTGGCAGGACTTGCTGCTGATTCCCAGAGAGTCAGTGGTCCTCGATATGTCCCAATCAATCCTTGGAGGTTTGCAGTGAACTCAGCCTCTTGTACAGACCTTTTGGCCGATAACATTCACTTCGAGTTATTATAGTTGGTTGTCCCATTACAAATAGAGAGCAACACACTGCTAAATGAACACAGAATAATCAGAGCGACAAAGTATAAACGTGCCACTTTGACGATGTGCCTGTCTTAACTGTTGAATAAAATAGGGTCGCTCCGTTCGAAATTTCTACTTGAGGAGCTTGTTGCACACAATTTTCGGGACGAACACAGGCACACATTTTTCCGGTATGCACGGTATCATCAAATTGACTACATGGGTAACATAGTTGAATGGGTATCGTGGCCATCGAAAGGATCATGCAACGAGAATTAGCATGTATTTCGTGGATTGTGTCAACCGCATTGGCGTTACGCTATTGCAATTTTTTTTTGTTTTTTAATAGCTGAACGAACAAACCGCACCAGAGCCCAAAAATTCCTGAAAGCCTGCTCCTTTTTCATCTATTCGAATTCTCTAACTTCTATTACTTATTCTAACTACTTTTAGTACTTAAATATCTGAACTACTTTTCATGTTTCAGCCTTCAAATTATATCTTCGTAACAAAAACGGTGTGTACGTAGTTGTGGACAGAAAAGGGCGCTTATAAGGCTGCGTTTAGACTTCATCGCAAGGCAACGGCGTTGCGGCGATCGCCACACCATACGAGACGCGACGGGTCGCGACAACGTCACGTCACCTCAACGCGCGTGCTAACAGGCTCCACGCGAATTCAGTCGATCGTGGGGTTTACGAACGAACAAAGTATAAAGAGCCCACGACCAGGGTAGGCGACATTGCTTCGCGAGGGTAACTCCAACCACCACAGAGAGACCACTGCTCGCAGATGTTTCCACACGAGACTAATCGCTTTGGAATAGTTTGCGTGGGCGCAATCGCGTCGCGTCGCGATGGAGTATGAACACAACTGAACACTAGACAACCGGTCCTGTTAACAAATTCTTCAGAACCGCTTTATACAAAAAAAAACAAAAAATTCAGTGCTATAGTATTGTTTTTTAATTCAACATTTTTAGCAGCAGTATCAAAGTGTCTGTTATTTCCTCTACTTTTGGTCTTTCCCTTCCGGAAAATAATTTCTTTTTAATTTCTAGCCCTTCCTGACGCAAGCTCAGTTTCTCCTCCCGATCGTCTGTCGTTCCTGCTGCGAAAGCTGCAACGCTGTTCTCACTTCTTAAAATGAATTTTACGAGCACACGCGTGGTCCTTTGCAAGCCTCCCATTGAATCTCCGTTCCATTTCTGTGAATACATTCATAATTTGTTTACCGCTGCAAAGATTTCGTGTCACAGATACTAGAAATGGACTCATTATTGGATCCGCACCGCTTCCGAGTGGACCGTCTGCCCTCGCCGGCTTTCATGCCTCGCGAAGACGACTACGCTGATCTCCTACGCAGCCCAGACTTCGACGTCCGATTGCAGGTTTGAGTGTTTCTGTCATTCTGGAAGGCAATTTTCGTCGGCTCTGGACAGGTATTTATCGAATCTGGCACTAAACCTGCAAGATTACTGCCATTCTTCTGCATCCACATACATTCGAGTAAAACGCTGAGCAATTACCACAGGGCAAGGGTTTTTACAGCTTTCGGCTTGTTTTCACGGGTTGTGTGTGTGCAATTTGAAGCATATGGAGCATGTATTCGAAAAGAAATGTGTCAAGGCAGCTAACAAAAGGTTTTGCACAGTGTTGTTTTGTTGACACAGTAATAGACATCTGCAAATACTAGCATAATGACGTCTGTTTTGTTGCAGGAGTAGCTAATTACACAAAGGAAGTTAGCGCTTCGGTGAGCACACACACTGAATCTGAGAATGACTAGTCTTCTTTAATGACTGTCTGGATAGAAGAAGTTGTGTTTGTCTGGGCTCTCATCAGATTCGTTCAATTCAGACAAGCTTTCTGCAGTTGATGCTCTCGTCAGGCCCTAATAGTCTTTCGCAGTACTCAGATAAGTGATTCTACCGTGTGATAAGACAGAAATCATGAGCTTGAGTCTGCGTGCACAACCAGTTGGTCACGAAGGTGTGCGTAAGGGACCGCACTTGTCCCATGTGGTACATCATAATGAGATAGCGTCGAAAGGTGTAAATGTTTTTTTTTCCTCTTCAGATTCCTGCACATCTTCTTTACTTATTCCTAACATCCGCGTTCTATTAGGTTGTCCCATAAATAATGGTCACTTTGAAGCTGAACTTCGCAAGCTGCGTAACTGTAAAAATCACGGAAACGAAGGAATGACAAGGTGGTTCTAGAGTGCAAATGGCGCACGCCTTGTGCTTTCTGATCGTTCAGGAATTGTCTACCTAGCTCCTAAACTGGTGGGATCATGAAGTCTCAAATATTCTTGTTTGCCGCCATTATTTTTGGGACAACCTAATATGTGGTCATTTGCACTTGAGTCATGCCGGATTTCACACAAGACAGCGAGTTCTAGGTCTTCCGCGCGGTCTAACGTCTGTTACTGCTACACTCAGAGCTACAGAACACCCAAGCCTTCTTTTGAGATCTTGTCCTTGTGCATTGCATCATTTGACTTATGGAAAGAGGAAGGTTATACACACTAGAGTGTATAGATCTTCGAATTAGGGGTCCGCCTCTCAGTTAATGCACGCTTTGAGCGTTCATGCTATAGTATCACTTGCACTTCTTGCAGTGAGTTTACGCGAAAGGAAACAATCACGCAGGCAGGTGTCAATTTTGGCTTAGTTCACGAATTGTAGGGCTTCAGAAAGCTCAAGGAAGCTGGTAGATTAAGTGCACTGCACTTTGAGTCTGGAATGGAAGCACTATTGCTGTAGTAGCAATGCTAGTACTTCAGTTCAATACTTGGAAAGTTTTATCGTAACCCTACACCATTAGCTTGTAATATTTTGGAAAGCATGGAGTGTTACGATGGTATACAGCAGCATCAAACATATGAAGGAATCAAGGATGAGCGGAAGTTCCCAGCGAAAATCTGGAGGAAGGGGTTGCCACCTACGGAAACCCCAAATTGTAGAAAACTTGAGGAATAAAACTGAGAAACACCCCACACGAAAAGTTTAGCCGGTAATCTACATATTGGGTAGGCGCAAAGGTTCTTGGCCAGATGCTGAGAGTTCGTTGTATAGCAGCGAGTTACTCCTTGAAAGTGAAGTAACCTGCAGGGATTTTTCAGGGAATTTGTGGTCTAAATCAATGCTGGAATAAGTATATCTGAATAAGGAGGGGTGGAAAGATTCGGGTTTAAGAGAGCCTAGGTTTGAACGTATCATTGAGGTTTCCCAAGATAAATGTGTTGGAGGCATTCTTATGATAGGTGAATTTGTGGAGGTCACACGTTTACCCTGGGTAAAGGCAATGATGCTTGTGGCTCCTGAATAAGTAATAGCTACATATTCCGTTCATGCCCTAATGGGGTTTGGTAAAAGTGATCTGAAACCTTGGCTTCTTTTTCCATGGGATGTGCGTGTTTCAATTTGCTCTCCTTTTCCGAGTTCTCGCAAGCAGTCAGGTTCAATCTACCAGTAATTAGACAAAATTAGAGAAGGATCTCTCGAACTTAATCCGAAGCCATCAACGATTCCCTGGCAGTCTAGAAAGATCAAAGAAGGCAACGAAAACAGCGTTCTCACTCGGGTAATTTGTAGGCACGGCACTGCTACTTAATCACCTCCTATACATAGTGGTAGTTAGTCATTTCTATGGATATCCGCCAGCGATTCAATACGTCAAGGCCGAAGCCATGTGGCCAAGATTATTAGCAGGGACAGAATCACACGGTAGTATGGGGCTTCGAAAAGAATAAACAAAGCGGTTCGATAACGAGATGAGGTCTTAGGTGGGGAAAAACTCATGGATAGCTGCTCCAACGTGCAGAAAACAGAATATAAAGGAGACAGAAGGAAAAAAAAGGGTCACGAAAACATGGATGATGATGGAGGGGAAAAAAAGGAAGACGAATGAACGAAAAAAAGAGAAGCTGTTGGAATTGACAATCTATTTTTTGCAGACTTTCAATCGCCTCACAGCAATCTCACGACGAGATCCTGACTGGTTCTCAAACTGCCCCAGGAAGGGTGAACTTTTCAAAAATATCGATCGGATTCTAGCAGACGATCGATGGGAGGTGCAGCACCAGTGCATCAAATTCCTCCAGGAAGCAATGCCTACCTTTGGATCGGTAGGTTTTAGGATTTTCACATACTTTTTCTTTCATTGAGTAGTGCTGTTCCCATAGTTTAGTTCCCCATTCCGAATAACGTTTAAAATACACTGTTTGACATTCGAATACTCGAATATTCGATTATTGAAGAAGGTCCAGGTACCTTGTTTAGATTATTCGCTTCTTGGTGAGTACAAGAATTTACATGATAAAAAACTCTACTGCAGTCAGATAGTTACGGTTCCAAGCATTTCTCTTTAGAAAAATTCTTTTCTCTAGAGATTTTCAGATCTTGACCTCTCATGATCTGGGCTCTAAGAATTCGCAGGAAATTAAATATCTGGGCTCGAAGGGATTCTAGGAAATTAAACACCCTTTAAAAGCTCTTGATCTCTCCTGTCGTAGAATCAATCCACTAATGAGCTCTTCCTCCAGAACCTCGAGTACTGTGTATGCTACCTTATGCCGAATCTGGTTCCAAAGTTGGGCAGCTCCAAGATCACAGTGCGTAAAATCTCTGTTCAAGCCATCCAGACATTCCTAAGACAGAAACCAGATGCGCTTGGTCCTATTTTGGTGAGTGTTTCCATCCTGGATAGCTTTATTGGCTAAGTTCATACCTTGGGAAACACCATTTCAGAAAACACTATCCAATTTCTTGCTCACTTCCACTGAACGTGCCACGAAAACCGAGGTTGTTCGAGAATTCCCCGCGATGTTCATTCCAGAGGTGGGTTTATGCAGATAGTTAGATGCTGGACGAAGAACCATTATTACGAGAGAAATTGAGTTTTTCTTGGTTTCCATATTCGGTTCTCTATTGTTCCAGCTCGTACAATGCGATTGGTCGCTGTTTCTGGATGCCATGACAAAGCTAATGGCCACTTCCGAGAGTGAATCAGCTGAGTGTGCAGCAATAGCTGCGAAGAAACTGGAAGGTGAATATCTTTAGAAAACGTGGGCGGAAACTCCAGTTACACCTGGGTCGAACCCCTGTTTCACCCCTCCTGGATGTATAGTTAAGATTACGGATTAATGTATTAATGCAACGTACTTATATGTTATATTTTAATACCGGTAATGAATAAAGAGCTTTCGAGCTCACATGTGGGTAATCCATTTTCATTTATGCTTTTTTTTGGTGAATGAAATTTCATTCATATTCATTTTTTTCATTTCATTCATATTCTTTTTTCTAGTTTACCTTGGAAAAGACACCTTCAACCGACTCCTCAGCGATCTCTCCGCATCGCAACAGAAAGACTACATGCGCTTCAGCAAGAACATCGTGATCGCTGCAGAACCTCAAGCTGGTAGGTGTCAGAATATGAAGCAAAATACATACTGTAAGAGCAAGCGAACTAGAGAACAGAAACGTCATTGAAATCTTTAGCAACTTCACAGTCGGTCGTCAACAGAAGCAGTATGAAGATCGCTTCGGGAGAGAGACGCTTCCGCTTCGGGATAGTGCCTTCGATAGTGGCAGCAATGGTCATAGACAATTCGGATTCAGTAACAAGGATATCTGGACTGGAAAAGGTGATTCTAAGCTCCTTTTTCTGGAAAACAACAAAGCTTCCGGTATTATAAGTGCTAGTTCATATAGTCAACCCTCAGACTACTATTGATAGAATCAAATATCTTTTGAATACATAAATTTGAAGAGAATTTGGCCCAAACCATCGATTTAAAGTGGGGAAAGTGGGAGCGAATTGACCCTTGACCCTTTTTCTCATGAAAACTCATCGTTTGGGTTTTTTTGGCTCCTCTCGAGGACCATGTTGTATATGTACACCATGGATGAGCGGATCACCCGTGCCTGGTTATCCGTTCAGCTGTTATCCGTAGGTTTTCGCCTATTCTTTACCGGTACCGTTAACAGGGTCTTGAAAAATTTTGTATCCGCTCATATCTGTTATAAAAAATTTATTTATTTATTTATTTATTCATTTATTTATTTATTTATTTATTTATTTATTTATTTATTTATTTATTTATTCATATAGATACTTTATTTGATTCGTATACATATTCATATAAAACACACATATTTTGAATTTCCAAATGTTTTTCGGTTTCATTTTTTCTTCAAAAAAAAAGTTTTTCCTCGAAAGGTCGTTAAAATCTCCATTTCTTCTAGTGGAAGCAGCTTATTGAAAACATCACTCCTGAGGAAATCACTCGCCTAGTGCCACATCTCCATTCCTACTTGATCTCGTTGAGCAATGTGCTCACGGACCTCAACTTCAAGGTATCATATTTTTCCCTTCCCATTCTTCCTTTTAGTTTATTTCCCGTGCATGCTCAGAACCCTTAGGACAAGTTGTGAGCCCATCATTGCCCCAGAACTACTTGCAGACAAGTTTCAATTGGTAAGTTGTTGCCGGAAAGTTTGACGGCATCATGCCATCGAAAAACAGATTCTAGGTAACCTTTTCTCTCAGCCACTTGTCGACAAGTCGCCGACGAGTTTGTGAAGATAACAACTTGTCAACAAGAAAGTGTGACGGCAAGTTGCCAACAGTCTTTGGGGCCGACAACTTGTCAGCAAGACAGCGCAAGTACAAGTTGCCAACAAGTTTTGGAGTCAGCAATTTCAAGCAATTGACTAAAAACTTGCTCACCAAATGGTTGTCATCAAGTTCTGAATGTATTGACGAGCGTTCCCGGGGATGTTGTGCCCTGCTCATTTTTCTAAAATGGACGAGTTCTCCCGGAAAAAAAAAATCTGGCATGATTCCTTGGGGCGTTTCGTGCCAGTTAGCGGTGACAAGTAATAGTGAAGATAGCAAGAAAACTCATAACTTGCCTGAGAAACTCGTCAATTTTACGGGAATCCTAGAACCTTCCCTGGAAAGTTCAAGGATACGGTGACTGGCTTTCACAAGTAGAGTAGCACTCGCATTTACTTCCAACCAGGCTGTTATCCTCAGAAATCTGTTCATTTCCAGGTAGTGGTGTTAACGCTTGACGTTGTACGCCTCACAGTGAACCGACTCAAATCACATATGGAGGCGCATTTGCAGGTTCGTTTTGCATACACTAACAATAGCAATGTACTAGCAATAAAATAGAACGTGTTGGCCATGCAATTTCCTATAAGGACACCTTAGAGCTTCCTCTATCCCTCTTTTTTTGCTACGATTGGTCATATTTACAAAAAAAGAATACTAGCAATCGCGTGTTCCTGTTTCCGTGGCAAAGCAGCGATGGAAACTACTGGGTTTTATTTGAGAATCCATGAAAATGGGTGAGATAATGGCCCTTCCTTTCCCTGAGCCAAGGGAGTAGCTCATATTCGCAGAAATCCAGCAATTCCGTCTGTGCAAGCATTGAGGAGAAGTATGTCCAGTAGAAAGACCTAAATTAGATCGAGTACATAGAAAGTCCGGAATAAATCCAATAGGAAGCCCAAAATAAACGTACGTGAAACTAACGAATAAGTGGTAATTTCTTAAACTTGGGTAATTAAACCTACGTAATTTTGACGTCACTATTTCCGTTACGGAAAACTGCCTGTTTTCAGCAAACAATCTCACTGCTCGCTCAACACTTTGGCAATCAGAAGGCCGTCATCAAACAGCTGATCATGATGACCTGCATGGATCTGTTCCAGAACGTCAATCCGAAAGCAGTTGTCGGTGTGCTGTGTGTTTATTTGGAGCACAGGAACTCCAGGGTGCGAGAGGAGGTTGGGAGTTTTCGATGTTTTTATGAAAAAGATCATTCATTTCACCCCTTTCGACTTCAGTTAAGCCCGGATGCATCGCTGAGATTAATCAGGGTAAACGTGTTGACGGTGGATAAATTCGGGGGG
>JARK01001552.1:149257-171230 GCA_000688135.1 Ancylostoma ceylanicum
GGGGGGGGGGGGGGGGGCACCTCGAGAGGGTTGCCATAAATTCCTTCATAAGTGTAGGTACTGGATCCTAACCTGATTAACTATAATATGTATAAGCAGTACCCAATGGTGTACAACGCAAATTTTTACTAGTATATGACAGTGCTTCAGTTACGTGAAAGTTCTTCACGTATTTCCTTATTGTATTTGCAGTCTCCAGTAATTGGATTTTACTATAGCCGACGCATCTTTTGACGAAATTCATCGGAAAGAATTGCGTAATGCGTACTGATGATTTTTGAACGGTGATGATTGAATTTTTAGCAGCGCCATTGCCACTGACGATGTTGGTTCGTGGTTGTGCACATCCATTGTTAAAATAGGTTTCGCTTGGTTACGAACTCATGGATCCTATCCAGGAGGATATATAGCTCCTATGAACACCTTTCACCATGCCGAAGAAAAACGCATGGAAAGAATGGTGATCAGATTCGCGATCAACGTTGTTGATAACTCCTCCGCGCACGCTTCCTCCACGCCTCGGGCAAAACTCGCGAAAATCGATAAAATCAACAAACCAATAATTATGTCGCTCAATATGGTTGTCAGATCCGTGATCAGCGTGATGGATTGCCCCAGTGGGCATATTTCTATCTGGATAAGAGCTAAACTGAGAAAACCGATGGAGTCTATCAATAAAGCGATGTCCGGATCGATAGCATCCTGCTAGGAGTATCCTAGACCCCAGCTAGGTTTGGATGGTGCCCCATGTTCCCTGCACTGTTTACTTCGCCACCTCTTTTAAAGTACTCGTTCTCATCAGGGATGAGGGGAATTCCGACTTCCGATTTCCGAAACTTCCGATATTCCGGTGTTTTTTAGGCTTCCGGCTTACGACTTCCGACTTCCGAAAAATACGAAAAAAAGCCGGAAGTTTTCGGAAGTTTTGGACGGACATTGAACAATTCGACAAAATCATTTAGCTAGTATAGACTGGGTCGGTGCTCTCTACGGTCTAGGCTCTGTGAACGACATGTATGAACTTCTTCTATCTGTACTTTCGCATACCATTGATATGTTTGTCCCGTTTTGCAAGATTACTCCTAGGATCACAAACGCTCCTGTTTACCTTAGGCGCATGCTTCTCAACAAGTCCTACCTGTGGGAATTAGCAGTTGGAAAAAATAGTTCAGAGCTCTGGGCTGAGTATACACGGTATTGCTCTAAGTTGGAAAAACAACTTTACAAATATAACTTGTATCTGGAGCGGAAGCTGGTCAATCACGCACATGGATCCAGTCTCTATCGGTTCATAGATTCAAGAGCCAAAAGTAGAATCAAAATACCCGCTCTCATTGATGATTCTGGGGATACTATTTATGACGACAAAAGTAAAGCAAATTTACTTGCATCCGTCTTCGGAAAAGCTTTCAATGCAGAGAATTGCTTAGAATGGGATACAGAACCTCTTGTGGAGAACTACCCGGTAATGGATTCGAGTTTATGGTTTCATAAAGAGGACATCATCCATATAATTACATCCTGGCCTGGCTCCAGGTCTACCACTCCGGATCTTATTCCTCTCTCCTTCATTAAAAAGATTATTTTTGAAATCGCTCAACCTCTAGAAATTATCTTCAATCTCAGTTACATGAGGGCAGAAATACCGATTCGTTGGCGACACGCTTTAGTTACACCTATCCCCAAAAAACCCCCATTTTCAAATCCGTGTAATTACAGGCCTATCAGCATCACCTCGGTATTTGCGAGATGCTACGAAAAGATAGTTAAGCGTCACTTAGTGGATCATCTAAGCAAATACAATGTTATTTCGGAAAACCAGTTTGGTTTCTGCAAGGGTAGATCCATTGAAACTTCTCTATTGACGTCGTTGAATGACTGGACCGCCGCCTTAGATCAAAACAAGCAAGTTGATGTAGTTTATTTCGATTTTGCTAAGGCGTTTGACAAAGTTCCCAGGTTAAAGCTTCTTAAAAAGATGGAGATGGTTGGCATCCATCCTCGCCTTCGCAGTTGGATCTACAAATTCTTGGAAGACCGAACATACCAAGTTAGACTAGGACACGAACTCTCTTCAGTCTGTTATGCAAAAACCGGAGTGCCGCAGGGCGGGGTTCTTTCGCCACTTTTATACTTGATGTACACATTTGAGCTTCCAGACTGTATCAAATCCCTGGACGTCTCGTGTAAAATGTACGCTGACGATATAAAAGTCTATAGAATTATTGAATCAGAAAATGATCAATTAAAGTTGCAAGCTGCAGTTTCCTATTTGGAGGAATGGGCGGAAAAATGGGAACTGCCGATATCTACTGAGAAAACGGTTACGATTACAATTGGCAAAAGGAAATATAACTCCACCTACTACCTCCATGGTACTCCCTTAAAATCTGTTAAAGAAGTGCGTGACTTAGGCTTCATTTTAACGGATAAATTGAGTTTCGATAGTCACTACAAAACGTTGGTTAAAAAAGCATCGTTTAAGATATACAATCTTTTTAAAGCGCTCAAAACAAGGGATCCTAAAGTGCTTATTAAAGCTTATAAGACCTATGTTCGGCCTATAATGGAATGCGGTACAACAGTTTTTAGCCCATACAAGCGGAAGGATATCGACCTCTTGGAGAGTGTGCAAAATAATTTTACCCGTAAACTGGTTATGCGGTGTTGTGGCATAGGATACTCACTGGTTCCAAACTGGGAAGACAGAAACAAACAGCTAGGACTTATGAGCCTTTTAAAAAGAAGGAAAAGAAATGATCTCATAATGATGTTTAAAATATTAACTGGAAAAACATCCCTAGATACTGGTGATTTCTTTACACTATTTCCATCACGTAATTCAGCGAGAAAATTGACTCTCCAGGATTCAGCTGCTAGAACTATGCTTAGATCTAAGTTCTTCTCAAAGAGAGTTCTTTCTACATTTAGAAAATTACTAAGAGAAAACGTGCTTTCTTTATCTTTGGGATCTTTTAAAGCATTTCTTGAAAAACGGCCAGACTATCTTTAGTTGCATAGTAGCTGTATGTCGACTTTATTCTTTTTCATATTGCTTTAACTTTAATGTTGTCCTCCAGTTCCGCATATTTTTTTTTCTTTCCTTATAATTTTCAACGTTTACGTTTGTCCTTGAGTTGTATTCTGTGGTTTCGCTTTTTGTTCAGTATCAATGCCTTTGTATTGTGCCTTATACGGGGGTTCGTCCCTCGTCTTCAAAATAAATAAATAAATAAAAATTCGTACTTTTCCCTCATGAACTCCCACAGACGGCTGACGCAGGTTAAGGGGAAGCGGGGAGGGTGGAAGGAGGTGCTACAATACTTCCAAAAATACTTTGCAGTAGGTCAACTTGATTTCATGGCTTCCATCATCAATTTTATATTTTTAAATTTGACCGTCTGATGTTAGAATAAGCACTCAATTTTGTTTTTGAAATCTTACCCAACAAATCTGCAGAATGAAGGAAACTCTAGCTATTCAACCTACATACTTCCATACCCTGGCTGACCGATAATGCGTCTGAAACCGACTGCCACTGACTTCTGCGCAGTTTTTGAACGAGAAACCGACGCTATGTGCACTGCATAAAAGTTGTAGAAAGAAAATGCCTCTTTCTCAGGCATCTATCTATCTATCCCTTTTTTTTCGAATGTTGTTCTCACACACGGTACCACGCAAATAGATCGTGACAGCAATCCTCGAAAGGGACTTTCACAATTGTTTTTCTGAAGTCTTTAAAAAAAGCGTAAATAGTGCTGTTGGCTTCAGTTCTGCTGCTAGTGCCTTTCTAAAGACCATTAATATATTTGCGACAATGTGCTTAACCGGTTGGCATGCATGGTGCAACGCGTGGGACCGTGTGCTCAACCGATGGAGCACAAATGAGTGCTCGAGGAAACTTCTGTGTCCCATATGGCGCACCATGCCATCAGTGTAAGGTCGCGAATGTGTTAAAGAGTATGAACGAAATTCAAAAATAGCTTGCGAAGGAAATGTCAGTGTGAGGAAGTGAAACAGCAGGACTATATACAGAAGAAACCTCTGTCACTGTCCTCCGCAACTTTTGGCAAGTTGCTGATGAAGTGGGAGGAAATATGAAAGCCTTCCGTTTTCATTCACCATAACTAACAATTTAACTACATACGATTCGTTTTCAGTAACTAGCTGAGGACTGAATATATCAGAGAGGATGGCACGTAATTTTCAATGTATTTTTCATTATCTTCATTAATTAGCTTCACAACTTCTCAACATTATTAGGAATAGCGTTTTAGATGAACTCCAGTGAGTTAACCGCTGCATGCACCTCATACACATACATACACATATGCATCACTTGTACCCATTGCACTTCCCTCTCTACTTGTACCATCTGTACTTCCGACTTCCGACTTCCGGTACTTCCGATATTCCGGTGATTTTTAGGACTTCCGAATTCCGACTTCCGAAATTCCAAATCTGACTTCCGCTCATCCCTGGTTCTCATCGTTTGAATTTGGCGCCCACGCGCGCTCCCAGATTTTTGAAAAAATTGTCGTAAGCGTTGCAATGTTTTAGCAGTCTGGCCGTCCGGCTAACGCCGGACTTCCAGGCTTCTATAGATGCTCGCTTCTCTCGCATACTTCACACTGTGAACACAAAGGAAATCCTGGGTACCAATATCCCAGGGGCTATGAATGTTTCGATGTAACCGATTCAGTGCAAATGGCCACTTGGAATGATTTATTTTCAGCTAGCTGTTCTGGTAATCAAGTGATAAGGGTCTAGCTGTGAATGTAAACAGAAAGAAGGAGGTGCTTCATTCGGACACGAAGGGGACAGAGAGTGGGAAGGGGAATAATGAGCGAGTAGGTGTAGAGGAGGAAGGAAAGCATGTAGGAGAGAAATCCGCTGTGGATTCCGGCACACTCTTTGCGCAGTATTGGACACGTCCCACCTCAAAGCCGGCACACCTTCATAACCGTGGAACCCACCTTGAAAGGTCTCCCCACTTCTTTGGCGCACCCTTATCACAGTGAAGGATCTGTCTCCCTCACTTTGGACGCCGGCACATCCTTATCATAGCAGTGGACCCGGCTCCCCCACTTTAGGCGCCGGCACATCCTTATCACAGCAGTGGATCCGCCCCCCCCCCATTTTGGACGCCGGCGCACTCTTATCACAGCGGTGCACCCGACTCCCCCCACTTTGAGTGCCGGCGCACCCTTATCACAGCGGCGGACCCGGCTCCCCCTACTTTTGGGCGCCGACACACCCCTACCACGTTGCTGTACCCGTGGCTCTGCGCTTCCCCACCCTCCAGAGCTTCTGGAGCTTCTCTTTACTCTCTGAACCTCACCATACCCGTCTCTATCACTTTGTTGCCCTCATAATCACCATCACTGACCAATCATGGAATTTCGTTTCACACACATACTTTCAGACAAACAGAGTAAGCGCTTTATTATAAGTCATGATATATAGATTGCATGAAACACATGTAAGTCCCTGTCTCCTATTCAGCACGAAAATTGAAGAACATGAGGCTATCGAATAAACCGGACGACGCATATGCTCAAACGAGCCAAAGCGCCGCGAAGCGGACCGACTGTTTCGGACCCGTGTGCCCCCTTACTTTTGGGCCAACTCAACTAAAAAAAAAACGAACTCATCCCGAACCGAATCCAACGCATCGAATGACATCGATTTCCCTCTCCTCACGAATTATGGGCTCCGATAGGACCCATCTGTCTCTCTCGACCGTAGAATACCTGTCTAGTCCTCCCCAGCGAAGCTCGTACCTTCCAAGGCTGCAGCCGCGACGCGGTCATGAATGGGCCATTCACAGCCCAGCAGCGTACCTCTTCTCACGCAGCTCCTTTGGACCCTCTTACTCCCTCTCTCTCACACACGGCAGCTCCGGAATGTAAGCTGAACTTCTACCTGAGATCATTTCTCCATGAAAGTGGTGGCTCCATGGAAGAGTAGGAAGATGGCTTGGATATGCAGCAGGAACTAGGTCATGGAAATTATTACAATAGCTCTTCCTGAAAAGTGTTATGGGAGGCCAACATGCCAAGAATGGCATGCTGAAAATTCCAGAATTACATTATGAAACAGTAAAAAATTTCCACTGCTCTTAACGTTTCAAATTTCCTCTCTCTGTTAATTTTTCTTTCCGGAAGCAAAGGGAACACCTATAAAACATTCAGTAGTGGCCCAATAAGATATGATCAGCGATTGTTTTAAGCAGGAAACCTTTTGCTATAACTCATTTTAGATTAGGCTATCCAGAAGCAATTTGAAATATGCAATTAAGCTGGCTGTATGACGGCTTCCCATCAGCAGCTTAACCTAGAATTAGCTCAAGTCGTTGTTTAGTTATAGAAAATTCTGCTTTTAACAGTTCCTGTGATCATATCTTTTGGGCCACTGATGTTTTCATTTGCATTTTGGTTTGGGCTATAGTACGGAACTTGAGAATATATGGACCTCGAGAAGTACCCAGGTGCAAAACAACAGAGCTGCTTCGCCGTAAACAGGCTGTTTCTCGTATAACTACGATGTCTATGTGTTGATAAACATAGCAGGAAAATAGTAAGTACGTACCTTGCGCCTTTTTCCATGTAAGTCCATGTATGGTACATGTCGCTATTGGAGAATTTTTCAAAATTTGAACGCTTTTATATCCAATTGAGTTGTACATTTAACCTACTCCTTCCAGGCTCGTCTCCGACGCCAAACCCTTCCACGAATCCGCTATGATGGCCTCATCGAGTACTCTACTCCTCCAGTTACTGACTCCTCGTTTGCTGTGTCAGAGTCCGATTTAGGTAATGAGGACAACCTGGACTTGAACTGGATTTTGCACGCTGGAGAAGTCGTGCAGAACATGCAGACGAGGTAGTTCTCCTTTTGATATTAACCTTTTCGTGGAACGTAGGTCAAAGTGCATGAATTTTAGACCAATATCTCCACTGAGTGTCGTGGCCGGGATGACAAAGGCTTATGTGAACTTGAAGCCCGACAAATCGTTGCCTTGGGAAAGTGCGAAGATGAAATCCGATAAATCGTTACCGTGGGAAAATGGAAAGGTATCCCATTATTTGCCTTTTTTTCATTTTCGATGTGCTAGAACAACTGTGTAGGCATGAATGTATGTATTAGGATCAAAATAATAGAAACCGGCCATGATAGGAACCGTTTCAAAAATTCGGACATCCTACCCATGGATCGGATGCATCAGCGACATAACCCAGAGCAACTTTTGTTGGCGCCCATTCTAACTATAGGTGGTGTGGTGCTAACACGTTTACCCTGGGTAATCTTAATGGCCCCAACACTGTACCTCTACCTTGTTCTCCAAAATTTCGAACATTCGAGTTTTCGATTAATTCAAGGCCGAATAACCATTTTGGCCATAAGCGAGTAATCGTTCCGATTTAAAGCGCTACGATGTTGAAATTCTGCTATTCTGTTTCCTTTTTTATATTATATATATTTTTCAAATATATTTTTGGGATAGAAAGCTAAAGCCTTGTCCATTAAGGACTCCACCACCTGCCTCGTAACCCTGGATCGAATGAAGTCCGACGATCAAATAGTCCGCAGACAAGAAGCTAGCGGTGAGTAGACATTCACGCTATTCTGGTCACTAGCCATATGTAATCATGCGGATCACGTCATTATAATGCTTTGCGCGCCCTACGTAATCGAGACGGAAGTCTAGCGTCGTGGTCAAGTAGTCTAGTACAACTACAAACTGAAATCCAGGATTCGTAGGAATCATGAAAATTAGTCTGAGAGCACGTCAAGGAACTATTTCATGGGGATTTTGGAGGAAAATCCAATGCTTTGTTGTTATTCGGTGAAGCAAATGGATATATTAAACATCCTTCAATGACTATCCACTGATTTTTTCTCAAATTGAGTTTTATTCATTTATACAAACTAATGGCTTTTGGTTTTTTTTCAATCAAATCTTATTCATTCGTACAAACTAGTGCCTTGTTCACATACTTTTTTGTCTTGGTCTGTCAATGATTGGTGTTACAGAAGTGCAACCAAGAAATGAGATAAAAAACATCGTCATTCAGTTTGTCGCTGCTATTGCTACGGAAATAGCCTTTGTCATTCATAAAATTTTCTTTGTCGTGCCAGGTTGTTATGGTGGAGAACTTTACTGTGACCTTACGCTTCGACAGAAATCGTCCTCGTCATAGGTCTGAGAGTCTTACGAATTCAACACAAGATGCTCAGGTTCAAAGATAAACGAACATGAAATTTACTACAAGTCCTTATCACTTAGTACGTAAGGAACGAAACGGAGATTAGGTATCTTAGGTTTTAGTTTTTGTTTATTGCTGATGTGAGTAGGGCGAAGAATCACGTTTATCCACAGCAAAATCCGGACAAGAAAGAAGAAATAGTTTGAATTGCGTCACGGTCCAATAGGGTTTTGGTGGTTCATCTGTTTTGATACTACTACAATAAGTCTTTTATTATTCTACTTGCCTTCCAATTTTAAACAACTGATTATAATAAATAGAAGAGTAAAGAGAGAAACTGGTGGAGCAAGAGAATGCAGAGACCTTTGAGTTATGAAATGAACCGGAATGTTCGGGCACAACCGATTGCTACGGTCGACGTAGGGATTTGTTGTATACCGCTCTGATGGAACGGCGATAGATCCTACTATGGACCTACTCGGACATTCGCCGAATTGGACCCTCATGTCATTGAGGATCGGATTGCTAAAATGGGGTGTCATTGGAATTGCTGTTCGGCTGCTATTCGCTATAGGTTTGATATTCACCTTTTCTATAGGAGTCTAACAGCAATCCAACAGCGACCGAATAGCAGCCGAACAGCAATTGGAATGACAACCCAACACCGCCCATTTTAGAAATCCGAACCTCAATGACATGAGGCATCAATTCGGCGAAAGTCTGAGTAACTTGTCACTTGTATATTGGAATATGATCATAGCTTTAAAGGGAATACTTGTCTGGCTAACTTGTTAGAGGTCCATACCGAACCGACTCCCATAAGCTCGGGCTCCTTTTATCCTATATCCATAGCCATAAGGTGTGCAGCTAGACGATTAAGAACCATCCGTTCAGGAGAACGGAAGTTATGGTTTGCCGAGCATGAGGTTGTGAATCATGAGTTCCTGCAGAAATCATGACAGAAATCTTCTGAAACTTGAATTTCGAGAGTTTTCACGAATCTCCCTTGTTTTTTATCCGTTTTTTTTTTTCGTCTTCCGGCAGAATTTCATGGTTTTTTCTCCGTGCTTAGTGGATGTTGCCGTTTTGCACAGCGAAGCAATTTTCTGCTTTTTCAAGGGCACTGCTTTGGCTTATGGCATGCAAAGCTGGTAGGAACAAAATTCTCTCCATGCTTTTCGCGTGCATTTGATGTGAGAAATATGCTTCGGAACAATAGTTCTTCCTGAAACAATGTTTTCCTTCAATTTCTTCCTTCTAAGTTCTTACTGGAAGAAAGCATTATACCTTTTCTTTGAGTTGCATTTGAATTATCAAGCGCAGTATACGATTTCTGGAACTTTCTGGACTCTATCCAAATCCAGTGTTGCCAGGCAATGCTCACTGACCTCACTTGTTGCTCACTCACCTATTCATCGCGGCCCACGCGCCTACAACTCACTAATGATCTTCGTATGTTCGTGTGTTAGTATGCTGACGTCGCCATGACAACGTCCAGTAACAATGCCTCAGGTAAAGAAAAAAGACGGAGATGTCATCGCGCTTCTTATGCTGACAGCTCTATTATTGACGCTTCATTGTCCAGTAATTGCAAGAATGGAGTCTCTTCTGCTTGGAGTATTCACAGCTAACTCGTATTGAGCCATTCTGGCCCACCGCTTTTTATTCCATTTTCGTTAACTCTGCTCTGGATCTTTTCTTCTGACTGAATAGTCCCAGCCAGATAATCCATTAATTCATTATCATAAAAGCACTATCATAAAAGCACCAACTTCGCATGGCTAAATTCACTAGTAATGTCTTTTTCGTGAGATTCTTTATTTACTGTTTATGATTGTTTTGTAACATTGCTTTGCTCGCCGTAGATTGCTGTTCAGACATTTTGTAACTCGCTTTCTGAGGGAGTGACTACGAAATTTGTTGTGGTAAAACGTCAGGTTCTTCAAACATCTCGACAATTTGAATATTTGTCGCTTCGAAGATCTGTCACTTCATAAAAAAACTCCTGCAGCAGGACCGTTGCTGCAGAAAAATTCATTGATATCTTGGTACTATGGAGAACGTCTCGAGCACGTTTTTAGCAAGATTTCCCGTGAATAAATTGCAAACAAGCTATTAAATAGCAAAATTAAATAAGAAAAGTAATTAAGCACTCAGAACCGCATAAGTTGTCAACCCCACTTTGCCCCACAAAAACTTGCAGACAACCTTTCAATTGCAGGTACATACTTGACAACAACTCTGATGTCATTACCCCATACGAAAACACTTTTGACCAATCTTTCCCAGCCCAACAACTTGTTAAGAACTTTCAAGCCTGGTAATTTGTCGACAAGTTTGAGTCGCAAGTTGCATGCTAGCTTCCACACAAGCGTACAAGTTGTCGCCAAGAAGTTGATAGAAAATTGAAGACGTTCTCGAATGCAGGCAAAATAGTTCTTCTAGAGGCGCTGCATGTCTTGCTCGCTTGCCATCAGGCTTTCAGATGTTTTGTGTCCAGCACTTCCAGTTTTTTTTTTGTTTTTTTCTGCTTCGAAGGAAACTCTCGTTTTAACTACTATGTTTGTACTCTTATAATTTACCTTTTGTTACACCACGGGATTCTCACCCTTTCCTCACTCCATGTTGGAAAAAATACAGAGGTAGAAGGAAACACTGAGCAAGGTGACCTTTGAATTATTCAGGAATTCCTATGGAATGTTTCTCGAGAGTGGTACAACTATGCAATATTTTCGCATTTAGGTTAGGGTTAAACCTGATTGTTGTTGGTGCTGCTTGGCAACGCAATGGCGTGCTAAAAAAAGTAATCCACATGCATGGAATAAGTTGTATTTTACTTTCAGTTTTCTTATATTAGACTAAAAACTGATTTTCGCTTCCAGTTTTTTTAAACTAAAATAAAAACTGATAACTGATAGAAAGATGAACAGAAGCAAAATGACTGAAATAATAAGGCGATTTTGTTGGCGTCATTCATTCATTCATTCATTCATTCATTCATTCATTCATTCATTCATTCATTCATTCATTCATTCATTCATTCATTCATTCATTCATTCATTCACGCATTCATTCATTCATTCATTCATTCACGCATTCATTCATTCACGCATTCATTCACGCATTCATTCATTCTTTCATTCACGCATTCATTCATTCATTCATTCATTCATTCATCCATCCATTATGAAGTTTCTTTACTGCTAAGAGTATGTACCTCCATATAGTAAATTGAAAACTTCTCATTTTTCTATATACATTGGTTAAAAGTTTTGCGATTTCCTGTTTGTTCCCTGTCCCGTTGGTCTCCACCTTACATCTTTCATCATTTGAATTCCATTTTTTTTTGGAATCTGGCACTATTGAGCAGAATTCCTCACAAGCACAGCATTTCTTCGAATTTCTTCGAGAATTCTTCTGTAAAAAAAATTCAATTTTTGATCCCGCTTTTCGTTACCTGTCTCAACGCAAAATCGTACATGTTTGTCATTTACGGTATCTTTTTTCTTCATGTGAGACACATATGATACTATATTTGATTGAAGGAGCAAATCCACTCAGCACTTGATCCTGAAGAGGTTTTGAATTCATTTTTCGCACTAAAGATGTTCAAACTTCACATTTTATCCATTCAAGTTTGTCTCTGTGAGAGTTTCGCTGCCGAGCAATGAATTATGACCACCGTTTGCAAACCACGTGATTGGATCGGGGGATTTCCTCCTCTGCATATCTCTTTGGAAGGGATTCACACCCTCCCAACTCTGTAGACAACGAATTAATATCGAAGTTGTGCTTTACCGATGTACATATTTATTTCTTTGTACGTGGGAAAACCACTCTGAATGACAATCACAGTAATAAAAAATATGAATACAATGCAAATAAAAACTATTGAATCCGCATTACACATATCTGTAGAAGACATTAAATACAAGAAGGTTCGGGAATGGCGAAATAATGAGCTACTTCTTTCAGAAACTTGTCTACAAGTCTTTTGCATTGCGGCAGGGAACTCGGCAGTTTATATTTCTTGGAAAATTTTAGAAAAACAGACCCGGCCCTTTGTGTGAAAAAAGACGACCGTAATGAGTTTCTGCTATATGTAGAGCACATAGTAATCTTAAATGGACCACCTCTAGTGCAAGAGGAGGATATTGTGTAGAACTTATCTATGGGGAGATGAGTTTTTCCGGAGATGATTTGCGAGTAATTGAGATTTTTTGAGATTTATTTAGTTCTTTTATTACATCTAGCTGGCTAATTTCACCCATTTAGCAATTTATGACCGGTGAAACATTTTATTGGGTTACAAATGATAAAAATTTCATCATGTACGATCTCGACAAACAGTCTAGCGGTTACGTCATTCATCTCCCAGCATTTCCCGAACTGCCTTTCCGAGCGCGGAAGAACCGTGCTGTTTTTCCTGGGCACAGGCTCGACTCAATCACGTTGCCTAGGGAAGTTCGTCTACTGAAAGGAAACCCTACAGAAATTGATTGGAATTCGCCAGTGTCTCAATCACAGTGCAAACGGCCGGCTTGCATGACTTTTTTCTTTCAATGCTCTATGCATTTTTTTGTGCCAGTGTGATAACGCCATGATTTTTTGTGCTACCGTACTATCGGGGGATTAGCTATGGAAAGAAAATTTTTTCTGTTCTTTTTCTAATGTCCTAAGAGGTGCAGAGTGGCGTGGCTCAAAAATTACGGTAACAACTTGAACTCATCTTTAACTTGTCGGAGTTTCCATCTTTTTTCGCCGACTAGTTGATATGCTTAAATTTTACGAAGTTTTGCTCACCTACACGCGTATATATACATAAATATTAAGTAGCTGATATTTCGAATTAGTAGTGCTTACCGTTGTTGCTGCCCCAATACTCATTTCTGCAGCAGTGTGCTCTATCGTGCGCTACTTTTGAATGGCTGAGGTTGTACAAAGGCCCATGCAGCATTGCGATTACCCTAGTTGAACGTGTTTACACCACCAAATTTATCTGCCTTTAGGATGGGTTTCAACACGTTTACCCTGGGTGAGCTCAATAATGCATCTAGTCGCAGGATGTCGCTTTATACAGCCATACAAACAAACAGAGAATTAGGAACAAATCCTAGAGGAGGATGACATGGAAGGTCTGTTACGGTTCACAAGCAAACCGATAGTGCGCAACGATTTCTCTGATTGAGGCATGTCGCTGCTAAATCCCATGATTTCAACAGATTGGAATACTAGTTTGCCCTATTTCCGGAAAAAGGCTTTCTTGGAGCGTTATTGGGGATCCAATTAAAAGAAGGAAAACATGATTAGCTTATTTCAAGCCATGAAATCGTTCCAGTGTCAAATTATTGATGACATACAGCACGTAGGACAAACCATGGGGAATTTGATTATCCGACCTAACTATGTTTTCATGGCTCTGCTTCATATGACCTGGATTAGGCTTGGTGATACTGCCTGCGCGCCACATACATAGGAATGATTTGCTGCGCCTTCTGAAGACTTTATCACAGCTGACAGAGGATTTCTTGCAACCTAATGAAACCTCTGTTTGCCATGGTGTAGCAATCATGGTTTTCTATAGGACTAAATTTTAAGTAGGCGATATGTATTGCTTATTACAGTAATTTTCTGCCATTCTTTACATAAGCACTAAATTTAAGACCGAGAAATGCATAAGATATATTCGAATTCAAAAATTCGACTCTGATTGGGTTCAAATTTCAAAGTCTCCTAAGAGATGATGAAAGGGGGTTCTAGCTATTTTTTTTCCTGAAAATTCGGATTTTTGGATCGGGAACTGTATTGGTAGTTGAATTTAAAATGTTGTTCAATTCTCATGTGGTCATAAGTGTGGTAGTCACAAATATTGCTGGAGCCGAATGCAAACCGAATAATTCTGTTAATTTGATAAACCAGGTTCAGGAACCAATCTGAATATTCAGATATTCGAAAATGAGAAAGACCTTCGGCTTTCCTTGTCATTCCTACAACACAGTATTGGTCTCTATAGTAAGAACATTTGAATTTTGGATTTATCCAAAATATTCGATATTCGAAAGCCAAAATATTCGATTTTGAATAAATACAAAATTGGAGTGTTCCAACATTGAAGACCATTATAGCGTTGTATGAAAAACAAAAAGAGCCTTAGTCTTAGATTTTTTCATTCTTGAACACCTGGGTGTTTGGATTGCTTCCTGGATTGCTTCCTGGATTGTTAATCAAAGTAACAAAATTGCTTCGTTTTTATTCGGTCCCAAGTATACTCACAAACATTATGGCTTCAAATCATTTATGTGCCATAACCCGAATTCCTCCATCCATTCCTCAGAGGAAATGTAGCCTAAAAAGCATTTCCCATTGGCACAGCGGAAACTGAATGCACCCTTTCATACTGTGCTTCATGACTCACCATTTTCACCGAAGTGTTGAAGATTGGTGTTTTTCCAAGGAAATTGCCCGTTCTTGCTGTTATTGACAAATTATTCGAAGCATTTGTTCAATCGAACACGCTTTTTCCTTGTTGCTTCCTTGTTGCTCTTGTTGCTTAGAACATTTACTGCATGCGACCAATAGCAAGAGAAAGACTAGATGCCACATCTTTTTTGATCCAGAATCCTCCATCTTCCTACATTTCCTTACTTGATTATCCTCTCAATCTGGTGTGGCCTTCAATTTTCTTTTTCAGTTTTCAACTACATACTTTCATTTCCGAATGCCAGAAAAATTTCGCGGAAATCTCTTATTTCCAAGATTGAGCCATAGAAACTTGCGTAGGTGTGCCGTATCCTGTTCTCCTGTCATAAAAATATCTCACAGTTGTTCCATCACCCACGTATTGTCTGCCACGGTTTGTTGTCAGTTACATGACGCTTACAGCTTTACACGATGGCGTAATGGGTTCAGCGATTACCCGAAGTAGTTCGGCTAAGGTTCGGCCGGTGCAGCGAGCCGTGATGCTCGATCCGAACCGGACCACAACAAGTCTTGACTCCCACTTGAGGGAAGCAAGAGGCTGTGAGTGATTTTTAGTCTGGATTGAAAATCGACAAAATTGTGATAAAACCTAGATGACTGGAGACATCACTATTTTTTTATTTATTTACTCATTTTTTGTTAGCATCCAAGGTGCACAATATAAACGGATTATGTGCTAAAACCGCGTTGGTAACATGTGCCGGTTTTCAAAGCATTTAACTGCGTGTGTTACTTTCTGTTGTACAAAAACAGAGTTGTGGTAACTGTGGAGATATTGAAACTCACAAACTTATTGTATAAAATTTTTAAACCCCTCTACTTTCTAACGAACTACATAGTGGCGGGACTCATGCACCTTTCGGAAAAGGTTGTGATCCACTCGCTGGAAATGGTCGGGTCTCCTAGACAAAAAAGGGCAAACTCTGCTTGAGTGATTCTTCTCGATCAATGTTGATAGGTTTTGTTAAAAATATTGAGCCATATCTCATTTTACTCGAGAAATTCGTCTTTTCGGAAAGAACGGGGAGCTGGGAACATTCCCATGAACGTTCATGAATCTCTTCACTAGGAATAGTGATGCGGAACCTCATACCACCTCTTATTTAACATCCAGCAGGCTCCTTTTGTTACTTTTTTAAGCAACATGTTTTCTTACTTTTTTAAGCAACTGTGGATCTTTTCTGAGGAGATATTTACTTTTTTAACTGTGCGCTGAAGATGTTGGACCCAAGCAGTAAATAATCAAAAGGCTAGTGTTGAGTAAAACAGCCTTTCCGCTCGGCCAAAATGGACGGATTTCTCGAGCACAATCAGTCATCACTTGCCATCTTTGCGATAACTTATCACCATGGACTGGGACGAATCACTCGTACAGAGCACACCCAGTTTGGCCTGGAAAGCTCGTCCACTTCGGAAGAACGGGTAAATCACAACACTACCGGGAACTTTCATGAATCCTGTCACAGGATGCAGGGAGAGCGATGGGGAAAGAAAATGAGACTGCAAGGGAAACATATGTAGGATTTGAATAAGAGATTCCTGGATAATGCATGAGGCTTGAATGGAAAAATCAACGATGAATCTCGTTCAAAAAGTGTGCCGTTCCCTAGAAGAGCGCTCAAGTCATGTCTTTCTTCCTTCCTCAGACATAGTGACGCGGATCCTATTAAGTCTTTTACTCTATTACAGTGTATCACTATGGCAATAATATGACGCTGAAGCTGGGTATTTAGCTTGTTCTAGGAAGGTTTTATTAACAATATCCAATTCATTTTCCCTAGATTTCCGAGGAGATTTTGTGCACGATCAGGAAAAGTACAAACGAACAGCACAAAAATGTAGTTAGATTTATGAGTCATAGCTGGGAGTGAATAATAGTTGGCGCAGTAATTGATGTAAATTTTTGAGTTGATTCAAATTGTATTGTTTTATACATTTTTCACCTTTTATGTTTTATATATTGTGTTTTTCTATTATTTATTATTTTTGTAAATATTTTGGGGTGATCAAATGGTCATATAGGTGGATTTATTCAAAGTTATTGTAGTGAAAATTGCGCTCTAATAGACGGAGTGGCACAATGAACATAAAGAGGCAACTAAATTTTAATGGCGTAGGATTGAATGCAACGAAATAAATAAATAAATACGTGAAAAAATACGTAGTTCAATAAATGTTAGAAAAAAAACTTTACCTAGTTGCATGAGTAACCTCATTTGAGTAGACAATTGATGGAGATAAAAATCTTCATCAATAAAAACAATTTTGAAATATTTCGGAAATGTGCGTACCAAAAGATTGTTCGACTAGACGGAAGTGCAAAATCGCGGCTTCATTCCGTCACTACAGCCAGGAAATGAGATTCAAGGACAAATACCTTGATCACTTTACTTTCTTCAAATTATTCGTGACTGCCACACCTGGAAAATTTACTTAACAATGTTCATATGTTGGCTCCTTAGACTTGCAGTAATGTCGCTTATTGTTTTCCCCCGATGATAGCTCCTTCAGAACACATTTACTTTCCCCTGCGATTACCTACGTAACTACACATAAATTGTTGATATTTTCAATTGCTACCTACAATTATGTACAAGCAGCGCATATGATATCTGCAGCAATTTGCTGATTACAGCTAATTTTCTCGGCTGAGCACAGGTGTAAATTTGATAGAAACGCGATAAAAACAGGCACAGCTATACATTTTAGAGCCGTCCTTTGATTTTCTGGCGCGATTTCGTAGGAAATCCTCAACAGTTTAACAAAAAAAGGACTGCCGAAAAATATTATAAAACCGATGAAGTCGATGACGAGAAGGGAAAAATTGCAAGTGCAGGAGAAGAGGAAAGAATTTTTTCATTTGTTGAAATATAATGCCAGGATACCTACATGCGTACCGAACTCATAGTTTTGAAGGAATTTTGGAACTTTTTTCCTGAATTTATCCCACTACCAGTCGATGTCTTCGATATCTAGTTGAGTATAAACAGAAAAACAGGTGGTAAGACGAAAAATCTCTTGGAATTCATGTTGCTCGTTGACTAACTATCTTTTTTCGGTTTTCTTCCCTTCAAAAATTTTTTTCACTGGAAGTAATCAACTGAACAGTGATAACTTCGTATCACACCAAGTAAAAATAAGCAATGTATGATATAGGTTCTGTCTTCTAGATAATTCTGTAAAAGAAGATGGGGAAAAGAGTTAAGAATCTATTTCAAGAGTGAAATATGGGTATAGTGCGTCACGAACGCGATAATAACTGGTATTTGTGCGTAGGTCTGCAATTCGGACATCCCTCTCGCTAAACACAAGACAATTCATAGTTGTTATAACGACGCGTCGTGATGACACCCATTACCACTACTGCGCTAATGTTTTTTGGGTTAAAATGACTTCTTCGAGTCACAGCCGCACAATTCATTTTCTCTGAATTCTCCAGCACTATTGGCCCTTGTGTAATGCACTAGAGCTAACTTTTAATAAGCAAATAAAATGGAGGATATATGTACATAATGGAGGATATATGTACATGTTTCCCATGTTTTTATAGGGAAAGCTTGAAAATAAACGTCTATGTCTGAAGTAAATTTAACTCTGATCAGAATTTGTTACTCCATGTCGGCATGCAGCACTAGTTTTACAAAAGACTCCAAATTTGGCTTTGTTTTCCAGAAGTGCAATTGTTGACGAAAGTAGAAATTTGTCTGGGTAATATGAGCTTCCAGGTGAAACCAGCTTCCGCACGACAAATCGAGGAATCAATGAAATTTACTTTTTTGGTCTATAGATAAACTAATGTCCACAAGAAGCATAGAGGATGACAAAATCTGAAGAAATTTCATGGAATTGATTCAACAACCATTTATATTGGCTCATTTCAGCAGTTCTGACTCCAAACTCGAGCACGGGCTCTTGGCACATGCCGAAGCGCAACAACTCGATCGTGTCAGAGGATAGATGTAAGTTTTTTTTATGCAGGTGAGAAATAGATTCATTCTTGAAGTGTTCATGCAATGTTAAAAACTCTTCAAACTCTGCTTCTTGGAGATGTAGCTTAGCCTCTTGTAGTTGTAAAATGGCTTGTTGCCCACACATGAATATGGTTTTCTTTGGGGTTTTCTATGTTTTCCTATTATTTTTCCAATACCTACATAGTCATTTACATTTGGGGGAGTAACCTTAGAGCGAATTCAGTGCGGTTTCTTCTACTATTTGATGATTACCCACTTGTTTTTCTTTGAATTTCTCGATAAGTGTCACAGCAAGCAGCAGACTTCTCCATACATTTCTATAGAGGGGAAATCCGACATTTCCAAACAGTAAGGGGTCATGTGATCTGCTTATTACCTGTAATCCGCTCAAATTTATAATATTCTTGTTTGTCGTGAAATGGGAATGGGAATGAGTGTTTTTTTCTAAAGTATTCCTCTATTGAAACTGCTTGCGCATACTCTAAACTAAAACTATATGCACAAACTGGTCCAGAAATTGTGTGCAGTGCTGACATGCGAAATCGTGAATCAGCAGTCTCTCCCGTCTAGGGTAATGGAAACGAACAGAAATGAATTAAAGGTCTGCTTATTTCATTTCGCAGGACACTTTATCAAGGGACGGCTAACCACCAATGAGTCGCTAAAAAGCCATTCCAAGAACAACAACATTACAGTAGACATGGGCACACCCTTGCAGTCATGCTTAGATGAGCAATCACTCGCTGCATTATTAAACGTACCTCAGTTTCTTCCTATCTATTAGTTTGTCTCAAAAATGATGGGCATTTTTAAGACGCGCATTTCAAATTCGGTAGTTCGGCTCAAAATTGAGATATTCCCCCCAAATAAAAAAGTAGCGTCTTTCCTGTGTGTCTAATGATTATAATGCTTAATCCAGACTAGACGTTTCTACCTACCTCACAAAATGGTGCAGTTATGGACTTCTGACTCTTCGTTACTAGGTTGCGGCCATTAGTTTTTAATATTTTGTTTTTTTTTTCATTTTATTCTCTGGATAATTTTACCGGCACACCACGACGAGGGTATTGGATGGGCAAACAATAATAAAAAGTGAACGGAATGGTTCGAAAGACTGGTGGGTATTTTTGTCCAACTCAAGTGTTCTATTTCAGCGGTGTCTGCTCTGATCAATCGAATGGCCCAGCGTCAACCGGAGGTGAGCGCTTAACTACAAATTACTGCATAGTTTACTTTTGTTTCGATTGACGTGCTGAATTTAGCCCCAAAGGTTGCCTACCAGTAGAATAACCCATTTTGCAGGCAACTACCATGCAAAATGGATTTTCACACAGTGAAAGTTTGAAGAAAACGGAGTTGAACAACAACCACTTGCCGGCGAAAAAAGCTGTTGGGAGTCCAACGTCAAATTTGTCTAAGGTTTCCCTTTCAGGATCAATATATAGGAAAATACAATCCTTTGCAGGCATTGATAATTCTCCTTTTAGGCGAAAAGCGAAGGAAATCTGAGCGAAGAGGTGGAGAACAAGCCACCGGCCAACTTTGATGACATGCCAATCAAACCGGCCAAAGGTGGACAGTATTTTGATGGTGGGTTTTTCTTAGCTCACTCTCTTATCCTCCACTCTTCTGAGGGAAATTTCCTTCTCGGTTTACGCTCCTGTTCCCTCTTTTTAATCGATGAGAGCAACTTTAAATTACTACGTTTCCCACATCATTCATTTACTTAAACATGAATTGGAGTTGAGTACATATACTGAAGTGCAGGAAGTACAGCGGACTGTTGGACTCCAAGTACGTTCAGTACAATATCAAAAGCTCAAGAGATCGATAGTTCATCGTATTTCCCGTAAATCTTGAAACTATCCACACAGAAACTCCCTAGGGGACCAGGGGCCGCATGCATCATCAAGAGTGAACGAATGCATCACCCAGAGTGGACGAGGTAACACCTGCAAATTTACCCATCATTAACACGGGCGTCAACAGGTTTACTTTGAGTAATCCTAAAGATGCATCAAGGAACCAAACGTTGAAAGGTCTTGCCGAGTAACCATGGACTCCCACAGGGTAGCAGACGGTGCGTCAACGATCGGATCATTCACATTCTAGGACTGCTTCATCAAATAGCTCATAGAATCATTAGAGAACGTCTGTGCTACTGCGTCCGTCCGTCTCACGTCCGTGCGAGGACCTTTTCAAATCGAGGACTTCTGATGATTTCCGGTGACTACTGGACATGGAAACACTTGACGTACTCACAATCATAGCCAGAGTGCATTACTGGAAGCATGGATAACCCATGGATATGATTATCGCCTGCGTATAGGCAGCGTCACATATGAGTGAATCTAATGAAAGGGGCCAAGTAAGGGGCAAATTTGGACACTTTAACAAGCTTATATTGGGTGATTTCCGCGATGTATCCAGGCCCAGAGCACCTAAGTAATTCTCAGTGAGGGATCGGGATGTGGGTCACAATGGAGCAGGAGGGGGCGTGCCTAGGTCCTGCGATTGGTCCAGCGAAACCCTCACCATGCAAAATTCGGGGAATTCTCCGCTCTATTTCGCCTTATAGTGACCCACACCCAAGAATTCTGACTAGCAGACATACATATGAGAGCCTCCAGTGATCTGGGCTGGGGGACACGCGTCACAACGCATAAACGATTGAGGGCGAGAGTGCGAGAGCGGGGATAACTATGGAAAATGTGGATGCGCAGGTGATCAGAGTGCCGCGCGTACAAGCAGGCTGGAATCTTCATGCATTTGTCCGTCCATTTCGACAAGTGCATCTATAAGGGATGTCGTTTCGTTATAACACAAATTTAAAAAAAAACTGCTTGGCAGTGATTCTCGTATATCCGAATTCAGTGGCTACCTTTTTATCACTATTTTGGATTTTTTTCCAGGGTACTGAGACTAAAACGTTGGCCATTAGCTCTCTAAGTTCCCAAATATTATTTCCTATTGAGTAAATCAATGATTAAACAAGCTTGCAATTGCTGAATTTAGGGCCACATTTTCAGAAAAAACGGGTGTAGGGCGTCATGCCTGGAAACATCTGCGGAGCTGAGCTCAGCGATTGGCTGCTTGCGTGAATTGACCAATCACAGTGATCGGTCACGCCCCCTTTTCACGCATAATGTGTTGTGTCCGGGAAAATGGGAAAATAGGGGTATCGCGGCGTCGGTTAGTAGCACAAATAGGCCAGGGAATCAGTTCAAGTGTCATGATATGTACAGCCGTCTCAGAATAAATAACGGCCAGTGGCGGACGCACAAAGTGAACTTGAGAACAGGGGGAGGGGGG
>JARK01001552.1:171404-187843 GCA_000688135.1 Ancylostoma ceylanicum
GAGATGAAAGTCATACAAATTTCAACCATAATATTCAATAATCAGTAACAACTTTTTAAAAAATAACAATAGCAATAAACAATTGAAATACACTAACACATATTTCTCAGTTTTTTTTTTGCAATGTAATTTCAAATATCCGGTGATCGCTCTCGGAGGGGGGGACCCTTTCCCCTCTACGCCCGTCATTGGTGCCGACTCTCTCACTTAGAGCGTGCTCATAGCGCACCCTTCATTTGGATAACGGCACATTCCTCGGACTGCTATGCTCTGGATTTGCGCACGCAATTCGCCAATTATTTCGAGACAGTCTATCACTGGATGTACCACTTGTGAGCCAGACGTGGGATTTTTGTAGAAAAATTCTTTACTGGCTGGCGTTACTACTTCCTTGTCCTCGTCAGGGAGTGATATGGTAACCAGTAAGTTCGAATAGACTCCTCGGTCATGCCCAAGTCCCATCTAAACAGAACAGGTACATATAAGCAGGTGCTCCGTATGCCACCTGCTTCCACCCACTTTGTTAAAATGACGTCAAGAAAGAATATGTACATTCCGTTCAAATGCGAAGTGCTTAGTCACAAACGCTTCTTACGCAAATGTTGCCTAGAAACAGAAGCCAATGAAGCTTCAAAAAAGGTTTTAGGAAATTGCATTTCCATCGTCTATATTTCCTCTTGTAGCGGTTTTTCTCTGTATTTTGCACTTACAGCGCACTGAATATTTTTTATTCCAATACCAGCTCTCCATTATAGCATTTTTTTCAAAGTGACATAAAAAGTATGGCATGCATGAATGCAAATAGGTTTTTTTTTGAAGGCATGCCCTTCAAGCTCGAATGTCAGAGGAAGTCCTACTGGCTTGGGAAGGGGGGGGGGGGAGGGAAGATTACCACTGCTGCGCAGGTATAGAAGCTCCAGGTTCTGGATACATCATTGAGATTACCCAGGGTAAATGGGTTGACGCTCGTACCAACGACAGGTAAATTTTTGTGGTGGTGACACATTAGCCCTGGGTGACCTCAATGACTCATGTGGCTCTATGGTTCAGAGTAATTAGGATTACCCAAGGGGGTGAGCATGTTGACATACTCAGATTTGTCCTCAGCCCTGAATTTGCTTACCCACACCTCCCTTTGCTTACCCACACCTGTCTATGCCCAGCAGCTACCCAGGAGTAACCCTACCCATGTACGAGATGAACCATCCTTCCTTTCAGTGATCCAATGTGGCTCAAAAGTCGTGGTCGGCTCGCATGCGCTTCACTATCTGTTTGGATCCATCATCTGTTAAAGCAAGAAGTGGAACCAGTGACAGCATAAGTATGGTGTTCTCATTGGAATGCGTGGATGCGCAGACAATCAGAGCGCCGCGTTGCATCTAGTTTAGCGCGTACTGTAGGTCTTGGTTATTGAATTCGCCTATATATGCACGTGTTTGCGTGGATTGCACACACTATTGCTGTGAGATGAAACCACCGAGAAATGACGCAAATGTGAATGGCGTTCTGTGAGATGTCTACGAAATTTGTGGACGCGCAGACAGTCAGAGTACTGTGTAGTGGTACGAAGCTGGTGCGAAGCGTGCGAGCGGGTCCAGGGTAATGGAATCTCCTGTGTAAGCACCAGTTCAGAGTTAAATTAGGCAACGTTATCCTAAAACTCGTTTGTAGATCATTTTGAACCAAGAACATCTGAAAAATCGCACCATGAACCAAGAACGTCTGGAAGATCTCTGGAAATTAAGAGTGATATTAGCAGGACGATTGGAAGGTCATGAAAAGTCCTTTAAAAACCATTGTTTTTCCAGTCAGTGACCTACAATTGACCCTAAAGTAAGAACTCCACTAATCCAAGCGGCAGCCCTCCTGATAGCGTAGTCCAATGAAACGCCAGCCTTTTTTCACCTCCACACACCTCCCGGCCGCCCTCACACTCACACAATAATGGCCAGTCGACGGTTGCCTGGCACCGCGCTTCCACCAGAGGCCCATTTCTACAATGTATGCCCAGAGCATCCTCCCTCCTATCCATGGCCTCAAAGGTTCGAAATCCATGCATTCATGGCTGGACCACAGACCACACGTCTGGACACCACGTGAGGAATTTTTTATCGAAAAAAAAAGAGTTGTGCCTTTCTCATTGGTTCTAATTGGGGTAATTGTTCGATACATGTGTAGTAGAAATAAGTGTAGTCTCTGCAGTTCAAAGCCTCACAGCCAGAGTTGGAATTGAAATGAATTCACCATAGGTTTAGTAGTCACGGATTAAAGTTTCCTTCGTTCGTAACCTGAACCTTTCTGCCCAAAAATCATAATTTCACAGGAAATTTCAAAAACTCCCACTATCTTCCTCTGTTCTGAGAGCTGCTTCGAAGATTTCAAAGGAAAAAAAAACCCGATTCAATTTTTTTGTGTCAGCAGGTTAACATATGTATTGTATGACTTACCCTTGATTCCCTCATAATTCCTTGAAAATTTTGCTCCTTCGCATACGAACTTCCAGAAGAAATACTTTATTAGTCGTTATTCATGCTACATTTACTCGCGTATTCATATTTTTATTCATTGCCTTTACATCCATTCATGGCCTAGATCCATCATCGGGTTTACCCAGGGTGAACATGTCGACACCCGCAATCGCACTTGGTAAATGCGTGTTGTGGTAGCACATTTACCTCAGGTAATCTTGATTATGTATGCGGCCCCTTGTATTCGATAGTTCGCTGGTAGCTTCTAGTCTGCATGCGTACATGGTCTTCCAAAAAGTATGAGGAGAAAAGAAGAGGCCCTGAAATTCGGAACAGCCTCTCTGCGTTTTTTTCTTCTCCCACGAAAAAGTGAAATATCATTAGAAAGCCATAAAGAACTTTGGAAATGCACTTGTATTTTTGTGCTCCACTTTTTTCCCTAATTGTGCCCGACGGAGCTCAAAAAAATGTCGTTAATTTCCTACATGGATACATTTATTGCCGTACTTGTTTTTTTTGCATGTTCATTTTTTGTAAGTGCAAGGTATGCAATTCTCCTTAAATCTATTTCCAGCTTTTTTCCTTTTAATTTTTTTTTGCTTCCAGATACATATTCTTACGGAATAATTTCCTTTCGATTTCTTGTCTTCACAGAACCAGGCTCATCTACGAGTTCTGTAAATTTGTTTCTCTTAAATCCTTCAATTCCCTCACGTTGTCGCCGTCAAAGTGACGTTTCCGAAAAATAGTGCATGGTAATTTACTCAGCGTAAATCATAAGAAAGCTTGGAGCACACACCAGGGTTACTAGAAATTTACTTGTTTACTTATTTATTCGGTTTACCATAAAGTTGCGCCAAGTGGAGGCAAACCAGATGTGCTATGGTCAACTAAAAGCAGTGTCTCATTTCAGAATCAATTTCATGATTTTGATATCAGAAGAATCTTCAGGCGACGATGATTACAATAGTACACATATTTCTTCACAGAACTGCCAAGTGACTTCTTTTTAAGCTCCTTCTTTCTAGAGAGTTCGAGATGCCCAGTGCGACAGCCACCACAAGGAGTTGCTGTCTGCCGTGGTAGCGGTCAATATCATCGCAGCTACGGCATGCAGCAACTCCTTGTGGTAGCTGTCGCAATGAGGACTTCGAACTCTCTAAAAAGAAGGGTTCCAAAAACGGGTTTTGCTGCATTTCCATAAGGAATTATGTATGTCCTTGTGATCAGCATCGCCTGAGGTTTTTTCTATAGTTGAAATCTTAAGATCGATACTGAGGTGAGAGATCCGAAATGAAGTGGGTTAAGTGCACTGAGTCAAATTGCATAGCTGGGATTACCCACGGTAAACTCGTTGACGCTAATGTTGAAGGTGGATTCGATCGATTACGAGGTGTGGGATCCGAAAATGGAAATAGGTTAACTACAATGGGCTAAATGTATTAGTTTGTCCCATAAATGATGGCCGCGCTCTGAATTTGATCTCTCCAAGGTGTCTACCTGTGAAAATAACGGAAACGAAGGAATGACAAGGTGGCCGTAGAAAGTAAACGGCGCAAGCCTTGAACTTTCTGGTTGTTTAGGAATTGTCTACTTAGCTCCTAAATTGGTGGGCTTATGAAGTTTCAAATTTTCACTACTACAAAGATCGCTGCCATTATTTTTGGGACAACCTAATAGTACTAAACGTTGTCGAATAATTTCAAATAACTCCTTTGTTTTATGTGTATCCTGGAATAACTTCACACAGCTGATATGTATCTTTGTATTTAAATTTTTAGATTTTTTAATACTTCTTTTCGCCCTCACCCTTTCAGCAATGAAGCAATTCTCATAGATTATGAAGTTACCTGCCAAATACTAAAGATCGAATACTAAATACCAAATATCTGTCATTCCAGAGCTCTCCCACTCCACTGGCGGTTATGGCCAGCTGGCGAAGAAAAGCACAAGTCATCACAGCCTTCCAATCACCACAACAAATCATGCTCCTCTCAAAAACACCGTGGGTTTTTTCACGTTTGTTCAGGATAGATGTCATGGAAACGGACGTAACATACGCGGGAAATTGCACTTCTTCGTAGTCGGCCACATTTCTAAGACGTTTCGAAATCGAATACAAAGTACGGACTAAGCGTACCCACGCAATCCGACGCTATAGGGGAATTAGCACTGTGCCTACATTGCCTGCATTATCGGGATTACCCAGGGTAAACGTGTCGACCCCCGTGTTAATGGTGGGCGTTTCGGGGAAGGTCTTACTCTTTACCTTCTTCTCCGTCTAGTGGAAGGAACAAAACAGAGATTAGGTTTTTTGTTTTGTTTTTGTTTGTGTTTACCCTGGGTAATTCCAACGATGCAGAGGGCCGCTGAGCTTTTGTACATTTACCACTACGAGCACAAGTATAGTTTTAAGCCCTATGACACATAAAACGAGAGGCCAAAAATGGTCTTAAGCGAAACGAGTATTGAGGAAAATGGAAAACTCTCGCGCATCCTGGATTGATCCTGACAATCCTTGGAAAATTCCGCAACTCCAAGGAAATAATGAAATATGTCACAGAACCAGCCAAGATGCCGAAATAACAGCAAAAGTTGACTTTTCAGAAATCCATTCCCTCTAAGAAAAACCACACCAATGGAAAGTCGCTGCCATCGGCGACAACGCACTCCAAAACCTCGCTCAACTCAAGTATGAACGGAAAGTCGACGGCCAAAGTGCAGCCGGCTGCGGCTCGAAGTGGTGGAGGTGGCGGCGGCGGCCCGCGGACGGTTGCGAATGCGCTCAGGAAGATCGAGAGCGAGGATTGGTGGGTATCTATTCGTCTGCATACAAGACAAAGGCCTGTACATAGAGGAACTGTCTATAGCTCAATCATAAGTTTTATTTGGATACTTCCACAAAAAAGTTGCTGGAATCTTGCCAGAATTGTTTTACCATCAGAATAGTGCTTTGGTGGGATTCACGTTCCCAGGAGATTCTCGGCTTCCCGCTCATTTAGAGTGGACGAGTTTGTCCAGCAAAATGTCCCATGTGCTGCTGTCTCTGCTTTCATTTGTAACTGCTGTCCGCGAGGAGTCGTTTAGACAAGGACATTTCAGCCTGGAAAGCTCGTCCACTCTAGATGGGCGGATGAATCACAGCCTTCCCAAGAGATTCATGTATCTCACTACTGGTGCCGTTATGTATTAATGAATGATTTTTCTTCTTTTGAATGCGTTTTATTCCGAAGCACGCAATAGTTGTCTAGCACGAATCCTTGGGAAAATGCTAGAAGTCCTATGCAATTATGATTTCTGGGAAACTTCTCGAAATTCACGTGCGCCTGCTCTAAATGGTTTTTTTTCTCTACATAGTTCTGGGCCGCATGAGTAATTGAGATTACTCAGGCTAAATACAACAACGCACAACTATGCCCACGTTACCGTTCAACGCGTTTACCCTGGGTTATCTCAATGATGCATCCAGGTTCAGAACGTCCGTTGCAACAACATTAGTGACGGATCTTAAGAATTATTTATTTTCGTTGATTTCTTCAATCCGTTTGAAGTCAAATGCACGTCTGGTATCTTGAGTAGATCATTATCATTATCTTGAGTAGATCATTACCCTCGCTCATCTCATTTTCGGCATCACGTGGGAAATTTAATTTGCCATTTTGTTTTCACGCATTAGCTGTACTCGACGCTTAATAAGAAGGGACTGAAGCCTATAAACGGTGGTTCAGACTTCGTGTGTAAGGATTATCGCCCCTATACAAGAGGGGCAGTGGGGGAGCAATGATCTTCTGCTGTCCAGGGCCTGGCATCATTAAGATTTCCCAGAGCAAATGTATTAACATCACAAAAATTCACTCATCGTTAGCACAGACGTCGACACGCTTACCCTGGTTAAACTCAATGATGCATCCAGCGCTAGGATTCAAACCAAGCCAAGTGACAAGCGAGTAATGAGAGGTCGGGTCCATTAACCGTGAAGTAACGATAACTTGTGGTCTTGGCACTCGTCCCTCTTTGATTTGCTGAGAGCTAAACTGAAAGTTCCTCTCTAGCATAGCTCTAATGATATCGGTTAGAGCGTTCTGCGAATGTTTTCTTTGCATCATCTTAATGTTGTTACTCCTACATTCTTATCAATTATGGAGCTAAACTGAGAAAACAGATAAAATCGATCGATAAATCGATATCCAGATCTATAACATCCTGCGAGGAGTAGCCTAGACCCCGGCTGGGTTTGGATGTTCCCGGCACTCCTTACTTCGCCACCTCTTTAAAATACTCGATCTCATCGTTTGAATTTGGCGCCCACGCGCGCGCCCAGATTTTTGAAAAAATTGTACATAAGCGTTGCTATGTTTTATATATAGACTAGAATGAGAGAAAATTGGGCAGGTCCATATCTTAACCGTAATAGTTCCGGTGTGTACCAGTGGCGGACGCAGAAAGTGGGAGGGAGGAGGAGTGTGGGAAAAAATTGGGGTCTCCGCCATTTTGGGGATCCGGACAGGAAAAAATTAATAAAAGTATTAATTATAATAAAAAATGATTAATAGAAGTCGTTCAAAAATAATAATGAAAACCAACAATTAAAAATGTACTAATACAAAGTTTTTGCTTATTTTGTGAAGTAATTTCGAAAATTTGGCTTATGTGGACGGCTAGCTCAATCCACATTACTTTAGAGTGATGAGTGGCATGTGGACGATGACTGACATTTGTCGTAGTCTCTTCTTTTCCAGGAATGATAAAGTGGATGGCATCAACCTCATAAGTGAATTGTCTGCATCAAATCCAAAGGAGGTCGCTGATCATATGCATGAGGTAAGTCCGTACCTGTAAAAAGCTAAAACTACAATCCTTACAGGACCATACCATCAGGGGAATTTTTGAAATAGTATTTTTTGAAATAATTATTATAGAATACGTAGAAATCAAGTGTGTATGGCGTAGTAGTGAATCTATGAATAAGCAGATCAGCGCTTCAGAAGAAATCTAAAGGCTACATACTTCAGGTGGTGGTAGCGGTTCTGAACGAGTGCAAAAATCTTCGGTCGAGCGTGTCACGGGTCGCGTTGGCGTGCGTGGGAACACTGACGCAGAACATGAAGTCGAAAATGGACGTGGAGCTTGACAAGGTGCGTTTCGTCTACAAGTTTTCAGCGTTTTGAAGGGTAAAAAATGGAAGTATTAGGTTGTTGCGAAAATAATTGCCGTTTCACGGTATGCTTGAAAACAATTTTTTTCTTGCCCAATTCAACAACTTCAAGCCAATTTGTGCTAGCTCCTGGTAGGGTTTGTTCTGCTCTTTCAGATGCTTCTTCAATAATCTCGCTAGCTCTTCCCTGGACTTTTTTATAGGGTCGCGAAAAATGGTGAGCCGACGCGATTTTCGAGTGATCATGTTGTACGAGTTCAAACTCAGCCATTCTGCAGCGGAAGCAGCCGTAATATGGCACTTGTTTTTGGCACGGACTCTCCTTCCGAAAGGACGGTGAGGTGCTGGTTCGCAAAATTCTCTTCCGGCGATTTTGATCTCGAAGATAAACCCGGTCGTGGTCGAAGGATGCCGCTGGACGATCAAGCACAGAGAGCAGCGGTGGAAACGAAACCCGATACTGCTACCCGTACGTTGGCGGCAGGCCTGGGGGTTTACTATGCTACAGTTTCGAAAAATTTGGCCTCCGTTGTCATGGTGAGAAAAATGCAAAAGTGGACACCCCATGGTCTGACCGATGACCAGCAATCCACCCGCTACGAGATCTGTTCTGACCTCCTCGTTCGCCAGAAAAACGTGCCATTTCTTGACCGTTTAATAACTGTAGATGGAAAATGGCTCCTATTTGATAATAAGAAACGTGGTTATGTATGGGTAGACAAGTTCTCTACCCCTCCAAGCTTCCCTAAACCAGATCTTCACAAAAGAAAGGTTATGTTGACAATTTGGTGGTGTTGTAAGGGTGTTATTCATTATAGCCTTCTGCAACCTGGTCAGGCTGTTACATCAGAGTCACACTGTTGTGACTTAGACCTGATGTATGAAAAGTTGCGACAAATGTGGCCAGCAGTGGTAAACGGAGGTGGGCCTGTCCTGCTCCAGGATAACGCTAGGCCTCACACTCCAAAACTCATCCGGCAAAGACTGACGCAGTTAGGCATCGAGGTTCTCCCTCACCCACCTTACTCTCCAGACCTCTCCCCTACCGACTACCACTTATTCCGGACTCTCGAAGCAAACCTGCGTCAGCAGCAGCTTCCTGATTTGGAACACGTTGAAATTGCCTTCCAAGAGTTCTTAAAATCTTGTGATCTCAGTTTCTACTGTAAAGGTATAAATGAATTACCGGATCGTTGGCAGCGATGTGTAGAATCTGATGGATTTTGTTTTGATAAATAAAGTTGAGTTTGAACAGAGTTACAGCATTTTGAACTGGACTGTCTATTTCGGCAATTAATTTCGCAACAACCTGATACTTAGTGAGTGCTATGTGACCAAAAACCCGAAAGAAAAACATTTTACCACATACACAAAACTCTCCCCTAAAATTCAGCACGTAGAACCCGACTTCAGCCAGATTTTCAATTCCTGCGACTGGATATCGCCATCCTTTAAAAAATTGGGCTGTGTGGCAAGACGTACACTGCTGAGCAATGAATGGTCGATTAATATGCGCGTCGCGGCTGCCGCCTTCAAACGTCCGAGCAGCGCTGCGGATAATAGACAAGTTTTTCGAGCTAAGGTGGGACAGATGAATTCCATCGGAGCTAAAAAAAAGTGTAAGGAGGTGTCCACCGATGTCATTCAATGCGTCGATTTTGAAGGAAGAACCTGGATTTGGGGAGCATGCACGTGCGGCGCGGTCGCGTCGCGGCGTACGTCTTGACCGCCTCCCAAAAAAAATTGTATATTCGTTGACGCCTTTTAATTTTCCGAGTTTAGCTCTGCAACATCCTCATCAACAAGGCCGGCGACGTCTCGAACGCCTTCATTCGCGAAGATGCCAGTGAAGCCTTGGACAAAGTCGTGAAGCACGCATCTGCCAGCAAGGCACTGCAGGCCATCATTGCAGCCGGATCAAAGTGAGCGCAGATTCTCAGCGATTCTGGATAAACATCCTATCCCCACCATTCCAGGTCAAAAAACAACACAATTCGTGCCTCATGTGCTGGGTTCGTCGGCACACTGGTGTCTCGAGTCGGATCATCGACGCTATTAGCGGCCAGCGATCAGCTGGCTAAGCTCGTGCCACAGCTGATCGCGTTCTGTCGCGATGCCAATCCACAAGTGCGCATGCATGGGAAGCAAACGCTGGTTGGATTGAGCCAGGTGAGAGATTTCACCGTTTCCTTTGATCCTGTGGTGAGATTCATGAACGTTCCCGGGAAGGTATAGAGGTTCCCGCTCACATAAATTGGACGAGTTCGTCGAGCAAAATGTCCCATGTGCTTTTGTTTCTGCTATCATTTGTATGTGCGGACTAGGACGAGTCGTTTGGAGAAAGTGCACTCATTTCTCGGAAAACTCGTCCACCCTAGATGGGCGGGTAGGTCACAGCCTTCCCGGGAGGCTCGTTACCTCTGATTGTCAATTTCATGGTTCTCAGCATAAAAAAGAAGCGTTAGGTATGAAGTAAACATAAAATAATGAACCCAGAGGGATACTGTGTACTAACGCATCGATATTAGATTGGTGCAAGAATGCCGCGCGCTTCAAGCCTATATTTCTGAACCCCTCAAAGGCACACTACGATTTCAGAGTCGTTTTTGAGATTATTATGTTAAAAGAATCTCTATAGATTGCTGATCAGAGTGATATACGTGAATTCGTGCAAAACTGCCGAAGGAACCCGATTTCGAGCCCAATTCTTGCGGGGCAAGTGGGCGGGGTCGAGACGGTCTCTAGTTAAATCAATCCGCGGAACGCACAATCTCAGAAAATTCGCACTCATGGTGAGAGTTCCTCATCCGCTTGCTAGCATCTCGGAAATTGCATTTCATAGGTGACTAGCAACGGAGAACATGATGAGGAAAATTCTTGATCCCACCCTGGCTCCGCCCACTGGCTCCTCAAGAATTGGTGCTCGAAAACATGTTTCTCCGGCAATTTAGCGTGGAATCACGCATATCATTCTAATCAGCAGCCAATGGCGATTTTCCTCATTGGAAACCCTTGGGCCGCCGTTCTATTTGCACGGGGCCCTATGGAATCGACTAACTCCTGGAGATCAATTTTTATTTTTGCGCCAAGCTAACACTTATGCTATTGTATAATCTTGAGCGGATGTATTATATTTGTGCCAACTTTGAACGCAGCTCTTCCTGTTTTTTTTTCTTTTATTTTTATTTGCATTTTTTGAATTCCTTTTTGAAATTATTCAAAAAGTTATCTTGGCTTTTGCATTATTTCCCTCTAAAGTCGCATAAACCATAAGGAATTTCCCATGGATCTCAGGTCTCATCTATAGTTGTCTTTTCTTTTCGATACTACATACAGTGAAGTCCAAAAAACCGCGTGATCTGGGCAGGTACCGCGACGCGGCTCTTGGGCAGAGACGCAGAGGAACTCGATGCGACGTTATTTCCCACTAGGGCGCTTCTATCCGAGTGGATTAAATGATTATATTGGATACGACCCTGGAATGGATACTCTAGAAAGTATACAAGATTTGTGGGTGTGCTTTTACGAAACACTTTTTTCCAGGATCCCAGCTTCGACAAGCAGATGAAGAAAAGCGTCACCGATTCTGAATACCGAGCAGTAAAGGAGATACTTGAAGACATAGGCAAGAAGGTGAGAATAGAGGGAAAACAGCTTTTGTCGAGCAAATTCGTGGATTTTACCTGCGTTTTTGATACTAATTACAGTATTACTCCTTGCTTACCTCAATTCCATAACCGTGTTTTCGATTTTTTTAAAACTCTTATTCCTTCTCTTCAGGGCGGTATCGACTCTTTAGACAGCACGTCTACCTCTCTAGCTAGTGCACTATCCAGAAATGGAAGTGTACGGAAAGCGGTTCAGCGGAAGTTGCCGGATAACGTTCAGTTCGACCTGGATGAGATACGGGCGGATCTTACTGCAGCTGGGTAAGAAATTTCTCAGCAAATTTTGGAATATTCGAGAATGAGGCAGATTATACTAGATGCATGCGTCCGTCGCGCGTCGGGTGCCGAATACCGGTAAACGCCGAAGGGTAGCACGAAAGAAAATTAAGGGTAGATGCCACAAGTAGCCGCGACATCGTGAACACGTACGTCTCACCTGCGTCGGGGCTGCGTCAGAGATGCGCCTGGGCTTATCCCTCATTATATCGTCGCACGCATGGGCTGCGTGACAATACGTACGCTGCTGGGCTGTGATTGGTCGATTGTGCACGTCGCGGCTGTAGCCTTCCAAGGTATGAGCAGTGCTGCAGAGAAATAGGCAAGTCTTCTGAGCTCGGATTGGACAGATGAATGCTATCGGAACCGACAAACTGCAAGGAGGTGGCCACAGATGCTATTCAATGGGTCGAATTTGAAAGGTCAACCTGGCATATGCGTGCGCTGCGGTCGCGTCGCGGCAAACGCCTTGGCCACCTCCCGCACGCATGCGTCCAGTACAAGTTGCTCTCATATTACTGTTAATATGAGTACCGTTGCCATGGATGATCAATCATCCCAATTATTGATTTTTTGAGAAAAATCGAATCATTCGGATGTTCGACCTCAGTGCACTGCTAAGATGTTTAATAGATCACACATAGGGCAATTTATACTAGTCGGACGCACACATCCACTTTGGGGAAGGTTTTCAATGAAGACCTGAATGGAACGCGACATGTACATCTTCAACGAAAAGGACTTGCGTCCGACGCGTGATCGTAAACGCGTGCGTCTGAGCTGCATAGCGATGCGACTAGCCCTATTCTTGATCATATAGACGCACGCGCGTCGGACGCACGCATCTAATATCAATTATTCTTATAAGAATCGCCTAGAGTTGCAAGAGTTTTCTTATCGGTTTCCCTTTTCAGATGGGAACGACGTATCGGTGGCCTCAAGCGGTTCTTGGAAATGTCACTGTCGGCAACGAAGGCTGTGGCCAGCGATACTAAGGTCAGCCGTCCACCAATTTTTGGATCCACTCCTCGACTAACCAATCCTACTATTTTAGCTGTTCGAGGCTTTCATTGGTCGACTGAACGACATCAACAGCAAAGTATCTCTGGATGGTTTGGATACGTATTTGGCTACACTGCCAGTGTTGAGCAAGTGGGTAAAATAACCAGTTTTTGACAAAAGAGAGAGAGAGGCAGATAACTGTGAGGGGTACCCTTTGTTAAATGTTGTATCCCAGAAGTGGTAGAGCACTTTTCCCAGCCTAATTTGGGCCCAAAAACTCGGAAAATCATTTTTATGGTATGCCCAGGTTTTATGATAGGAGAGCATGGAACCTATCTCTCATTTGTTATTCTTTGCATGTTTCCAAACAAAAAAAATACAGTTAGGAAAAAGTTTCCTTGTGTTTTCCTTCAATTTGTCCCCTTTGCAGGATGTATTCTACGGAAACGCACTTGAAAGCCGTGCTGAATCAACTCGTCCTCGCCCTAATGTCTCATTTGTCGAGTAAAAGTGAGGAGCATCGCACGACAGCACAAAAATGCCTGCGGGAAACTATCAAGCAAATAGGTATGTATCTCTTCTCATCCTCCCGAAATAATTTATTCATTGAATTATTTTGCCCTTAAAAAGCGTAAATAGAAATTGTTTCTTTTTTTTTGGATTCTCTTACACAATAATCTGAGTGTGGAGCGCTGTGCTTGGAAAGGGCGGTGCGGCCGAGCTCTGCAATTGGTCAATTCACAAAATCAGCCAATCATAGAGCTCGTTCGCTCCGCCCTTTCCCGGTATAACGCCCTACACCCAGAAATCTCAGAGTTCTTAATACAGCTTTAGTTTATCACTTCCGATCAGTGGCGGGCGCAGGAGGAGAGGCGGTGGGGGGCAAGCCTGCCGAGCATTCTCCTTCAAATTACTTTATAAAATAATTAAAAACTATAAAATAATTAAAAACTTTCTTAGTTTAGTCTCAGCTGTTTTTTACTAATACTCATTAGATAATTATTGTTATTAGATGCTTGATCTTATAGTCAATATTTTTGTTCTTTTTACTTTCTATTCGGGTCCCCGATAGCGACCCCACTTTATTCTCACCGTGAGTGGAAAAGGGGCGTAACCTGCCGACTCTGATTGGCGCATTCGACCCGCCCATCACGCCCACCTGTTTGTTCTCGTATAGCGCCACACACAATTACACCATGTATTACTGAATCGATACCGCACGAGTTCAAAAAGATGGGCGTGATGGGCGGCCCGAATGCGCCAATCAGAGTCGCGTGGTTACGCCCCTTTTTCCCCCACGATGATACACATCCCCGCATCCATTTCGCCTTAGGCTCATTTTCGTACTGGGAGATACGGTATCTTCCAGAACTTTCTCAAATAACACAAAGAGGGATCATTTCATAAACAAATATTGTGCTCGGTTTGAATCCTAAAAGCACTCCATGACAGGGTAGGCTTACTGTACGATTACTGTACATAGTAATTCGGTAGAGGTCAAACTTGGGCAAGTAAATGACAAAGCCTTGAAAAAGTATGTTGCCAATCCTGGAAAGGAGGTGATAGGGATGAAATGAATTAATAATTAATAAATTTGATTTAATTTTTTTTCAATTTACTTAATACACTTTTCATCCTGAAGTAATGTTTCGACATAAGCGAAATTTGAGAAGATTTTTATGCAAATTTACTAACTGTAGGCTCAAACATGGGATTACTGTGAAAAATGCATACGCTGTTATGTTACCATGTCGGGTAATTTACCCACTCACTATTTATCCAGGAAAGATTATCGACTTTTGAAGCTACCCAAACGATGTAATTTTTCCGCCTGATGTCAAGTTTTTTTTACTGGATATCTTCCAGATCCTGCCAGTCTCTCGCCGGCGATCGCTGCAGCTACCAGAAAAGCCAACATAAAGCAGAAGCCCTATATGCTGAGCATGTTCAACCGTAAGTTTCCGTTACCTAGGCCAGATCCTGGGATCTTTCCTCATATTTTTCGTTCAGGCCTGAATTTCAATCTTTACCCAACGAAGCCAAAGCAAGTGGAGGTCGTTGCGCTGCCAATACTCTGGGAATGCTTGAAAGCCGGATTGGCGGACAGTGAGATGAAGAAGGCCGTGACCGAATTCGCCAAGGGCCTTGAACAGCTGGTAAACTTCACTTTTTCGACTGATTCGCGAGTTGCCATACTGTAATTACCGTAACGCTCCCTTTCAGATGGGTGAACGTGCACTGCTCGATCAGGCCTCCATGGAGCTGGATCCTCAGCGCAAGAAGTTGCTAGAATCGCTGATTCGGTAGCTGGCCTGCTTCTGGGAGCTTCCTTCTCGTCACGGGTGGATGGAGTGACAGGACCGCAGCAACTCTAGTGGGGACCTACGTAGTTTTTTCTTCCTTTTCTCCAATTTCGTTAAGAATTTCCATTGCGAACATGCAGCACTTTACGTGATGGCCATAAATACAGTTCAAAATTTAGATATTCTTAAAAGTTGTACATTTTTTTCATATTTCCGAGTGTCTTTGCTCATTAAATTAACTCATGTTATGATTGTGAGTTTTCCGTAAGCTTTTCCTGAGAAATACGGGCCAAGCAAGCTTCTCGTTGATATTTTCTAGTCTTGATGTGATAAACCTTGGTTGAGTTTGTATTTATTTTTTATATGTGCAATAAATATAAAATCTGATCTCGCACTGGGCATGTTGAGCTGTGATTGGTTGGCACAAGTGCAACCAATCAGGCAGCAGAAAAAAATTGGCATGGAAGCCGTAACTGCGACTCATGGGCAAAAACCACAAGGTATTTTTCTTTAGTTTTAAGGGGAAGTAGGGTGTGTATTATTTTAATGTACTACATATTTGTGTTATTTCATTACAATTAGAGATAGTTATTATTGATTAGTGATAGTTATTATGTGTATTATTTTAATACAATTAGAGATTTCTGGAAAAAAGATACGACATACCTAATTTTCGCACCACCCATTAGTTATTCATCGAAAGATTGGTGTAGACCGCAATTCATCCAATTGACCAATCGCAGAGACCAGATGCACCGCCCCTTCCACATATAACGCCCAGAACCCAAAAATTTTAAAAAATTGAAGCTATTTTGATTAAATTGTTTTTAGTGACAATAGTGTCGAATGAATTTTTTCAGGAGGTGCGCACTATTTTTTTCGAAAAAAATTATTTTATTGTGGGAGAAAAAAGATTTTCGCTGAATTCCGCTTGAACTTCCGCCTCTTTGATAGGATACGGTATTGTACCACGTTGTACTGGTAAGAAAATTGTGACCGCCGTCCAACTAAACTGAACTGAGGGAGACCCTTTAGTAAATTTTTCTGGAATACTTGGGTGTGACGATGTTGTTCATACGCTGTTTATACTTTATTTCAGTTTTCTCTTCATACAATAAATACCCGCATTTATACCCGCACACTGTGCATTTTGAGATTCGAATGATAGACACGAATGTAGCCAGTCATCTTCCAGAAAGAAGTGACGTGGAAGCCGTAGATTCCTGCCACTGTGGCGTATTCGAAAATGGCGAATAACTCGTAGGCTGAAAAGTTTTTTTTTTGAGAATTAATTTTGAAAATTTAAAGTTTCTGCGCGCACTCACTTGCTGGAATACAATAGACGTTGTAAAGAATGAAAAATACAAAAATAACAGGTATTGTAGCTGTAACTGAGGCCAGGAAGATGAGCTGGAGCTTCTTCCTCCGTTGTTCCTGAAATCGTATCTTTTTTCTTGTTGAAATTGAGGGGTCAAACACAGTCATTCGTGGTAGAGCTCCCAGTCGCAGCTTTCTCAGCCGTCCCTCGTTACTCCGCGCTCCCCCCCCCCCCCCCCCCTGGGGGAAA
>JARK01001552.1:187996-221977 GCA_000688135.1 Ancylostoma ceylanicum
CTCCTCATGGTGGAAAATCCTTGAATGCAGGTACTCTGGGGCCCAAATACATCGTGGAAATTACCCTTGGTGAACGTGTTAATGTGTCCGAACCCACCCTTTACCCGGTATCCATTGATAGATCCACTCATAGCAGGCTGAGGAACAGCACCTCACCTACATGTTGCCTTTACCCATGGGTTATTAACCCTTTTAATGGCACATCCTAGATCATCCTGGTTGTGAGTACTGTTGCTGCCGGGCTACATATACTCCTGGCCCGTGAATGTATTATTGGAATTACTCAAGGTAAACGCGTTGACGCCTGTACTAACAATGGGTAAGTTTGTGTGATAGTGGCACGCTCAACCTGGGTTATCCTAATGATTCAAGCGGGTACTGTTTTCGTCTAGCTAGCCCAGGTAACTTAGAGCTCTACAGTACGACTTTCTTTAGGCAATTTTCTAGGGGCCGCATGCATCATTGAGATTGACCAGGGTTATTTCACGATACAAATTTACCCATCACCAACACACGTGTCAACATTTTCACCATGGATAATCTCCATGATGCTATCGCCCAGACCTGGATGCATCATTGAAATCACCCAAGATAAACGCGTTTGAGCCCGTGCTAACGATGGGTTGGTTTGTGTGGTATTGACACGTTCACCCTGGGTAATCTCAATGATGCATGCGGCCCCTGTTTTCGTTTAGCTAGCTCATGTAACTTGCAGCTCTACAATACGACCTGTTTTCCTCAATTTTCCAGGGGCCTCATAAATCATTGAGATTACCCAGGATTATTGAATTTCCACCCTACAAATTCACTCATCCTCAAAGCGGTCGTCAGCACGTTTACCCTGAGTAATCTCAATGATCAATCCAGAACTTTTCTAAGAAATAGGTAAAAGTTCAGTATCACTCTTTCTGAAACCTCCTATTTTCTTTATTTTTCAAAGGTTGCTATGAAAATTCCATAGAGAGACAAATTTTCTACAGCTCCATTGATTGAATACCAGCCATCTTTTCCTACTTTTGATGGAGGTCCTGGCTTCTCCGCCCCCCCCCCCCCACCTCTCCTCTATCGCTGCGTACCACGCTAGCATGTACGGTCGTTTGATGAGGCTCCACAATCACTTCTTCCCTCTTGAAACGCACCTGCCCTTGAGGATATGTCCACCTTGTCAATAAACTCATAACAACGAAGTAAATGTATGAGAAAACGGCGAAAGCGACGAAGAGCAAAACGTGTATATCTGAAAAATTTTATTAGACAACAATTTGCTGATGTTTGGCGGAAATTGTAGTGGAATTGAGACAGACACATAAGACCAAAAAAAGCATCTGCAGTGAAATAAAGTAGATCTACAATCTCTCGTAGATGAAATTCACTTTAGGTAAAAACCAAAATGTTTACTAAGCTAGTGATTCAAGTATAATAATACTTGAGAACTGAATGGTACTAACCTCCACTTTCTCGTTCTCCTATGACGGAGAGCAGACTGAGGAACAGCACCTCACCTATTCCACAAAAGACGAGTACTCTTCTAGCTAAGACATATACACGGGGCACTTCTCTTCTAGAGAATTCCATCCCTAAAAATATCCGGTGACCAACTGACCGCTTGAGAACTTTTCTAATCGTTGCAATATAACCAAATCCACAATTAGTGTTTGGCAATTTGGTGAGCCAAGAGCAAAGATTATGCGAAAGATAGTGTTTGGATAGATGCTTTTTGCACTATTTGACAGTTTTCGCGTTTCCAGATTCCTTCTCAAGATTCGCTGTTTTTCCTAGTGTAGAATATGAAAGAGTGCATGTTTCTGGAATGAGGCTCTATCTAACGACAATTAGTTGTCCCTCTGGGATAAAAATGTACCTCAACGTCAAGAAAAGTCCTGGACCCTCTCCCAACACCTATGGTGGCTCACCACAGATCTTATTTGATGAGGTTTTTGGACATTTTTGCAACGTGTCGCTGTGTTTCAATGTAATTTTCTTCTTGATTCCAATTATACAAAGTCTCGGATATACAAAAAAGAGGGTCAAAGGGCTGTGCTTATCCAAACGATATTCGTGGAATTTGCGTGGTTTTGCGCCCTGAATCATCGCTACCTATTGTTGCTCATGAGGTCTGCGCGAATTACTATAATTTATGCCTGGGAGGACAACAAGGTAAGTTTTTGATTTTTTTACTGATGCTACCAGTAAGGTCCTCCTCTCCATACTGATGTGTTCCCGAGAGGACCTTAATCCTTTCACCTAATTTCCCGTATATGGCCAGGAAACAAAACGGGCTATTAAGTACCCATTCTTTTAAAATTTTTACCATTGATTTTTAGAGACTAGGATATTATCAAATTTTTTCTATTACACATTACTTGCTCGTCAAAAACGAGAGTCTCGCTCATTTTTCTCCCAAATTTGAAGTTGAAGTGAGCCATTCCATAGTGTTCACATATGACTAAAAGATATTCCCTTACAATGCTTCAGCAAGACGAACAATCTGAACGGCACTGAGAAGAGTATCAACAGTTGGAATATAGTGCGCTCCAGTGGCATATTCATGACTCGAGATATCGAAGGTAGATGAACGATCTGAATGAATGGCAGTGTGTCAGACAATGGAAAATGAAAGGAACGGTAGCAGTGAAAAAGTGTAAGTAGTTAAAAAATGATACAAATGGAGAAAATCAATGTGAAGCGAAAATTTGTGATTTTTTTGCGAAGAAAAAAAGGAAAAGTGGAATATTCCTAGACATCTCATGAAGATCGGTTTTTACACAAAAGTACGTAGAAGACCGAATTTAGGTGGCGCAGTACGGAAATATTTCGAAAATTTTCCAAGAAAATGAAGTGTTAACGTCAAATGGATATGCCTTAGAGTATAAATTCTATAGGCAATCACTACAGGCAAGAGTTTCGTTGAAAATCATAATGTGAAAATATGCATGACATGTAGGAATGTAATGTAAAAAAAATTAAATTTATTTATTTATTTAATACACCATAGGGTGTGCTAACTAATACAGCGGCAAGACAGTAAATGTATTTTATTGAAATATGTAAACTGGAGATAAGTATTGAATAGTGAACTCACTCACCCCGCAAGTCCATCTGTAGCTGTACAGTGCTTCTGGATGAAAAATAGATCCAAGTGAGAAGGATAACACAAGAGCAGCAATCGGGCAGGCCATACATTGTACAAATATGGACCTTATGGAATAGGTCGTGAGCAGTTTCGGCTCGCGACACCGCTCGAAACGAACGGTCGCCATAACCCTGTGTAAACGTCGTTGAAAGAAAAAAGAAAATTTAAAAAAAAATCGAAATGAAGCTAGAGTTGGCCGGGGTCACGATGCCAAAGACAACAGAAAGCGATGTAAACAAAATCGGACGCATCGCTACACAATCGTATGTATTCTTGAGCGGCAAGGTCAACGGCGAAACGCGAAACCTGTCGTGGAGCGAGCAGAAAACAACGAGAAGACCTGTGTAAGTAACACCGAAGCAGCCACACAACCCGTACTGTGTGACGGATGACGTGACGAGAGACCACGATCGAGCACGTCTACCCCAAGGATTTCCTCCCTTAAAAATCCTGCTCCTTCCCGAAGAAGGGGGAAAATGTTATTGCTCTTGTAAAGAACACTAAAAGGTCGCATCAGAAAGGAAAACAAGAAATGTTCCGGAAGAAATCTCTGGATTTGTGGTTCAAGTACACCGACAAGATCGTCATCGCCCTCTAAAGAACTCGTTCAGACCTAGATGGTCTGTTTTGCTGGTCGTTTTCCACAGGCACTTTTACGCGACCGCAATGAGTTCAACAAAGGAACATCCCGTGACCATTTATCATGGACATAAACGTCCTAAACTGTGGAGAATTTCGGGCTGTTCGGGAAGAGGGAAGAGAGTTTAGGAAGTGCGTTGACGAATGCGGAAATAAGTAGGACTTGATGTTCGCATGGTGCAAGTCGGTTTGGTGTAATGCCATCGTAAATATCCCAGCCAGCACTCCCGGGTCTCATTGCAACAATTCGATTAGTGTTCAATTCGTACGGATAAATGACGTCCTCTCCTAGGAATTTCAGGATTTTGAATGTCGGGATCTTAACAAGGCATTATGACGGGATCTCCACAGGAAACTCCTACAGGAAACAAGAGATGGTAGCATGAGGCTCAGGAACAATCCATAAAACTTAAGTACATGGGAGGATATTCGCCATTATAGTAAGTGCCTCCTGACGAATTCAGAATAATAGCCTCCTAAAAACCAGTAAGTTAAAGCCCTAATGTTTCACGCTGATTGTCTAATTCGTCGGACCATTAATCTATGGGCTTTATCGATTAGTGTGCTTGTCGAATGATCTATTACATGCATTCGAATATCCGGTTTGAGTAAGTCGAAAATTGATATGATTAGGAAAGTGGGAGCCCAGCACCTTTAGGTAAAAGGAAATGAGGGGTGTGAATCTTTGGGTTTTTTAGAATATACAATTTTTCGAATGAACCCTCAAATTCTTAATCGGATAAATGGAATTTAGTCGATTTTTATCTAGTCAAGAGTATACGGCGTCCACATTTTCGAAAAGTTCTAACTTTGGTCATTCAATCATGAAAAAGGAGCATCAGCCAATCCATACACATTTAAGTGAAAACGCTATTTAATGCTAGCAAAAAAAAGCCAAGTCCATAAGCGAAAATGTTCTAAGAAAGTTTTTCACCTATGAAACAGATGTTATCCATGCACTGAGACGTCAATGTGCCAAATGTCGGCAACTATCGAGAAATTTATTCAAAAAGGGCGACCTGGACAACTGACATGATGGTAGCCGTTGCCGTGCCAGTTCGTTCATGAGCTCGAGCCAAAGGTTACGTTTTGCATCCGAGGGATGGGCCTTTCTTGCATTTCTTATTTATGTAAATGTGACATCAGACTATTTTCTTAGTTAGAGGTGTTACGTACATCTGGGAAAAGTTTCATTTTGAAAAAAAAATTATGGGAAACACGGGGCGCTGTTTGTGTTCTACTAGTATGTACCTGCTACTTGCATGCTTGCATATTTTCATAGGGAATTAAAACGTAGATGCCGAACATGTACATAAGTACTCGTGTTGCCATTTTTATGGCCGAACATGCAAACAAAGCCGGACGAGGACCGAACGGGAACTGATCTTCTACTGCTAGTGAGGTGTTTCACATTCTCATGGATCTCTGGATCCGCCAGCTCCCACAGTGCAATTTTTCCGTTGATCGCATTAAGACTGAACAACCCAGCAACGTGAATAGGGTGAAATAATGACATGACCAAACAGACCAAAGAGAAGAGTGGACTAATAGTGAAAAAAAACAACTAAAGTTGAAAATTTGCAACAGACCAACACAGATGTGCATATTTTACTACTTCATAATACTACGGAATGAGAGTCGCTATTTTCAATAAATGCTTCTTTCGGTAACAGATTTTCTATTGGGAAAATGAGCCATGTATTGGTTGTAATGAAGACCTTGGGTAATTGCTTTATCTCACCGTGAACTACACTCGGCAGAGTACTGCTACTCTGTAGCTCGTGCTGCTATACGCATATCTGATGTGTTCTAACCTTTCCATTTTGTTCAGGCAGGGTCAAAGGGCTAACAATAGGAAACAAAATTGCAGAAAACAACAACCGTGAGCCATATTATCCGTGCTTTTCTCACTTCTTCATCATATAATCAAAATCCCTTTCCGCTGCAGTCCTTCTGCAAACTACACTTCGCAAATGAAGCTTAAAAGGGTGCGATTACAAACAAAACATATCTGGAAACCCCTTGGATCGCCAACGATCGCCTTTCCTTCACAGTTTTGCAAGAGGACCAAAACTGAAAAAAAAACTCAGTGTTTGCTCATTTTTTGAAGCGATGAGGAGCAAGGTTCTGAATCACCACGGCTCTCGAGGATTTGTCGAGCGCTATACCGCTGGTTTTTGAATCTTTTTTGCAGAGTATTCCTACTTTGCTGAATCACTGTCGAGAAAGTTGACCTTCACATGGCGGGCTTGGTTTTTTTTTGCACAATGAGCTTGGCTAGTATTTCGTCGGATGGCTACTTATTTGGTAGAAGATCTCCGTGGCTTAATGCAAATGTTCTTGCTCAACGTGTTTACCGGAATTTCTTTGTAAAGAAGAGTTGCTCTGCTATTCCGATATCTTCTAATGCTTTCTTATAGTTAAGCTGGAATTCAAATATTTTTCAGTTTTTCTTTGCACTGTTTGCCTTTCGCATTTGGATTCTCTCACTGTTTCCCTGATATTGGCTCTGGCCTTTGCATTTAATAGTGTTTTGCCTTTTTTCATTTGTATTAGGCACGCTATAAGAGCTATTCGCATGATCTGCTCCTCAAGACGGCCGAGCACTTTGACAGCTTCAAAGTTCTTTACTTCGTCACTCTTAGGTTATGAAGCGTTGCTCTGCCCCACTTTCTCGTGGTTGAGACCATCTCCACGTTGTTTACGCTGTTATCAAAAATTTAATTTCACATTTGAATCTTCTAAAAATGAATACGTATGTAAGATAATGATAAATCGATAAATCGAAAACAAGATAATCCATGCTTTTTTTCTAATTTAATTTGTGTAGTCTTTTTGAAGAATTCCACGAGCCATTGTCGTGGAGGGTGCACTATCCCCTTCCTCTCCTCGATCCAACTCCTTTGTTGCTCTTTGTGTCCAAATATTTCAGCAGGTATAAATTTTTCTAGAAAAAAAAATAAATTTTTCAAGTAGAGATCACTCAGGGTAAATGTATTTTCACCTCTATATTTGCCCACCGTAAACAGAGGGCGTGAGTACGTTTACCCTGTGTACTCAACGGTGCATCTAGATCTGTGATTTTCCAAATTATTTGATGAAGCCTTTTTGGAAAAATCGACGAGCCATCGTTTTGGAGTGTGCATAATCCCTCTCCTCTCCTCGAAAACCACCTTTTCCAACAAACGGATAGTTCGTTACTTGATTGGACGCCTACCAGTCACATGGTTAACCAACCAGTTGTGAGTCCGCTGCGCGACGACGCGTGCAAGTGCAGCTGGTAGGAAATGCTAAAAAGTCCAGGAAGACGGCGTTGGGTACTCTGTCAATAATAGCCCCAATGTTGAACCTAAGTAAGTTTTCTAAGGGTTTTTTTTTTGTAGATTAGTTCGAGAATGGAGAAGCGCTCAACTACCGTGCAAAATCTTTGAACGGCGCTCAACATTCAACCATTCCTGAAAACTCGTCCAGCAACTTTCTTCGTGGCTCCGCCTTGTCTCATCCCCTTCTCAGAGTCCAAACAATCTGTTTGTAACTGCATTTAAGTGTTCGTTTCGGAATGCTCTAGTAAGCCTAGTGACCATGGATTGTTCCAGAAATTAAAACAAGAGGGCAAATCCTGAAAACCACCTCGTGTAAACGCGAACGTACACGCATGCTGTAAAGCAGTTTTCACCAAATTATCTCTTTTTTCCGTTGCAGCCTTCCCAACACATGCGCCGTAACTCACCACCAATAAACTTTCGGCCACATGGTCAAGTGTTCCGCTCTAGCAGCGATGGATGAATTTATTTGATTTCTTGCCCTTCCTTCCTGCTTTTGTGAAAGTTTACCTAATATGTAGAACATCATATTTCCAAATAAGGGTCGGCAGAAGATTCAGGAAAAATCGTACGCTGATTGAGATCCTGTTGATTTCCGACTTCATGGGGAGCTATTTCATGGACTTTATAGGAAAAATTGTCGGACTTTCTAGAGTTTCTTAATTTTTTTCTTCGTTTAGTTTCCTTATATCAGGAGAAAAACGTATAGAACGCTAATTCGGAATTGAGCTTTTGATAATAACTAGTGCAAAACGCTGATAACCTTGCATGTACTCATGTACATATTTATTTCACCTACATATCTCTGGAGAAAACAATTCCTAAAAACGCTGTCCCCGTTCTAATTATTGATTAACACGTTCGCGACACACGCGCTTTTGCGTAGCTGGGACCCGTGCTCGACCGGTCGAGCACGTGGTCCCACGCGATAGCTGTTTTTGCCTTCCCATGGAAAAGCAGGATTTTTTCGTGGGAGTTGTCCTTTCTTTCGTTGTTCCTGAAGGTCTCTTCCATTTCCGCTGTCTACTGATTTGTCATTCTCAAATTTTTTTTAAAGTTTATTGTTCTTCTAGCTGTTCTAGTTCGAAAAATCTAATGAGAAAGTTAGAGAGAAGGTCTGCTTTGCCCACTACGTGTGCGATACTCTAAAATATCTGAAACTATGCTACTACAAAGGAATTGGCTAAATGTTTTTATTTCCCAAAGATATGACACTAAATGGAGAGTGCACGACCGGTCGTGCATGTGGTCGCGAACGTGTTAAATGTCTTTATTTAGCTTGCACACCTTGTAATAGTAATATTAGTATTAGACTGTATTAGTAATAGCAGATGTAATAATTTTCGTATTATTAGACAAAGTCGCCAGTTAATTATACTAATTTCTTGCCTACAAATCCTTTTTTCTATTTATTTATTTATTTATTTATTTATTTATTTATTTATTTATTTATTTATTTATTTATTTATTTACTTGTTTATTTATTCAATGTACACTCGGAGGTGTGTGCACAAATGAAAAGAAAATACAAGCGAAAAACATCAAAAACATGTTTATGCTCGTTTTCCTGTTTTTGTCTGTTTGTTCGTCTGTCTGTGTTTTTGCTGTTTTTCCTGCTTTCTGTCATCTCGGTTGCTTACTCACAATTTACTCAAGACCTCATCTCCTACCATTCACTCCGCTCATGCTCTAGCTACCGTTGTAAATCTTCTGCGCTCAAGTTGTGGCTACTAGCCACGCCTTTAATCCATCACTTGTGCACAACACTCTGGTTTATTTTCTTCAGCCTCCTCCGTAGTTGCACCTCCATTCACCTTCCTCCTTTCCAGCACTTGCGAAAACTAGCGAATGAAGGGGGTGTACATAGAGCTTTCGGTTCATTCACCAAAGGAACATCTTGCTTTTCTTTTCTTGAATTTGCAGTGTCTTCCATATAGCGGGGTTGAACGGTTTTTTTTTTCAGATTTCCTGCATTTTAACTATTTTTCATTCCTTCATAGTTGCTTGAGGGGAAGCATGCATCACAAAGTGAATTTTCAAGAATTCCGTAGAAACTTCTGATCTGTCAACTTAATATAATTCCGTACTCCATTTTTGACCGTAACCTGATTCAATTAGTCAGTAATTCCGTGATTTTTTTTTCATTTCTTCCAAACAACTTCAATTGTCATGTACAGACTGCACATAATTCATGAGTTCTAATGAAAATCCTATTGTTATAAGCAACAATCGCGATCACCCAGTCGACAATGGGATATTTTATTTATTTGTTTATTTATTTATCCATCTCCGACTCTCGTTCCTATTTAGGGAGTACCTAGCATCCCTTCAGTTTTCCACCATAGAATCTTGATATTTTCCGCTCAATTTATAGCGCTTGGAAATGATTAGGAATGATTCCAGAAATTCTAAAAAAAAGTGATTTCGAAACTGAAGTGGAAGAGAAAAAAAGCCCACCCACTGAGTGCTATAAATTCCTCCCAGACACCTCGGTTATTGATCACCATTATTAACGATGACATTTGTCGGACAGGTGTCCGGCTGTTTCCGAAAGCAAAAAGTCTCGAAATATCTGCGTAGTGTAGGCGTTTGCAACAAAATGCTTTTCAAAGCTTATTTCTTCTTTGTAACCTGAGACGTTGAAGAAGTCCTGTGTAGTAGAAGAGCTGAGCCTGCAAGGGCGTCTATCCGGAAAAACTTCCGTGACTCTTTTTCGGTTGTTGAAGTTACAATAGCTTCAGAAGTTTCATAGAAAAATGGCAAGTGTACGTAGGTTGGAAGAAAAACTCTGGTTCTCTATGAGTTTGTTTGGGCTCTTATCTGATAACTTTTATTTTTGGCTAGCTTTCGGCAAATGCCTTCTTCAGATCTTAATAATCAGAAATATAACAACACCATCAATTACTGGACAATAGTGAGAGAAGCAAATCTATCGTATCAAAGAGAGAAAAAAAAAACTCTTCTCGGCACAATGTTCGTGTTGCTAGTAAATGGAGGGGAGCATAAGAAAGGAAGTCGTAGCCGCTATCAATAGGCGCTTCAGGTTCTTAACCTTTGAGCTACCGAAGGTCCACAACCTTTTTCATCCACCTAAACTACTACAATTTTCCCGTGTTTCCTAGGACAACAGTATTGCTTGGTTTTCTTAGAACAACAATACATAACATAGCTAGCGTTCATCTTCTTCTTTCTCCATTCCGTGGACATCTGTTGGACAACAGAAACAAGTGAATCCATCTCAATAACGTTTTTCTCAGCAACCAGGCCAATCCCGTCGTCATCGTTGTGAGAGACAATGTGCCGCCAGCCAGTGTTATGATGAATTGCTGGCATTTTTCCGCCACACCTTGCCGGATTTTTGAACTTGTCTCTCTATCCTTGCCGGCTGCAGCTCGTTGATACATTGACCTCTTCAGATCTGCAGATATTTTAAACAAAAATGCACTTGTTGTTGGGTGGTTTAGTGAGTGTGTTGTTGCAATATGGAATGCCGATGATGTTGTTGCAATATGGAATGCCGATGACTTTTATAGCCTCAAACTTGGATAAGTAAACCTTATGTAAAGACGTGAAGCAAGCGTATAAATTTACGATAAATACAAAGTCAAATAACGACTAATATTCAAAGTGTTCACAGATAAGTAAGATATCTAAGCGTGCTAATGCAATCAGTAGGATACATTAACGTACAGCGTGCAATAACTACAGAGTGAATCCTAAGCGTAAGACATATGAAAAATACATTTCACTAAGCACTAAGCGTAGAGAACAAAATCAAGCGCAAAATAATAAAAAATGATCAAAGGGTAGAACATTTCCGGCGCGTGGTCCGTCCTTATATGCGGTTTTTTTTATGACGACAGTGGTTCATGCAGGGTCTATGTTTTAAAAACATTATTCTTGGAGCGAGATAACCATGCATGAGTCACTGATCTGCTGAAAGGCGATCCTCCGATTTCCAGCGACATCTTGCAGAAATCGCGATTGTTCCGCGATATGTCTATTTCAAAAAACAGAAAACGTCGCTGCAGAACACGATCAGCGACCGTTTACCAGGTGTTTTCCGAAAAACGCTCTGTTTGACTTTGTTCTCCAAGTAACAATAAATTCCTGATCACTGGGAATACAAAGCCAGCCGTCGAGTGTTTCCCAACTACTCTTTCCTATTCACCTATTCTTCCTCGTTGAAAAGCAGTTCATATTTCGGCATACGAGCGTTGTATCATCGCTCTCCAGCTGTGAAGTGATTTATGCATAACAACATGCACTCGATGTGTACGAGTTCGTGGTGCATTTCTTCTTTGCAACGGAAAAACACACGAACGCTGTGTATTTCTCGAACATTCTATCTTCTGAGCTGGTCGGCTTTCTCTTGTTATCCTGGAGTCAGCCATTGTTTATGTGGAATTATGCTAAAACTTGCAAAGAGGAATAGCTTCAGAGCTTTAGACACGATGATCCTCAAGGACGCATAGTATCCAAAATAGTTTCTACCCTTCATTTTCTTATAGGTTAGGTCATGAAAATTTATTCCCACTATGATTTAGTTCTGAAGAAATCTTAGATTTAGGTGCGATTCATTCTTTCTTTCTTTCTTTCTTTCTTTCTTTCTTTCTTTCTTTCTTTCTTTCTTTCTCTCTTTCTTTCTTTCTTTCTTTCATTCTTTCATTATTTCATTCATTCATTCATTCATTCTTTCTTTCTTTCCTTCTTTCATTCATTCATTCATTCATTCATTCTTTCTTTCTTTCTTTCTTTCTTTCTTTCCTTCTTTCATTCATTCATTCATCCATTCATCCATTCATCCATTCATTCATTCAAGCATTCGTACGTCCATTCATTTATTCATTCATTCGTTCCATTATTCTCATTCATTCATTCATTCATTCATTCATTCATTCATTCATTCATTCATTCATTCATTCATTCATTCATCCATCCATTCTTTCATTCGTCCGTTCACTCATTCATTCATTCATTCATTCGTCCATTCATTCACTCATTCATTAACCTACTTCTCACTATATACTCCCTGTTCTTTCCTGTCTAAGAATTTCTAAGAATGCCTATGATTCACAGTTCCCATCCTACGCCCTTTTTTGCAGCGTTTATACTGATTCCTGTGGTATTTCGCTAAGCAGGAAAGCTGCCGGCTTTTCGGGATGTATAGCGACTGGTGTAAACATGAGTACATACTTGTTATGTCCGTCTGTTCTCATTTAACTTTTCTTGCACTATTGATTTTGTAAGTGATAGTGAGGGAGTGAAAAGCTAGCGATCGGTGCGATGTTACTTCAACCGCTACATTGGAGTGACGTATGTTGAACGCTGATCTTTCGAAACGAAAAAATCAGAAGAGACCTTGCTTTCGAAGATTATAAATTAAACTCCGAACCTCCAGTTCACTGTAAAGCCTCAGACATTTTTAGTGCTCACTTTGCTCTCCAGATATCTGAGAAGGAGTATCCAAATCTATGAGAGCATATTCCGGAATTTTCTGGAAGCATAGCGAGAAACTACTTGAAAGCACAACCTCACTTCGGGGATGTCCTTAGGATTTTCTTACGGAAAGATTCTTCAGAAGCTGCTTATTGTAATTGCCCTCATGATTTCGTGAGAAGCTGCCGAAATAGCGCGTTATCTAGCCCCAATTCTTGGAGAGTTCGTGGGCGGAGCACGGGGCGGGGCTAAGGTGGGAGATTTTAACATTCATTGCACGTGCAAAGCACATGAACTGTGGATAAAACCAAAAATTTGAAAAAAAAACGAACACAAACACAGTCAACGTGCCATTAAGAGAACGAGGTTTCTTAGTAATGTACTTCTGAAAGCGCACCTTCTGAGGAATTTCGTACTTACCGTGAAAATTAATCATCATTCACTTCCTGAAAAGAAGGAAGTGTGCTGAATGGGTGAACCAGCAAAGGGGTACATGATGCGGAACTACATGGTCCCTCCCTGGCTCGGCCCATGAACCCTTAAAAGTTAGCACCCTGAAAACATTATTCTGGCGGTATTGCACGGAATCATGCAAACTATTAAGATCAGGAGCTTGTAGATTCTTTAAAGACAAAAATTTCAAACCGAACCTGAGGTGAGAGACATGTAAGGTACACGCTTTAGGCTGAAATTCTTTTTGTTCAGACTTAATAACTCACCACCTCAGCACTGGGATTATCTGTGAGAGTGACGCGTCGAGCTTGCCCTACGCTTTCTGGAGGGCTTTCTCCAAAGAATCCACAAAGCGGGGCTCCGTCTTGCTGCTAGGTCCAAGAGCGGTTTCCGAAGCGAGCGGCAGGGCCCCAGCTTGTGGAAGATTCTTTTCATGGAAGTTTGCTTCATGCCCACTTCTTGTGAAGATCCGGTGGAGCTAACGCACTGCGTCCCTGCGTATTCTTTCACGTAGTACCTTTCTGAGATTGCTCGTAGTGATCATAGATACGTACATATTTTCTCCATCCAGATCGATCATCCATCCATGATTCCTAGGTCCTTGTAGTGTATGATGGGTCTCTGGATAATACTTTGATGCACTCCAAGATGACGGTGAATTTCGCGTGCCCAGGACCTTTGGCGATAAAGCTCAATAATTGAATGGCGGTGGCAGAAGCGCTTGACCATTCTAAAGATGGCGTACGCATTTTCATGCTTGAATAGATAAAGCATGAACAAATTGAAACAATAAAAACGAGAAACGCACAGAATAAATCAGAGGATCCCAACAGGAAGTCAAATGATTACAGGGTGGCTGGTAAGTATGGATCGCTGCGAAGTCCAAGAAGAAGCAATAATGCAGATATGGATCATATCAAGCCACGTTAAGAAAGGACAAGGGGTGTATAAGTGGCAAATACATTTCTCACAGAAGAAAGTACCCTAACGTCAGATTTTTCAATGCTAAGAAAACGGCTTGATCAGAAACAGGACCATGCCAGACAATCTCCATACGCTTGACAATGTTAGTTTTTTTTTCATTAGATTGTTCCTGCTCCTTCCTTTTTTGTTTCGACCAGCTTCATTTTTTTCTCTTATCACAGTCCTGAAGACAGCACACCTTTTTGGTATAATAAATGAATAAATAAATGAGGCTCAAGACCAGCTTTTTGAGTCCACCAAGTCAACGAAGCGATGTCGTGTGCTGCCACTGCAGATGTGTGACTGTCATTCCGGACGTTTGAGGATTATTGGGTTAGGGGGTCGTATGCGTATCTGCAGATCCCATGAAGGTAGAATAGGTAAAGGTTTTCTGAACTAATAAATTTCATAACAATTGTGGTCTTTGCTCTCTTTGTGTTTCTAATTTCCGAACTACTCCACTAATTCTATTAGCCTGAGCTCTTGAGGACTGGTTACCAGCCCAATGTTTTTGTTCATTTTTCATAGTCCGCATTGTTGATCAACTGTATATCAGATTTCCCACAGCGCACGTACCATTTGTTACAGTTGCTGCGTTTCTTTATTTTGTTCATGAAGCGGGAATTTCTATTAAAATCCTTCCCTCTGAAGGGTTTTATTTATGTGCCAACCAGGTTGTTAGGTGGTAAACTTTATTTGGCCTGACGTTTCGAACAGATCGCCGCCTTCAGAGGCCTAAAAGTACGCACAAGAACGAGGTACATAGTATACTTTGGACCAAATAGAAATCGAATAATTTCCATAACTTTAATAACATTTCAGGAAACAATTTAAACTTCCTGATATTCGAGAATGAGAAAGCCCCAAAGCTCTTTTTCTCTTTCGTACAGCACCACAGTGGCCTCCAATGTTAGACCATTAGAATTTTCCATTTATTCGAAATATTCGATATTCGAAAGCAAAAATATTCGATTTCGAATAAATCGAAAATTCGAATGTCCCAACATGGGAGACCAATACAGTGCTGCACGAATGAGAAGAAGAGCACTAGGGCCTCCTCATTCTAGAATATCTAGATGTTCGAATTATTTCCTAGATTGTTATTAAAGAAACAAAATTATTCGATTTTTATTCGGTCCAAAGTATAGTCGCCAGAAACCCCAAGATGAATAACAGGATAGAGTGCTTATCCATCACTAGTGATTTTCTGCCGTACATATCGTTATGCGAGCTGTAGACTGTAGATAAAATAAGATGCGGACAACCAAGTGAGTTTCACTCGTCCGCAGCGACAGTCTTCTGCAGGTTTCCGCAAGAACGGTGGTGACAAGGTTGATTTATTCTTCGTCCTGGGTCTTTAGGGATAGCGAGCATGGGGTAATGTTGAGAAACTGGCAGGGTTAGCTGAGACGTTTGGCGGTTTCTGTCACAGACCAAAACCGCGAAACACTTTTAGGCCTCTGCAGACGGTAATCTGTTCGAATTGTGAGGCCAAATAAAGTTTACCACCTAACAACCTGGTTGGACAAGAACAGAACACATCGTTGGAATATAATGCCCAGGTTCAGAGAAGAAAGCATATGGAAACTGTCCCTCTGATACTATATTGAAAGTCGAAAATCTTAGCACATGCGTAGTCGTCGTGTGAGCTGCCTCAGCATCAAGTTATCTGAAAGAGTTTTCAAGTGTAGCTACCGTGAAACGTGTTGCTCATGGTATCTTGGGTGGATACGGAGCTTTGATAAGTATTGTACTCTTCCATGCCTTAGACTGAACAGTGGACAGGTGATGCACATGTGTACCATTCCCAAATTAGCCATTCCTGAAATTCTTTGAAGATTATTGAGTTATGCACATATCTATTGCCTTTTTTTAACCAGAGGGTATACTCGTCCTATGGTGCTGTAGAAAGTTCTCTTGTTCCTGCTTTATAAGTATTGCTAAATGGAAGCTGAAACGTGATTTTCTACTGTTTTTCTCGAAAAATGAATAATTTATGATTACCGAAGAATAGGTGCGGAATTTCTGAGAAGCAGTGACCAAATTCACTACCGCAGTGGTAAAAACAGGAAAGGAAGTCCACGGTGTGGACACTTGTTCTGAATTCCCTTGAATTTTCCGTGTTTGGTTGTTAGACGATAGAATTTGGGAAAAAGAAACTGCTCCAGAAATAATCGCCTATGTCAAAAGGGTTCTTCAAGCGTAAATGGCAGTGCGAGCTACGTAATAATAGCGAGAGAGATTTATAGATAGCCATAATAACTGGTGGAGTCCTTTTTCTTCCGAATTCGAGTCAATCATCCCTGGATAAACCATAGGCCGATGGCATGCTTCACAGCGACGCTATCGCTGCTGCCATTCACCATCAAAAGTTCTAGTGCAACTGTTTTTACGCCAACTATCCATCTCAAATTGTATGATAAGACATGATAATTTGTACCATTTCGTTCTCATCATTTTCATCTATTTTCTTCACAGCGGCTGTGTCGCTATGAAGTATGCCATAGGCCACGGACTCTCCGAAAACACATGAAAAATCCATGCGTAAGGGGAATGATACGATGCATGGACTAGATCTTGACTTAGAAATCTTGCGGCAGTTTACTTTGTGATTTGTAGAGATCAGTGTAGCTCATTAGCATCACAACATCCATCCCAACAGAGCAGCCAAATTGGGCCAAGTTTCCACCCAGAAAAAAATGGGTACCGCAGAAGCAGGGTTCTGGATCAGCGCTCTACAACTGTTGATCGGATTTGAGATCTTGGAGGTTTTTTTTTCAAAAGAAAATCTCAAAACTACCTCTTTACTCAAGCCAGCGCCATGATGGCGAAGCCGTCTTGATTTTTCTGTTGGCGCTTCCACATTGCCTCGAAAAAAATTAATTTCTAGATGATTAGTATGTGAACAAATAAACATATGATAATGGGACGCTTGGAATGAGACGGTCCTAACTCAGGACACGAAAAAAATGCGCCAGGAGCCGCATACATCATAGACATTTCCCGGAGTAGATGTGTCAACACCCCTGAGGTTTACCCATCCTCAGCATAGGCGTGCAGGCGGCTACCCTGGGTAATTTCAGTTACTATATATCCAGGCTCGGATGACTTCTGCTATACCAATTTTCTGCTCGTTAACACATCTTGTTGGCAATATTCGAGTACAGGGACTGACGATTCATTTTAAAAAAGGACCTATCAGTGAGTATTTATGCCTTTGCCTCCACGGATTTCCCTTTTCCTCGAAAAACCCACCTGAATTCTTTTTCCGTGTCCTCTCCAACCTCTTTCCCTGCACCACTCGCCAAGTGGCATTTTTTCATTTGCCTCCGTTTCCAGCGCCTCAGTGCTCACGCCTCAGTTCTTCTGTATGTTCTTCGCTGTCTCAAAGACCGCCTTTATTTGCGCAATGTTCGCCAGCGCACGATACAAGCGCATGGATCTGCGCATGTTTCTGCGCCCGACCACTTCAGCCACCTCGGCGCAGCTACTTGAGCAGCACCAGCCAGCCAGCCGAGAGCCGCTGCCCGCCAACCAGCCCACAGCACATTGTTTGAGCTATCGTTCACGGCGTTTCGGCGGTGTTCACGCGTTCGTCCGGCTGCCACCGGAAGTTTCCGTCGTCATCATCGACGCAGTCGCCACACGCGACGGCGTCGTCGCGACAGACGGTCAGTCGCGCGCGCGCGTCGCGATAGGGATCTCTTCGCTCGCCTGAATTAATGATTGTCATTTGGCAGCAGCATTTTCGCATTAGATTTGCGTCGTTGAGCAATCGCCTCCACATGTTCCGATTTGATAATCGCCGCTCACTGCTGCGACGCACGCGATCCTCCTTCGCCTCTACCCGCCATCGGTGCGTGGTGCCTTTTTCTGTCACCTACACGACAATTTCCTGTGTCTTGGCCGAAAATTGCTCGAACGCACCTTTCGATGGCTGGCTGGCTGGCAAGGATTCGGCCAGCCAGCACTCCAACCCTGACCTCCCCTCCTTCCCCTCGCCAATCCGATCACATCTAATCGCTATTAAAGTAAACAACCCACATACAAGAGCATTGTTGTGCCGTTTGTGGCGCGGTTGAGCCGCTCTGGCGCCCAAAGCAATTCCCACCATCTGCCGGCGTTTAATGTCTCTCCTTTGTAATCAGGCTAACGGCGCTGATTAATATCTCGTGTAGATATTTCATTTTTATGGAATGTCCTTTCTCCTGGCTTCCGCTGCGGCTCTCAGTTATACTTCTAGCAATACAAAAACCAACAGTCGATATTTCTTCTTCGCTCATTAATTCCGCCTATTCGTCTCCTCCTCTGTGGACATGTGTTTTTGTGATTTTTCGCTGCAATGGCGCATTTACTTCGGAATCCACTGCAGCTCTTAGTAGCTTCGCTTTTGCGCTGGTTATGAAGAAGTATACACTCCTTCCTTGCATTCTACGTACAAAATGTGCAAGAATCCCCTTCCAAAGGTTTCCTTTCCGTTTTTTTTTTTTTGATTTCCAAAAAGATTCTAAATTTCCCATGTGCTGATTTTAGGACAGAGATCATTGTGGATTAGATTAGTATGTAATGTCTATCTGTTTTCAGGATCTAAACTGTAAACCTTAGGTAATGAAGGTAAATAGAACTTTACTGTATGGTAGGTACATTCTCAGGAGGCTTGCAATCAATCCGCTCTTCGAAAATGGACGAGTTTTACGGGTCATATTTCACGAGTTTTTCTTACATAAATTGTCACTGTCAGCGTGGATGATTCACCATGCCAAGTGTTCTAGGTTTCAATCACGGCCTGGATGCATCATTGGGATAACCCAGGGTAAACATTTTGACGTCCTGGTTAATGGTGGGTGGAATCGGCTTACTCTTTGTCTCGGTAACTATAGTGAATCTCGTTATGGGGATCGGCTTCTTACAGAGGATGGTTCCCTAACCCTAGCTTTAAGAATGGACCTCCATAAACTTCCCTTTTTCCCGACTCGTTCCGTTCCAACTGTAGTCTGTAGTCAGGCACCCAACGATGTACATGTGTTATCATATCTGGATTAGTAGTGGATTTAGTCTGCTCTGCTCACCCAACATATGTGTGTGGGCCACGTCCGTATCTTAAAAGAAGTGGAACACTGAGATTCTTGCATTTCTATTATCCACGTGAGCACATAATTATGTACATGCATAGTCTCAAGCGGGATAAGGAGAGAGGGCGTGGGGAGGGGGCGTCTCCGAGAGTCTCTGCCAAGAAAGGGAACCTGACTTCCGAATACCTGAATGAAGTGGAGATTCAAGAATGATAGAACATGGAATTTCAAATTGAATGTTAAAAATTTACTTAATACGCAATAATTAGAAGTCAATTTTCGAAAATCATAGGGGATCAAGAAATACTCGATGTACTTTTTCAAAACTTGCAATCCATGCTTTGTAGAGAGGGGGAGAGTGTGAGGTAGGAACGAACCGCTTTCTTCATATAACGGCTATTTGTGCTAATTTCCTCAAGAAAACGCAATGAGTAGATCTAACAAATAAATAGACAATTGTGTACGAAACTCGTTCACCTGCATACATATTTGCGCTGCAAGACTTGATAGAATTAGTAAAACTAGCCTTCTTATAATTCACTTATTGCAGGCTTTTGATAGGTTTTCTGTGTATTTTACTTATTGCAGCATTAAATAGATTTTCCCTAACTCCTTTGTGTACCTGAGTAGGAATCTCACTCCTCAAATAAAGTAAATATGTTTCATAGTTATGGGACCAAAGGACCTTGTCAATAACAAGCCCTCTCAATAATACATTGACTCCTTCTAGTTTTTGCTCTCTTCCGTTGAAAGACTATAGTTTTCTGTTTTCCAGCTTCTTCTCTTCCGACAGAAAACACACAACAGCACAATTTTCAATCTCTATTTCCTGACAAAAATTGCTGTTTTTGAATAATTGGCCTTCCAAACGTTTCCAGAGCAACTTGTTTCTTTAGCTTCCCTTTCACATCGACTGTCAGTCTTGCATTTCGAGGTGGAGCGAAATTCTTCACGCAGTGACTACAATTAGAGCATTAGCTAGTTAAAAAGTCTTACTCTTTGTTGGCATACTTTAGCAGTGGGAATTTTCCCTTTGTTTGGTTAATTCGAATCAAACTTCTTTGCTTCTTAGGTATTTTTGAGGCAAGCGCTTGGAAATCATTGAAACGTTGTGTGCTTTCATTCGACTTTCTTAGTGCTTCACTGTCAAAATTTGTAGAATTTCAATGTTCCCGTTTTGGGGCCACTTTTTTGAACCTTACTTCCATTCTGGTTCACCCTCGAGTGCTTTTATCGATAAATCCAAGAAAATCTAAAACCAAAGCCTTGTGATAGAAAGTGAAAAAATGTGCTCGTTAATATGTAAGTTTTATTGTGTTACCAAACCAAACAAATATTATAAGGTCCGTAAATTTAAAAATTCCGTCGTTTGTTGGTTCGTATTTTCAGTTTCACATGAGTTTCACATGAGCTATCCTTGTGTAATGAAATAATAAAAATGACACTAAAAATTATGTACTAGACGGTGGCGGATGCAGAAAGTGAGGGAGAGGGGAGTAGGCGTGGGAAAAAAATTGGGGTCTCCGCCGTTTTGGGGACCCGGCTGGAAAATAAAGTTAATAAAAATATTATTTATAATACATATAATAATAGATAATTAATAAAAAAAATTGAAAAATATTAGGTCGTCAAGTATGAAATGTCTGATTTTTTGAGAGGTCAGTTTGACAGCTGGCATCTTCGGGGTTTCTTTAGGTCCACTCTCATCTTTCTTTCCATTATGAAGGTACATTCTCCCTCTCTCAAAATCACCTATTTAATTTCTGACTAAATTTAAAACTTTTGTTTGAGAGGAACTTTTGTGAAACTACTCAAAGGCAAAAAATCGTATCATTTTGGAATATGTGTTCCATCACGGAGCCTCTAAAGTAAGGACAACTCGAAATACCCTAGAAATGTTTGGAAAGGGAGTGGCTAATAAAGGAACGGTGCACCGATGTTTTGAGAAATTTCTTCCTGGTGATATAAACCTGCAAAGTGAGCGTTGTGGTGAACCTGGATTATGATGCGTTGGAAGCTTTGGCTTGAGCGGATAGGAGCCATAGTAGGCCTGTATATGCAGCAAGGTTTGGCGTTCGTAACCCTATATTATTCAGGTGTTTAAGGCAATACGACAAGGTAAAGTGGCTCGATGAACGAATTTTTCACAGTTTGATCCCCAAAAATTGGTGCCATTTTTTGACCATTTTTTGCAAAACCGCGCTGCATAAACCAGGGGAGCGAGGAGGGGAATCCACCTGCCATCCAGTGCACTGGCCAAACCTTGCTCTACTTGACCACAACTTCTCCCAAGTATTAGTCCACTTCTTGGTAGAGAAAATTTTCCACTTTCNTTAGGAAGAAAATAATGCGTGTTTTTCGCTGTATCATTTTCAGCGTTTCCGACTTTACTTCTGCGAAATAAAACCGGTAAAATCGCAGCAGGAACCCGACGCGAGTATGACAGCGTCAAAATTAATTGCTTTGCCCTGCAATTAGGCGACAAAGAAGTACCGGAACACTGCCAGAAACCGGAGCAATACAAAACAAAGGCGAGAGTGATTTTGTGGTTGTCTACTGCGAAAACCAATGAAAAGTACCGCTAGGATATCGCTCTGATGTTGAATGGCAATACGTTTGGCGAGGTTTGTTTGGCAACCTCGCAGACGAGCTTGCAAACTAGCCAGGCAAACGAAACCCGTCAAATGTATTGCCAAACACGAAGTCCCGTAAAATGTATCGCTAAACAAACCCCGTAAAATGTATCGCCAAACAAACCCCGTAAAATGTATCGCCAAACAAACCCCGTAAAATGTATCGCCAATCAAGGAATCCCGTAAAATGTATCGCCAAACAAAGCTCGCCTTTTGTATCGCCAAACAAGCTTGAATGCGCAAAATTCTGATAACACCGGGAACCGTACCGTGGTTCTGATATTGGGATTCCGCTGCTTTACCAACTGCGCAATCCGAGTCGACACCGATGATGATTGAATCACCCGCTAAGAATGAAATGAACATATTAACCCGTAAAATGTATCGCCAAACAAGAAGTCCCGTAAAATGTATTGCCAAACAAGAAGTCCCGTAAACTGTCTTGCCAAACACACTGTCTTGCCATTTGTATCGCCAAACACCCGTAAAATGTATCGCCACACAAACCTTGCCTTTTGTATCGCCAAACACCCGTAAACTGTCTTGCCAAACACACTGTCTTGCCATTTGTATCGCCAAACAGGCTCTTCACTCATTCTCCCGTAAAATGTATTGCCAAACACATTGTCTTGCCAAATGTATTGCCATTTAACATCAGAGCGATGAAATGAATCGGAAACTTAAGTGGGTGAGCCCGGCGCTGCTCAGTGAATTAGATCCTATAATCGTACACATCACTAGATTTTGCACACCAGAATCTCCACAGAATGAAGCAACTAGCCTAGAAAGCTCTGCCTCATACGTCATAGTAAGCAAACCTCTCGCTCGCCAATTACTATGTACTTCCTGTAACATCTAAACAACTTTGTCAGGGAGAATTTTTCCGAGGGCTAAAATGGTGCTAAGATTGACTTCCGCAGGTGTGTCGACCCCAAAAGCTCATGTTTGTAATACAAAGCTCTCCCAGAACATCTGCTTTATTGCTAAAAATTTGCGGATTATACAGGTTCTGAGCTTCTTTGAAAACATCGAATTCAAAGCGAGCCATGGGTTCAGAGAATAACAGATCGAAAACGCGCATTATTTCCGCACTAACATAATATCGTGATACGTTTTTATTATTAGATGTGCAATAGCGATTAAGGCGTTTGTATGATAATTTCCAATCCGCGCGCTGAAACTGTATGCAACTAAGTTGTGCTACAGGTGTTCCTCAGCACTAAGTAGTTAAGTTTAAGGTAGTGTTTCAACTCAGATACACCAGTCGAGAATTTGGTTTAATTGGCTGTATGAGGTACGAGGCTCCCCCTGCTTTTACAGCCAAGACTGCGGCACAGTTTCCGGGAATGAGAACACCTGTGCGACCAATGAGATCAACTGAGGTGATAGATACGCTCTTTCGTTGCCGAGCAGAGCCAGGTTGAAGGGTTGAGTGATCCCTCAAAGACGATTACGATTCGAATCATTCACATTGCTGAAGCACGTCGAGTTGGTCCAGATTTTGTTAATAACTCGAAATCGAACATAAGGTGAGACACTGCCTTTAAGAAAGCTTATGCGGTGAACACCGATGGAGTCGATGAATTTGCGGGCTTGGACGTGCGCAGCAGCGTGAGGGTGCCACCTGCTGGACTCGTTATCCTGCTTTGCCGTAATGGAGTAAGGCCATCAAATACGAAGAAAAAACACCAATACCGCTAAGATCAATCATTTTACGCCGCCAATTTGATGATTCCAGCACGCGACATGGTCGAGCAGTTCCACACGCTCAAGTTCGCAATTTCATCAGCTCCCTCGATGCTCATCATGTTTTTGCATAAACTCTTGCTATAATAGTATACATATACATGTGCGCACGTTTACATAATTAACAGCATGCTAACTACATCAGTACATAGATATTCGTCTGAATGTTAGTTTGCTTGTGCATAATGCCCGTGCATGCAACCTGGATGCATTTCCTGCAAATGCGGTCCTACAAAGAAATGAAAAAAATCCAAGTACGAAATCGATTCAATTAAGGTGCAACGACAAGTGCAAGAAGTAATTGGCGGGAACCAAATGGCGTGTGTTAATGTTTGAACTAAAGTCCTAGTGCAAATAATTGCAATCACCTTTTTGCCAAAATTCATGAGGGAAACCATTGGTCACACTAAAACAGCTACGTCGCAAGTGTATCTAGTTAAGGTGGATTTTTTAAGCAATGGCTGATAAATTCTCTATGACATGTGAAGAAACTCCTTTGCAAGATGGTAGATGCCTTTTCATTCCATCACAAACTAGTGGAAGAAATGTCGCCAACCGACCAATTTGATGGGTCTATAATTCAATGTGAGCCGATTGTTCTTGCTTTGTGTCTATTGCTTCTGACTTCAAACAGCGACCCTCCAGTAAGGCTTTCATCAGTGCATCGAGGGTGTTTATTGAAATACTTCTTTTCTAGTGTGCATTTTGTTTATTCATGCTCGGTTACGTGCACGACTGACAGAACGAATTTTCAGAACATTTCATGACACATATCAATTTAGCCCAATATCTGAGTATCTCACATGAATGAGGGAATGACCTGTTGGAGCTATAACCCCAGGAAGTGAAAACTGGAAGATCATCACAATGAAGTTGAAGGCAGTTCTGCCTTGGAATAGTTAAACATGGCAATATCGCCGCTGCAGGAGTTTTTGTCAAATTGACAAGGTCAAGGTCGCCATTCTTTCTGACGGAAGCAAATTCAGATTCTGAAACAGTCCACATAAGAAGAAGTTTTCATGTGTTGAAAGTGTTCATTGTTCAAATTATCCATTGATTGCTACTTGTTAAGAGTTCAAAAACCTGCTCCAAGGCGAAACCGTTAGGACTACTTAAACGCACCTTTTCGCATTTTTCAGCACACGCCTGTGGAAATACGCAAGGTATGCCCATTTTGAGATTGTTCCCTCTCTCATATTTGAACCTTCCTTTAGTTCAGCTTGCCTTGAGGGATGCACTGCTGAAGGACGCTTACATAGACCGAAAATTTACCGCCATTAGCTCAACTAATAATCCTACATGCTGCGATTAAATCTGCTTCTTCTGGCAGTCACTGCCTCCAGTGATGCAATATTCTTTAACTTATTCGGTGGAGGAGGATGCTGGTATGAATTTCCGTTCACATGATATGAGTGTGTAAAAATCAGATTCTCCGTTTTTCAGTTGTCCACCACCGGTTGCTCCACCAGCGGCAGGCTGCGTACCACGTCCACCCATAGCAGCCCCACCAGTGGCTCCACCTGTAGCTCCACCAGTGGCTCCACCAGTAGCTCCTCCAATAGCTCCACCTATTGCTCGGCCTCCAATAGGTGGCGGTGGTGGTCCTATCTATATAATCCTTGCTCATACACTGGCCGGCGGTGGCGGTGGCCCCATCATTCCAGGTGGTGGTGGTGGCATCGCTCCTGCACAACCAATACTTCCTCCACCTAGCGGTGGTGGCGGCTATGTACGTCCCGGTCCTGCACTTCCACCAATGGGTGGTGGTGGCTTTCCGCGTCCTGGTCCAGCCCTTCCACCAATAGGTGGTGGTGGTGGTGGCGGCGGCGGCTATGTTCCTTCTGGTCCAGTATCCCCAATAGGTGGTGGTGGTGGTCCCATTGGTGGTCCTCCAGCTCCATCCTACCTACCGGGCGGTGGTGGTGGTGGTCCCATTGGTGGTCCTCCAGCTCCATCCTACCTACCGGGTGGTGGTGGTGGTGGTCCCATTGGTGGTCCTCCAGCTCCATCCTACATACCGGGTGGCGGCGGCGGTGCAGGCAGGTACGCTGTTCCACCAGGTGGGGGCGGCTACATTCCTCGCCCTGCACCATTTCCACCAAGCGGCGGCAGCGCTTATCCCGTTGCAGGAAAGTAGACTGTTATGTCAGTAATAAGAACAGGTCTTTATCTGTATGTATTTGTTGAAATAAATATGAATAATGAGCTAGTCTCTGTATTCTTGAGGACAGATAGATAAGATGTTACATATCCAATCGCTACTAGAATTGAACTGATTGTTAACACCCTTTGGGCAAAGTGATGCACATGGTGTATTACGACCTTTCGTCAGCGTATTGTAGCGTGGTGTACATGCTACACCATGGAAACGTACTCTGCATGTCGAGAAACCGTTCCCCGTGGTTAAATGGTTAAGTCGTGCAGATGGTGCATAATAAAAAAACCACCTTTGGCCGTCAGCACTTGTCAAGCAAAGATGTACCTGATCCGGAATATATAGGAATAGGATGAGAAGGTGTGAAAATTCCCGAAAACTCCACCAGTGCTGCAAACTCATTTGGAATTCAAATGCTGTGTTTCATAGCAACTATTTTCTATTTTTTTTACCCTCACACAAAGTGCCAAAGGCAAAATGCTACCCTTCAAGATGAAGGTAGAAAACAAGGTGACAATTTTTAAGGAGATTTTTAAAAGCATTATTGGGAAGCGCAAGTCTATGTTATATGTGGATTGGAAGCTAAATGAAGAGTTCACTTGTGTTGGACCACAGTTGCTACCACTAACAGAGCGATTGAATAATTGCCCGTAAAGCCTCTCAAACCTTGCAACTTTTCCATGACATGTAAGTGAGGCAAGAGCGTGGGTATCGCATATGCAGGTTCCTCGCAATGCAATACATGCAAAGAGTGAATGTCCCCTAAAATTTTCACTGACCACATCGTATTGAGACAAGGTTTGCAAGAGAGCTACATAGCTCTCAGCAGAGGACTTTGTTCGCGCACCAATTTAGTAGACACATGATGTAGTAGTTCAAATGTTTTCTTGTTTATAAACCACGGCATGCTTGCTGATATGTTTGATTCTTCTGCCTTAGAGGTTTTTTAAGATGAAGCAGTTTATTGACTTTACGTTTCGGCTTCTCGCCGTCCTCAGAGGTCTGCAAAGAGGTTGGCTCTAAACTATCTTACGTCTACCCCACCAAGCACCTCTCCATCATGTGCTAGAATCTCGATTTCGTTCCAAGCACAGGAAGAAGAAAAACATCAGCCAGGAAGACATTGGAGGCGTTCTCGATCTCGGTCCGGAATCCTTCAATGAATAACAAAAATGAGTGCTTATCGATTACTAACGACTTCATGCCGTTCGTGCCACTCTGTGACCTATAATCTGCCTCATATCGCCTGTATAGATAAAATACGCTACTATCACCATTCATGTCTATACATGGCGACACTAATTCAAGTGTTCGGCAGTATAATAGCGCGGCTTCTGCGCACTCTCGGTAGAGTAGTCGATGAGCTGAGTTTTTGGCAGTGTACGGCTTCTGCTTTCTGTGCTTGGAACGAAATCGAGATTCTAGCACAGGATGGAGAGGTGGGGTAGACGTAAGATAGTTTAGAGCCAACCTCTTTGCAGACCTCTGAGGACGGCGAGAAGCCGAAACGTAAGGTCAGTAAACTGCTTCATCTTAAAAAAACCTCTAGGGCAGAAGAATCAAACATACTAGTAGACACAGATATTTTATGAACAGATTCTAAGCATTGCCAAAGCGCATTATGGTGCTGCTTGATTAAAATCGAAGGCGACAAAGTTTTTTTTCTCGAGAATGTTTTAAAAGCAAAATTCAGCGTGACTTCGACGTGACGAAGCATTTATGACATTAACTCAGAAAAAAAATCTCTGAAGCATTTGGGGTGAAAGGAAAATGTGATGCCAGCGTGGCCACAGCATTCACGATCGTTTTTACATCTACTTTATTGTTGTGATGAAGGGAAATCACTCTGTTCTGAGGAGTGCAGAGGAAATGAAGCTTCATTAGTTTCAATAATAGTCATTTGTTTTCACACATGTAAGTTATTAGGTACTGTATTTTGTCTCCTTCGGTTGGTTTTGCTATTACAAGAGAAGTCACAAAATTGTGCAACGTCAATATGGCGTTTGAGCAGGTAGCTTGCTCGATATTGACCTTTCAGGTTCTGGAGAATGGGAACTTGCAGAAATGCGGAGGCCTAATAAAGATCTATAGCAACCTCGAGAAACTCTATAGCAACCTCGACTACTGTTCTAGAAAAAACAGTAGTCACTGTTGATACTACCCTAAGTGGGTACGAAATTTTTGTCGAAAGATGAAGGATAGAGGAAAACAGGCGAGTTTCCACGTAAGGGCCTGCTAAAATCTGCGCACTACACAATTCTGAGAAACAATGTTGTGTTGTGTCCACAAATGAAGGCTCGACGAAGGCAATATATGCCGAAAACTAACCGAGGTAGAGTTATGAACGGTGAGGGTTGAAAAATGAAGAATAGCTTATTGAGAGTGAAGTTCGAATATATAAAAGTGGTAACTCACATTAGAAGCATAGCATCTAACGCTGCAATACTTTTCAATGGTGGCCACTGAAGCGTTGCAATCAAAATAAACGGCTAATGCTATAAGAAAGTGTCAGATCTATTGCCCTTCATTATTCAACAACTGATGCGTGTATAATTTAATGAGGTTGAAGTGAGCCGATCAACGCTCCAACGTGAGGTGATGAGAATTACCATGAGAAGGCAAGATGCAGACAACATGCCCTATTTCTGCTTACGCATGCTACTAGTGCACATGCCATCACATTACTTCCCTTCAAGTGGCTCTAGCAAAGATTTTCCTGGGATGTCCTTTCATTAATATACCACCTACTCACCTTATATCCTTACTGGTTGGCGATAAAGTCCAACGTAAGCACTTCTGTCATCTTAGAGAAAGTGGGATGGTTGGGCGAATAATGAATGAGGTAAATCGTTTTGCCTCCGGGCAGAAGTGCCACTTTTGGATCAGTCCCCCGAAGGCTCAACACTCATGAGGGAAACTCCAGAAGGTATGTGAGGAACAAATGTTCTAAGAGTAGAAAAGAGCGGTAATTTTTTGGACGATAATTGCCATGTCCGAGTCTCACTGAACCTCGGCATAAGCTAGCGCTATATCTATGGATTCTCATTTGTGATGGGCCCCTTCAAGCGCATTTGTTGACTGTATAGCGGTCATGTCTGCTTCTATCCGGGAATAGCTGTGCAGGTACTGTATTTCTTCGATTGGTCGTGCTATTACAAGAGAAGTCACAAAATTGTGCAACATCAAATAGGCGTTTGAGCGGGTAGCTTGCTCGATATTGACCTTTCAAGCTCTGAAGGCGATTTTACGGAAACATGTAAGCCAAGTAAAGATTCATAGCAACCTCGCGCCGGCACAACAATCTACGCTGAATCTTCTATTACAATAGAAAATAGTTTGAAATCGTAGATCATGAGAAACAGGCCGCAGCGAATGGGAACGTGGAATATTGATTCACTCTTAACCAACTGTAGAAGGTACTCTGAAAACCCATCTCTTCAGTCATATGTACAGTCGCCACAATTCGTGCCAAACTCACTCTTATTGCCTTATCTCCTACATCACTGCTCTGATTCCTCTAACGAAGTGTTAATCTACAACCACAACAAAACACAATCCTCTTATTGCTCGTAATCTAATGCCAGTCATAATGTATTAATGCTCTCGGTAATGTCTGATATGAATACCCTTAGGATAAGGTCACAGAGACAAGAACTCCATGGCATGTTCTGAAAAACCCTTGCTGAGAATTATGACATGAGTGAAGCCTGCTCAGCTTACTGCAGGCAAATATCCAAGATTGGTATCTCATCGAACAGTTGTTAGGGGCCTAAAGATTGAATATAATAATGAAGCTGAAAATGCATTGATGAATTTGAATGATGAATGGAATCTGTTTTGAGCATTCCTTAACGACTAGCAATTATCAAAGCATTGATGACGGAGAGGCGTCCACCGATTACGGCGTCATTTCCATGAAATCCTGCCAGGCAAATTGTGCGAGGACTACAGACACGACGATTAGTCCATTCCTAAAATGCTAGGAAGTCTAAAGTGTGCACCTGCAGAATTCCAGATGTAGAATACGAGGCGAAGCTGGGGCTAAAGGTGCATCCAAATGAGGGGCGATGCAAGCCACTTCGTGGATAAGCTAATATTGAGAAGACAGAATCTATGTGTTAGCGAAAAAGATGAGACTACCGTCAAGTGTCAGTTGAGAAAAAATAGGAGTTACGAGATTTTGTAGAGCATGAGTACCTACTGAATTTTCACACACCGGTTTCGGGGGCTTGAACTAGACCGGAAGTTTGGTCTCCTTGGCGCCCCCATATTTATTTATTTAATTGTACGTGGATATACCACGCTGACTTACAGGTACAATACATATCGAGACTGCGAGTACAATGTATAGAAATCAAATACAACCAGTAACTGCCTGAACGGCAGGAGTGACTCAGTTATGTTAGTATAATTCATACATATGTATGTAGCGAATCAATCAGCAGAATCGCTGAGATACTTGTCTTCCTGTCTTTTGAATTGTCTCAGTGAAGGTGGCAATGTGAATTTCTCGGAGAATCTTAGAAAAATCGAGTCAGCTCTTATGCATAACAATTCATTATCTGGCAAATTCTCGACAAAACAAACACTCGTTTAACGCCGAATGATTGCGCTTACTGTCGCTTACCCCCTGCGCACCACACCATCAGGTACTTTTGCCTAGCTTGTGAATGAGCTTGCCAATGAACATCTGTGGTAGGTTCGTGTTACTTCGGAGCCTCATCTAGTACAATACTCTTTTTGGCCGTTAATAATGTAGAGTCCTGTGAGCGACCCTCTAGCTTTCGGTGTTATAACACCTCATCGAATATTTATTATTTCTTGAATTACATGCAATTTCAGAGTTGAAATTTCTCCACTGTAAAAGTGCATGCTATTCAAGAAATTAGTTACTAAAACAAGTGCTCAACAGCTCAATGCCATCGTTTTGCTTTTTCTGATCAGCAAAAGAAACTTGTTGGCTTTTTGCCAAAACGAAAAAAATGGAAGCCATTGAGTGTAATTTCATGGAGTTTAAAAAACGTAGCTGCACTTACAAATCTCATGAATGGATCACATAGGAGAAAAAGCACAAGAAAATTACCTAGGGGATCCCGAACAGTACAGAGGTCGTGTACACAATTACCCTGGGTTGATGTGCTAACATTTCAGGAGGTATACATTGTTAGCACGTGCGTCAACGCGAGTACTCTGGGTAATTCCAACGATGCATCCAGGCCCAGGACACTCAACTGTAGTGACACCGTTCACACTCGTCGCATTACCTGTTTGGACAGGTCTCGACAGGAGGCGGCTGGCTTGGAGCCGTATGCATACCTCCTCCCAAGTGCTCCCAAGTTGGGAGTGGGAGCCTCCCTGCCCAACTCCCTGTATGCATACCTTGTTGGGAGTGGGAGTGGGAAGCTCCCAACATCTCCCAACAATGCCGAAATTTTCCCTTACTTTTTAGTAGGGGAGAAGTTGGGAGCGCAATTTTGATGAAGTAGCCGAGTGGATTTCTGCACATAATCATGCACCACTGAGTGACTACTTGGTTTTACTGTAAAGATAGAACACTGGGAACTCCAGCAAAAGCCATTAGATGCATTGAACTGCTAGTACCGGAAACCAATAATTCTCACTGTCTGTCAGAACCTCCAGCATCGATTTTTCCTTGCTTCCAAGTGTTAATGGTGCTGCCTGTATAACGCTTTTTTGTTCCAGACTGAGAATTGTAAAACAACTATTCTGATAGAATTAAAGACAGCACTCACGGGAATTTTCACTTTTGAGGTGAGTCGCTCACTGTGTAGCCGGCTGATGGGAAACCACAACAATAAGTTGAACACAAGGAATAACCGCCTATTTGTGGAGATTCTGCCGTGGACACGGATGCAAGCGTGGCCATTTTGGTGTCCACCGCGCCAGCTAACGCTATTGACTTGATGTGCAACGCGTGTTCTAGCGCAGCGTATAGTGTAGGGTATGCAATAGTGCACAGTGTAGTGTATGAAATGCGCACCATCGCACAGGATTTCGTAGCGTTACGCGCGTATACCCTCAGCGGAAAACTCGTCCGCACTTTGGACACATGGAAAACAGTGCTGCACTCCTGCTCTTGCACGAGCTCGCGCTGGTGATAGGTGAACAGCACTGAATCAGAATGACCATGATTATAATTTTTACGTTACCATAGTCGTGCAGAAATAGCGCTGCGCTGCAATACAGCTGTCAGTTTCACGATGAACGCCTCGAAGAATCTCAACTACCACAAATCAAGCTAGACGCGTGTACGGCGCTGGTTGAGATCTAGAAGGCTTTCGCAGGAATGATTTGCTTTGAAATTATACAGTGAAAAGTCACAGAGGACAACAAGAAATCAGCGCAACCAGCATGGGAGACTATCCTACCTTGACTTGGTATAGTAAAATTTTCTAGGAAACACTACAGAAAAGATACGTTACGCCTTCAGTAACAGAGCTAAGACCATCGTGCAGCAGATGCAGACACATCATCAATACGAGTTCGAATAAATAAAGCTACAAAACAAAGAAGCTCTTCTTCGAAGCCGCAGACGAAGTTTCAAGGACTTCGAAAAAAAAAACAAAGCCAACTAAGATATCGAGTTGTCGCTTTGATAGCATTGGTAACATAAACATCAACTTATTATATATTAGGTCGTCAAGTATGAAATGTCTGATTTTTTGAGAGGTCAGTTTGACAGCTGGCATCTTCGCGGTTTCTTTAGGTCCACTCTCATCTTTCTTTCCATTATGAAGGTACATTCTCCCTCTCTCAAAATCACCTATTTAATTTCTGACTAAATTTAAAACTTTTGTTTGAGAGGAACTTTTGTGAAACTACTCAAAGGCAAAAAATCGTATCATTTTGGAATATGGGTTCCATCACGGAGCCTCTAAAGTAAGGACAACTCGAAATACCCTAGAAATGTTTGGAAAGGGAGTGGCTAATAAAGGAACGGTGCACCGATGTTTTGAGAAATTTCTTCCTGGTGATATAAACCTGCAAAGTGAGCGTTGTGGTGAACCTGGATTATGATGCGTTGGAAGCTTTGGCTTGAGCGGATAGGAGCCATAGTAGGCCTGTATATACAGCAAGGTTTGGCGTTCGTAACCCTATATTATTCAGGTGTTTAAGGGAATACGACAAGGTAAAGTGGCTCGATGAACGAATTTTTCACAGTTTGACCCCAAAAATTGGTGCCATTTTTTGACCATTTTTTGCAAAACCGCGCTGCGTAAACCAGGGGAGCGAGGAGGGGAATCCACCTGCCATTCGTTGCACTGGCCAAACCTTGCTCTACTTGACCACAACTTCTCCCAAGTATTAGTCCACTTCTTGGTAGAGAAAATTTTCCACTTTCAACATGATGTTGGAAATGCCCTTCGCCAAGTTATTGCCCCCTGCTTCCCAGGCTTCCAAGCCGTTAGCGCAACCATGCTACCGCTAAGATGGCAAGGCTGTACCGGTAACATCGAGGCATATTTGGATTGCTCGTACCCCATCTTGTTGGAGAAACATTACCCGAAACTGTCTCATTCAAAATCAGACATTTCATACTTGACGACCTAATACCTCCTATGGAAGGTTGCCACATTGTTCTTTATCCGAAAAAGTCTGTGCAATTTTGCGTGGGGAGCTCCCAACATGCTCCCAACAGATGTGCATCGCGGGAGCTCCCAACTTCTCCTGGCTGGGAGCTGCTCCCAGTAGGGAGAAGTTGGGAGGGCACTCCCAACTGGGAGGAGGTATGCATACGGCTCTTGATCATGACGAGAATAGTGACAATGGTAAAAAGTGTGGGGGCTCAGACAATCAGAGTGACACATCGCTAAAGTCATCACCCAAAAAAATAGACCCATAAGCTTTTACGTGCGACTATTATAAGCGTTCGAATACCCCAAACTTTTTTTACACTGCAAGTTCCCAGTTTCTTCCCATTTTTCTAAAAAGCAAGATATTTTTAAATACCAGTTACTGTGTAAGTAGTTAAAAGTAAACGCAAAAATTACTAATGCTTGAAGAAGAAATTTCTGCAGAAGCCACACCCAGCGATGAGCTACACTACATTCTCAAAAAACAAGCTTTCGAGAGAAGAATTATCAGGTTGCAGCTTCTTTGTACTGAGCCGCACATCTATTCACGCATCAATGATCACCCGTAGCTCAGTAATCGTTGCTGTGATGGGTGTGAGTTGGAGCCTCGTAGGATTCTATAACGCCTCGTTGGATCCCACGACACAGTTCCGACAATTAGTGTTCCCTAGTAAGGAAACCACACGAAAGTTATGTGGCTACGTCTTACGAATAGCTTGGAATCATCAAAAAAAAAACTACGCTTTCTAGGATCCAGGATACTCGAGTCAAGTGTGCATATCAATGGTGGATGTAAAAATTGGTCGAGAGGACCAGGGAGGGGGGGGGGG